>CM021102.1:64742694-64825736 GCA_007115665.2 Sequoiadendron giganteum
AAAGATGAGACCTTTACTATCCAAATTGAAGATTCATGTGAACAAGAGGACCGAAAAAATTCTATTATTGTCAAAAATATTTTTAATGCTCTCAAGTCTATTGGAAAAAATAACAAGGAAAAAGATAAGAGAGTTGCTCGGAGAGTCATTACAACCGCCCTAGTAAGCCATCAATTGAAAAAGTCTCTCTTTATGAGACAAACTTGTATTGATTTTGAATTAAATAGTAAAACTTTGGATAGAACACTTGCAAGAAGAGAAAGAATAGATTATCCTCTTCAAAATGATTCATGGGCTTCTTTCGGGAGGCTTCCACGTGTTGATAAGAAGCTAACCAATAATGTAAAGCAGACAATTCAGCACTTTTGGCATGATAACTCTAGAGTATCACCCAATGCAAAGGATGTTTTAAAGTTAAAAATTGGTAGTCGATACCATACACCGCATCCTAAGCATTTCTTGGAATCAAGCCAAACAATTTTGTTCAACAATTTATTCAAACACATCCAAATATGGAAATATCGCAAAGAAATTTTGAAGGTTTGAAGCCATTTTATTGTGTGCCTCTTAAGATTCGTAATACTTGTTGCAAATACTATGTGGAGTTTTCAATGTACCTTGAACTATTATGCTCTATCCATTCTACTTTTCATACTAATGAAATTTTGCAAGAGTGTGGTGCAATGCATCTTTTGAAATCATCAAGGGACTTGCTAGATCTATTTTTATGTTCTAGGGATGATGGTTCCTTTTTCTATAGAAATGATTGTTTAAATGCGAAGTGCTCATAATCTGGTGGCTTGTCAAAGTTTGTTCAATATTTTCATGAGGTTTTTGAACATGAATTTGAAAAGAATCTTCTTGAGAAAAAGAGATATGAGATAGTCAAATATACTTTGTAGAGTGGAGGTGAAGGTTCTAGATGCAAGTTGGTTACAAAAGAATGCAATGTAACTGATTTTATTTTAGATTTTAAGGACAATATTTTCTACAAATATGCAAGGTATAGTCATAGGTCTCAGTGGTTAGATCAACAATTCAGGATATGTAAGGACTCTTTTCCAATTGGCACTATTATATCAATTGTTGATTTTGTTGAAAACTACACATTACAAACATAAAATGAGGTACAATCTCAGTATTACAATTCCATTCAGATTGCTATTTTTGTTCACATAACGTTTAGAAATGCACCTGATAGTACAAAGGAGGATTGAATATTTTAGGAGAAAAATTCAATGATGCACGTTCTATTGTTGATTGGTGTAGTTCAGCATTGTCACAAGGAGGGACACTTGATTCAACAGTGCACATATTTTTTTGGTTGGTTGAGGAGGGTACAGTGGGAGGTAGATTGGATTGTCATAAAATCAAAGATTCTTCAAAGATGCATTCATTTTGAAGCTCAGATGCAAGCACATGGACCATTTGGACACGAAAGTTGGCTTGCTTTTGTCAGAGTTGTATTCAGTGCGAGTGGGATCAATGTGAGTCAAGTGAGTGGGTGGATACATGGGTTCCATAGTATCTAATTCATTTATCTTAAACTATATCCATGACAAATTACACAATGGAAATTTCACTTGATTATGACCGGCTTTCAGATCTACTACATCTAGGACATGTATTTACAGTTGTTGCACCATAGGGGAATGAAGAGAGATAAGAATATTGGTTGGCTCGATGTGTGTGGGTAAATCACAAGCTAACACAATTGATGGAAGATGATGATGGGTTCGTGTGTCCTACAAGTTCAGTTGTGGTTGCAGGAACTTGGTTGCGAACATACATGATTAGAAAGAATGGTATACCTACATTTGAAGACTACGAAAAACACAAAACCATTCTCATGTATTCACACCTTGTTATAGCAACAAATTTCAAGTTGTTGAAGCATCATGCCAAACCAAAGACAAAAAAACTATGGACACTTAGTAATGTTGATCATGAAGCAATATTGGATACTCTTAAGCAAAGAGATGACCCTTCAGGCACACTTGAATAGCATATTCAAGAACGGAAAGTACAATGCTTAAGCCTCTTTTTTGTTGTGACAATATAGATATATCATTTGACAAATTTTGCGATATTCTTGGCACAATTGATCATGGACCTGCTACAACAATAGCCAACTCTGATCCTTTCAAAGAGGTATGCGACATATTACTTTAATATAGATTGGTTATTCAAAACATCTTTTATAGTTTACATTACCAATTCATCATCATTCAGTATGTCTAGATTAATATGGATTTGTTAGTCTAAGCATATTTTTTGTTGTTACAATATAGATTTATCATTTGACAAATTTTGTGATATTTCTGGCATGATTGCTCATGGACCTACTGCAACAATAGGTAACTTTGATCCTTTCAGAGAGGTATGTGACAAATTACAATAATATCGACTAGTTATTCTAAGCATATTTTCTATTGTATGTAGTTTAATTGCTACCTTGATGGTTTGTACAGGTGCTTGTCACTCGAAAATGGCAACATACTACTCTTGTGGAAGACTGTGCCTTGAATGCCTCAAATAGGCAAATTTTGTAAAAATTGAATTTTGAAATGTGAAACAATGTAAAAAGGTCATAACTGTGTATAGGCATAATCTATATCCAGTGATGTTTTGAAATATGGTTCAAATGTCTACCATTGTACTTAATCGAGCTACAACTAGAGGTTTTCTTCCTAGTTCTTTCCTATTGGTTTACTCGTTTGAACCAAGTTTTGTAATATCTCCTATTTATATATAACAAATTACAGTGGCTTGCCACTTTTTCGAAAAACAAAAAAGTAAAAAGTTCATTGTGAATTTCATTTTCCATGTAATTGATTCAAGTTGATTGGGCAAGAGCTAGGACTTGCAGAATCTTGATCCAACCTTAAATATTTATGCCCCCACATTTCATTGACATTAGAACTTTGGACTCTTAAGGAAAAACGCCGCTCCGATGCAGCTCAGAGCGATTTGACGTATTTTGGTGCAAGAGAGAACCATACCTAGCATAAACGTACCCATCCAGATGTGTTGGAATAGTTCATTGGGTCGTACGAGTTCGAGAATAAAAGTTGCACCACTTTGCAACTTTACACTGCTTGCATTTGGCAACTTTTCTCTCAACTGAAAACTCATCACCACAGGAAAAATTCTTCGAGATAGAAAAAAATGAGAGAGGTTATTGTAGATGGTCTCAACATGATCCCATATCCTCAGACGAAGAGTCTGTAAGAATCACGGTTTCTGAGAAATAGTCTGTCAAAGTTTGCTTCCTTTTAGCACTTTGGACTCTTAAGGGAAAACGCCGCTCTGATGCAACTCAAAGCGATTCGATGTATTTGGGTGCAAGAGAGAACCATACCTAGCATAACGTACCCATCTGGACATGTTGGAATAGTCCATTGGGTTTTATGAGTTCAAGATTTAGGGATGTGTTCTTCAGATCACTCTATTCTGAATAGGTTTGCAGAGCTACCAATGTTAAATCCAAGTTGACTGACTTTGAGAAAATCATATCCTAGTAAAAATGATAGAGGTCCCACTTATTTTTGAATACAGGAGCACCATCTGACCCTTTATCTCCATTCCTCTTGAAGCATATTTTCTTTCCTCCTTTTCCTTCCTTCTTCGAGGATTGATCGGAATACCTCTCGCAACCAACCTTGACTCCCCTTGAAAATAGTAAGCCCTTAACCGATCGAACTTGGGAAGTTTTGATCTCATGTCGATTCCTTGAATGTAAGACTCCCAAGATGAAGAAAGACCATTAAGAGCCAACATGGTCAAATCTTTGTCATCAACAATATGACCATTTCAACTTAAAGATCAGATAATACAATTGAAAGCACTCAAAAAATGAAACACATAAGACAATAAACACAACAAGAAATTTTCTTACAACTCAAGCCCATCTCATGGCTAAATTTGACACAATGAATAATAGCACCTCTTGTAGATGCAAATATATAATCGAATATGCTTCTCCTTGAAATTGGCCTGCTGCTGCAAGATGAAGCGTTGCTGCTCAAGTGCAAACGTTTGCATGGATTGCAAATTATGCTGAATGAACTTGATTGAGGAAATGAACAAACATCACCTCCTATTTATACAAAATAAGATGACTCTTCAAGGAGGTCGGCCTCTCTTGAAAATAATAAATTACAAAATAATATCAAGGAAGGTCAATGGTGCAGGAGCACCTAGAAAACACTAGGCAATTAGGAAGTCTAGGATGAATTTTTGTTTTTGATGTGTTACCTTGAAGGTCATGTTGACCATTGAGATAGAGTTAGAGGCTCAGGAACATGTCTTGATCAGGAGTGATTAGGAGGATAAGTAGTGGAAAGGATTAATGAGTTTTGGAACTCATTTTACTGATGAGATTAGAAACTCATTTTACTAGACATTGGCAAAAAGTGCAAAATGGTACATTTTTGCAAATTTTCCACAAGGTAACTACAATGTCTGACCAAGGGGAGGAATAACTACTTTTTTTGACCTATATAGGGTGTGCCTCGACCTGAGAGAAAGGTTGGAAGCTTTTGCATTATTGGAAATTTATGATTACAAGAGAAGACAGTGATAAATTTGTGTAATTTTTTTGGTTTTTGCTTTGAATTGTGTGTTAATGGAGTGATCCTCATACTCTAAATTGTGTAGAATGTAGTGCAATTTTCTTCCAAGCATTGTGTGGAATAGTAGGTAGCTAGTTTCTTCGGTTCAAACATTCTTTTGTAGTTATTTCATTTCTTTTGACCATTAAGATAGAGTTAGAGGCTTAGGAACATGTCTTGATCAGAAGTGATTAGGAGGATAAGGAGTGGAAAGGCTTAATGAGTTTTGGAACTCATTTTACTGATTAAGGTTAGATTAATGGCTTTAGTTATTGGAGAATGTTAGTCTTTAGGGTAGATTAAGGGCTAAGGAAGAGTTAGAGACATTGTACCAAGATTGACTTGGTAGGTTGATTTGTGATGGTAGTGGGGTTGGCCAGGAGAACCAGGGGTACCTAAACATGAATAAGGTCCTAAAGGTTAAGGTGATGAGGTAAGACACCAAGGAGATCTTGCAAGCAAGACCCAAAGCATGGAACAATGATTGTTCCATCCAACCCTACCCTATTAGTCGACCTCATCCATTTAAATAAAATGAGTATAAATTAAATAGCCATAGGCTATCATTTAATTTATTACAACTTAATGTGATCACTATCATGTATGGAAAATTTGGTAGCATAGACAAGGCAGTGGATTATTTGAAAAAAAACTTCAAAGAAATGTGGTCTCATAGAATTCAATGACAAACAAATGCAATTGACAACTGCTCATAGTTTTTAGTTATGAAATGTGAAGTAATTGCATAATTGCTTAGGTTGACTTTGTAAGAACTATATTGTAATTGAAAATTTTTCATCTATGAACATCTAGTTGTTAGTAATGCAATGTGAATTAATGATTTGAGTTTGAAAGATGTGTAATGCAATGTAATCAATGATATAAATATAAACTACATAATATAACCATTAAATTTTAAGCTATTGTACATTGATATTTAACCATTGCTCAAGATAAAATTTTCAAAAGAGTTTAATCATGCACATGAGGAACAAATTAAATTTTGATTGTCAACTTCTATATATCAAATTATCCAATAATCAAGTGTAAGTCCATATACAAAAATGGCATTGACGCCAACTCAAACAAAGTTTTAAAAAATGTGGCATATGCCATCTCAATATGTATTCAAAATTTACATGCAAAAATGTCTATCTCATCCTAAACTACTGGTGGATCATCAAAATGGAGCCTCTTTGAAGCACTTGTTGGCTCTAAAGGTAGCTGCACATGAAAAATTCAAACTACAATTGAGATTAGTTATACTATATAATTTAAAATTGAATAATTAACATCAAAATCAATATACATTGAATTTTAATTGAACTTTAAAATTGAAATCTTGATTACCTGAAATATACGTCTCTTCAAAGGGTCAGGAGTCCTAGAATATACCAAATCAGCTTTTGAAATGCCAATCTATATGTGAACAAAAACATAAAATTGATCCAAGTTAGCATATGATTATTGGTAATAAGAACTTATTTACCAAACACAATAAAATAAGCACATGTACCTCTTTAGGTTGATCTTTTTCTTTATCTCCTTCAGGTGTTTTGACACCTCCTCTTTGATGGGTTTCAACACCTACTCTTTGAGGTGTTCCAATAACTACTCCTTTAGGTGGTGTGTCCCTTGTCAACATATTTGTAAAGCTCATAATTGCCTGTAAATAAAATTGACAAGTACATATGAAACTACCAATCTATGTCGACGTATGTATAATCAATATAAGATATTAAAAATCTTAATTCAATCCAATTTGAGTTCAATTACCTTCCCCTTATTATATTTGTGCTTCCATATTCTGGACGAGGCTACACCTCACTCACACTAGGTATTTCCTACAAGAGGAAAACAAGATAAACATATAAGCTATTATATAATTTCATTAATGACAATTCAAATGACAAGCAAGTATATAATATAAAATGTAAATGAGTGAGTGCAAAAATATATACTGCGTGTGTGTCCAAGCCAAATTAAATGGCCCTAAGGGTGCTATCAGTCACCTATGCGATTTCCTCCTCAGACATCAACTATTAAATAGACCATATAAATAAATATTAGTACTTGATACTATCTCTTATTAATATTCATTTAAAAACAAATGCAAATTATGAAATTACAACTTAAATCTTACCTGTGTCACTATTACAGCATCTCCCTCTCTACCAGGAGAGGACTCTGTACGGTACGCTCCACTCCCCTATGATTGATCTATAATGTCTACATCATGGAGGTCATAATCAGAAGTGTCCAAGGGATACTCAGCGAGCTATACAAGAGGACCCAAGCATATCTGGTGGCACATAGTGAAAGCATGTGGCACACAAATATGTGGACCTGAGGAGGATGATGTAGTAGCACTCGAGCTTTCTCCAACATAACCAAATGTGGCTGAGCTACTGTAGAAGCATGCAAAACCAAATGACCACTCAAAGAGTGAATAGCCTGAATAGTCTATGTGGATGCATCCTCAATAATCTCTAGATGATATATTGGAGGTGGCAGAGGAAGGGGAGGAAGGGGAACATTTGGGCATGGGACTACTCTAACTGCCCCTGGTCTATCCTAGGGCATACCTCCACCGACGCCCTGGAAGGGTTTAATGTCAAAGTAATTGACATGATGCCCTAACACAAACTCAACATATAATTTTTTAATAAAGTAAAATGGTATGTCAGAATTATTGTTCTGTGGTTTATAAAAAACCATACACCAATGATCCCAAAAGTTAGTTACAATGTCCCTATGCATGCACCATTTTATGGAAAGTTTTGTTCTATTAACATTCATTGGCAAACCAGTGTGGGGGTCAATGAATAAAAAGGTTGTTTGGGCTTTGGTTATTTGAAGATCTTTCAAATCATCGTAAGACAATCCACATCGATAATACTCACTCATGTCTTCTTGCCATGAATAAAAGGAATTATGTAGGGTGCAGAGAGTTTCTATATTTTTAGTTATTTCTTTCAATGTGTTTGTCATATCTCTCAATCGACACATTGTCTGATAAATTTCACAAATTCCCCTCAATTGCCCCAATTTTTCACCAATTAAGTCTTCAATTGGTGGCTACAGAGATGGTGGAGCATTTGGCTGTGGAGGTGGTGGAGTATTTGGCATTTATGGATTTACATTCACAACCATAATACTTGATTAAAGTTAAAAACTAATTAAACTAATTGAAATTACACAATATAAATGAAATTATTGTAAAAAAACCATACTTTTTCACAAAAATAAATAACAAACTCTTATTTTTGATAAAAATACATCAACAACACTAATTTTTAATCAAGATCCATTTCAAAACATTAAGTTTTAATAAAAAATCAATGTAAACTCTAGTTTTTTTAAAAAATCAATAGAAAACCGTATTTTTGAATTTTTTTTAATAAAACCTACTTAAACTTAACAATATCTATTGAAAAATCGATTACAAGATCGAAAAAATCAAATACATACCTTTCAAACTAGATATAAGATCAGAACGAATATCAGATTTGGGTTTCTCCTCTTGCACTCGCGTCAAACTGTGAGAAATTAAATTAAAGAGTTGGCTGTTTCTTTATATACACTTTCCAGAAATCAGATATCTGATTTGTGGAAACTACCTTTGGTTTTTGGTTCGGGTTGAAGAACTGTCACCTGAACCTAGAAAATTCAACTAGGCCATTTCCGCGTTTTTGAGCCGATTCAAAACGTGATTTTTTCTCATTGCCACTTTTTGGCCCATCATGATCCTGCACATACCCTTAGTAATTGTATGATGATGCATATACTATGATATTCTTATCTTAATTGATGAAATGGAACATGTATTTTATTTAATTGACTGATTGCATTATTATCAAATCTGGTTAGCTCCTTTCATACATCTGTTGAACTAGGATAGCCAAGATGAGGCAAACATAGACTATGTTGTAGATTGTTTGATTCTTTATCATGAAAATATTGGCTAGCAAAACTACTATAAACCAAGTTGAATATTTTGAAAATTGTGTAAGTTGGATAATATGTATTTTATCTTATGTATGTGGGAGGTTACCTTCTAGGATGGGTGGCAAAAATGGGTTGACAGAGAGTATAGGTTTTTCTTTTCCAAAATCTATTATTGTTTAGTTAGATACAACATATGCTTGGCCAAGTGTTTATAGTCAATTATGTTGAATGGTCTAATTTTTATGATGTAATGGGTAAACCCATAATAGTGGTGTATAATTTTGATGAGGAAGGAAATTTGTAAAAATGCTCACACATTCAAAATTTCATGTTTGTAAGGGTTTGTTTGAACTAGGGGGTTCGCACGAATGCAAAAGAGGGGTTCGATCGAACCCCTAGTTCGAGCGAACTCCCTTGCATGGTGGGTTTACTCGAACCCTATGATGTCATGTTTCTTCATAGAGAAAAATGAACCCCCCTTCACCCTTTCAAGCGAAGGGGGGTTCGTTCGAAGGGGGGTTCGCTTGAACCCCCCTTTTTTGCCCTTCTCCCCCTCTTCCACCAAATTTTAGCAGATTTTTGTCCTCCGAAGCTCGGGTTGAGGATGAAAAGGGAGGAGACTTCACAAACCCAACTGGAAGATGGTAGTCCTCAAAACAAGCTATCCAATGAATTAAATTTTAGTATGTTTTGGTTTTATTATGTATGTGTTTTTTTAGTTTTATTAAACATAGGTTTTTCACCGAAAATCAAGCTCTCTATTTTGTACATGTGGAAAAATAGTAGAATATAAAAATATTTTTAAAAAAAATATGTTGAGGCTGGGTATTGATGTCCTTGATCCATTAAAAATAAATAAATTGAATTTTGATTCATACAAAAAACGTAATGTTGTATACAATCCACGTATGTCTAAATTGCAATTGGTTTGACTTTGAATCTTGATTAAGGAAAAATAATTCAATAAAAAACTATGAGACCAAATGAAAGTGCTAGATATCATAGTTACAAATTTAAATTCAAAAAAATTAAAATTTTATCCTTCATAAAAAAAAAGTTATGTTGTATACGGTGAGTATCACTTTTTAAAAATGTTGTTTTCTCAAAAAATCTAGTTTTCGTGGGAGATGGAAAAAAAGTGCAATCTGATTCCAAAAAGTTTTAAAAAAATATTTTTAGATTCTACAAACAAAATGTGATGAGACTCTAGTTTGCATCATCTTCAAATTCCTCATAGTTTAGCCACTATAGGTTCCCAAATATGAAGATTTAGTTAAAAATAATAATTGCATTGTCCAGTTTGGTCAAAAATTGTAAACCACTATTGTGGGATCACCCTAATTCTCTGCCATTTATAACATAAATATTGCATGTTCTAAATATAAATAGAAATACATGTAGTTGTGAGGCATGCACCAGATTCCACCTTGCATATCATATTCTCTTGCTAAATATTTTATGCAGGGCCAGGTAATCTTCGATTACGAAGGATTCGGGGAAGCGTAGCTTCATGGTTCGGTGGAAAAGTTCTTGAACTATGTTCTCCTCCATGAAATTCTGCGAGCATGGAAGATGACTAACATGGAGCTCCATTTTTTATTTTTGTAATTTAAACTATATGATGTAAAATTGAGTTGACTAAGTGGTGATGTTGGCCTAAGTCAAACTATGTAACTTGTCAAATTGACATTTGGAAATGAATATTTATAAATTATTATTTTTGGACATATTGTGCTATGATGGAAAATAGCTGATTGAGTATGTCTTTAATTTATTATTCATGTGAATGTTATTCTTGTACCTTCTAAAAAATGAACAAACACGTGATCATTAGTCAAGAAACGAGTAAGAAACAAGCATTCCCTATGAAATTCATCTAAGCATAAGAACATGAAAACAAAGTAGAATATCAAGTAAACTGCTAATGAAATGCTATTTTAATACTCAAATTAACATCCCATAGGGGGATTAGTGATCCTTTGATGTGGAAAGAAGCCCTTCCCTAACCCCTTGATAAGCTTGATGATGGAAGTGTGATGAACAAGTATGAAATTGCTTATAATATAGCTAATAATCTTACTAAAATGGATGCAAAAGATAAAATTCTATGAACTCAAATGGCTATAGTGATTATGCTCTTAGTTGTTGGATCCAAATTATGAAAATGATGCCTTTATTTATAATGAAGAAGGTTGGAAGAATGAAGAATAGGATGAATGTGGGATTAAAGAAGGGACCAATGGTATTATGCCACTTGTCAACATGCTAATGGAGGAGAGTGGAGCACATTTTGAACAATGTGCATGTTAAATGCATGTAGGTGAAATTTAAATTTGAAGAGGTGACTTGTGTAAGAGGGGATGCAAGAGGAATTAATGCCAAGCTAGCTCAGGGAGAGGAAATGTAAGAGCCTTAAATGCCAAGTTGGAGGAAAAAATTCCTTTAAGAGGGAGAATTCAAATAAGTGGAATATTCCAAGAATATGCCATATTTGAATGAAATAGGGTAATTAATAAATCAAATAAATTGATTTACATGTGCAACTTGCAAAAGCTAGAGGAATGAAGGATTAGTGTTAGGAGCTAATTAATATAAGATTAATTAACTTAGAGGAGATTAGTTTGATTGTGACATTTGATTTAAATACTTGAATTTATTTAAATTAAATGAGAGGATATTAGTAGATTAGTAATTTAATTAAATAAATTTTATTTATTCAATTAAATGAAGAAACTTAGGATTTAATTAAATAAATTTGATTTATTTAATCAAATAGAGAACATTAAGATTTAATTAAATAAAGTTGATTTATTTAATTAGGGGAGGAGTTTAAGATTTAATTAAATAAAGTTGATTTATTTAATAAAAGGTGGAACATTATGATTTAATTAAATAAATTTGATTTATTTAATTAAAGGAGGAACATTAGGATTCAATTAAATAAAGCTGATTTATTTAATTAAAGGAGGAATTTTGATGAACTAATTAAATAAAGATTATTCAATTAATTAGTTAGTAAACAAATGATCAAAGAAGAATTGAAGTTAGTTAGTGAAAATTGAGTGCATGATATCAATCAGGATATTTCAAGTATCTAAATTTTGCCCCTCTTTGAAGCAATGTACCTACTACGTTAGTTCAAAGAATAACCTTGCTGAGATCAAATTTTAAATTTTTTGTGATTTTTTCGGATGCCCCACTGTTGCCCCAGTGAAAAGAAGTACGTTGGTATAGTGCCCCCTCAAGAGATTGGGCAAAAAGTTTGATTTGAGGATCGATATCGTGACAAAGAGGTTCAAGATGGATGTATGGATGGTTAGACTAATAGATATATATGATAATGATGATGCAAATGAGATGAATTAAAATGTTGAAAAAGGATACAACAAGTCTATGATCTGCCAAGACTTTATTAGAGATGATGGTGTTTCACTTATCAGGGATTGGGGACGTAAAGAGCTTACTTTCCTTATGTTTGATAACACACATATATACAATGCATTAAGGTATAGATGACTATGATGATATTGTATCTAGTGAGATGGAATTTGACTCGAAAAACAAATAGGAGTATCCTTGTTCACACCCGACATACAAAAACCTTACTAGGATATACTTAAGAAGTTTCAAACATCTTGAACCAAGATACAAAAATGCATAACCTCTCAATGTAATAGTCAACAAGCTATCCAAAACACCTTCCATACACACCTAATAAAGCAAGTATTCATCAAAGTTATATTACAAGAATATCCAATAAGCACAAGAGAAATATAACAATCAATTCCCAATTCCTTCTCTCTAAATAATTTTGATAGACATCATCAAGAGGTCATTGGAATGAGCACAATAAGATAAATCAATAAGACAAAGATCAAGTAAACAAACAAGCTAATGTTCTTCATACCACTAGCCAAAACTAAACTACGACGATGCCTGATGTTGAAGTCCATTATAGGAAGGATGCATCCTAGGAAATGATGTTATCAGATGATGGTGAGATTGACTGGATGATAGGCTATTGATACCAAGAGTTGACCAACTTGTTTACCTATTGACCTAGACTTAAGACCCTGATGTTTGAGAACACACTTTCGACTGTTAAGCTTGCTTCAGATTTGAATTTCCAAAGGATGAGAATGACGATTTATTTATTATGGATGAGTGATTATCATGGGTGAAGTGAAATGAGATGGATGAATTTTTCAAATAATTTGATGTTTTTGAAATTTTATGAGGCTATTTTTTGGATTTTTTAGGTTATTTAAATGTTTTTTGAATGTTTTTGGATTTTGTGTGATTTATGAATGTTTTTGGATTTTGTGTCCTAGGGGCCCATCAATAATGGTCTTGCCTATGTTTAAGCTCAGAGACTACGTAGTTCATATTTCATTTTTTGACTTTTTTGATCTATTTTTGGATTTTCACATGATTTTGAAAATTTTGATATGGATGATATCAACGATCTACTTTGGAATTTTGTTGAAAACCAAGCAAAGGTTGATTGATCAAATTGAATGATTGATGATGATAAAATTGTTGAGGATACATAATAATGCAAGTATAGTGTTAAGCAACACAAGGATTGGGAAGCATATCTCGAGATGATGATGGATTGGTTGGATTTGATTGATTAAGATTTTGAAGCTTGATTTGGAACAATTTTTTTTTATGATTTGATATGATGCTAAAGTGAAAGTTAGATGTGACTGATATTGATTATTTGGATTGATGCTTGATAAAGATAAAGCTTCAAAAGGAACATCTTCTTGTCAAAACATGCCATGGGTTTGTGAGCTGGATTTTGGCTCACAAATGATTGACCAATTTGATTTTATGTTTGCCAATGTTTGGATCATCACATAAGTTGGAGGATATAGATCAAGGTTTATTCCCAAAGAAAGATGTAAATATCTGCCCCTAGTGTCTAGCAATGTATGGAATACCATGGGTGCATTCTTGGATAGAGGTATGGATGGATGGATATGGTAAGCACACAAAGGATGCCAATGATTATCTTGTGATAAGATAGGGTGTTTGAATAGAGGATTCTCATTTGGATAATGCTTCATGGCTCAGATAATTTTGGGTAGGATAGGATTAATTAAAATGACCCATGTCAATATTTTTACCATAAGCAAGTGTAAAGTGTGCACCAAACTTTGTCAAGATCAAGATAATTTGGAAGATGGATGCATATATATGAAAATAGATTGGATAAATTGTTCAAGGATGAATGGATTTATTATGGATAAGATAGATGGAATGTTGGCTTTATTATGGATGTGATAAGATGCTTTCACCCGAAGTGGCACACATACATGCTCGATTCTACACATGACACCTTTTTTCTAGGTTTTCATCATGGTACCTATCCAAAGTGCCACCATAGTGGTTTTCACTGGAGAGATTTTATCTTTACTATTTTCATGATTTTTTATTTTTTTTGCTAAAAGATTTTAAGCTCATGCTGAACCACCTAGTACGGTTGATGTTGATGCTTCTGTTATAATGTACCAGTGATATCCTACTTGAAGAAGTTGTTTCACTAAAATACATGCACTTGAATGCAAATTTTGAGAATTTTTTTATGCTTTGTTGATACCAAGGTTAACTTTGTCTCTGTGAGCACATTACTTTAGAGTGCCTTCTATATCCTTATGATGAAGGGTTGTTGCCAATACATGGTCAATGTGAGAATTGGATATCATGCATGGAGGTGGGGATGGTGTTGTATGTTTAGGAATAAAAGATGGTTTGGTTGGTAGTTTGGAAACTTTGACTCTCCAAACTTGGGAAGATGAGCAATGATGGATGGATACGGAAGTGTGCATGGAAATAAGACCAACTTCTTGATATACTTTGTACATTGCTTGAGAATCCTTATTTCACCTTTGTGGACATCTTTGATAGATACTTTTCCCTTTTTTGATTTTTATCCATAGTTTCTTTGACTAATGGAGTTTGATATGGATAATCATTCTTTGTATTATTTGGTATCCACTTGTATTTGATTTATCCTTCATGATTCACTACTTCTTTTTCTTTGATAACTTTCTTCATGCTTTGATTCAAATCTTTCTTTTGACGTTGGCCCCACTTTGTATATGGGGTGATGGGTGGATGAAGATTTGTGATGTGGCGGGTTGTAGCATTGGCATTGGTTTCATCATAAGGATTCTTCATGCTCCCTATGTTGACGTTTGCTTGAGACCAAGTTGCCCCCATTTTTATAGAGGTACCATTGATATGTTTAGATCCCTTAATTTTCACATAACCAAGACCTTGATACTTACGATTACCAATAATCTACACTGGTTCTAGAACACCCTATTCATGTAGACCTAATCCTTTGCCTTGATAATTCATCTACTAAAAAAAATTGTTTGCAATAGGATATGATTTACCTTGGAAACAAGGGGCTAACTCTTCTCTTCTCTGTTGTGGACCTTCAAAGGTGACAAATTTTTCATTGATAAGATAGCTTTCCCTAACTGTAATTGATCCAATTTTATAAGTGATAGGATCCTCCATATGTGGGATAACTTCTTGATTCATATCTTTGGCTTGATCGTGTGAAATATTAGATTTTAATGCTTCTTCAAGAGGTATTGATGATTCATTGTCCATGTAAAAGTCTTCCTAATGATTCATTTTTGATATATGATGTTTTTGACTCATAAATTTTGTAGAAGCCTTCTTTATGACCCATTTCTGATATATCTCTAGATGTTTCTATATTTTGATCATGTGTACAAATGTTAAGAGTAGGAGACTCTCATTCCTTGGTAATGATATCAAGAGTATGAGACTCTTGTTTTGAATGAATATCATCTACATGTCCATCCAAATAAATCATCTCATGGGTAGATGGAGGAGTATGTGCTATATGGATATGATCATCATTTATAACATCTTGTATAGATAGGAGAGTGCTCATTAGATCATTGTAGTATCATGGAGATACAAATTCTTGATCTTGGTTAATGTTGGAATTTATTTCAACATACTTTGGATAAAATTATTGACATGGGTCAATTTCATAGGATGGATTTCTTACAAAGGGTTCTTGGACATTGTCATTAGGCATGGGAAGTGGCTCAATATCTTGTTGATATTTGAGTGGATTTTTATCAAGTGTTGAGTTTTAGATTCCTTCAATATTCACAAACCATACTAAAGATGGCCTTGAGTGACAAGGTTCAAAAAACTAAAGGGCCTACGGTGGATAGCTAGGCACCCAGAGACGAAGAAGGGCGTGGTAAGTGACGAAATGCTTTGGGGAGTGGAAATTGAGCATAGATCTGAAGATTCCCGAATAGGTTAACCTTTTTAACTATCTGTCAAATCCATAGGCAGACAAGGGACAACCTAGCGAACTGAAACATCTTAGTAGCTAGAGGAAGAGAAAGCAAAAGTGATTCCCGTAGTAGCAGTGACCGAAATGGGATCAGCCTAAACCGTTAAAATGGGGTTGTGGGAAAGCAATCTAAGCATCATGCTGCTAGGCGAAGTAGTGGGCAGAATACCACACCCTAGATGGTGAGAGTCCAATAGCCGAAAGCATTGTGATAGCTTACGCTCTAACCTGAGTAGCATGGGGCACGTGGAATCCCTTGTGAATCAACAAGGACCACCTTGCAAGGCTAAATACTCTTGGGTGACCAATAGTGAAATAGTATTGTGAGGGAAAGGTGAAAAGAACCCCCAATGGGGATTGAAATAGAATATGAAACCGTGACGCTCTCAAGCACTGGGAGGAAATATGACCACCCACCTATTTATCAGCTCAAGCAGTGGGAGGAGATCTGAATGCGTGCCTGTTGAAGAATGAGCTGGTGACTTATAGGTAGTGGCTTGGTTAAGGGGACCCACCGGAACCATAGTGAGAGTGAGTCTTGATAGGTCAATTGAATTGTCACTGCTTATGGACCTGAACCTGGGTGATCTATCCATGACCAGGATGAAGCTTAGGTGAAGCTAAGTAGAGGTCCGAACCGACTAATGTTGAAAAATCAGTAGATGAGTTGTGGTTAGGGGTGAAATGCCACTCGAACCCAGAGCTAGCTGGTTCTCCCCAAAATGCGTTGAGGTGCAACGGTTGACTGGATCTTCTAGGGGTAAAGCATTGTTTCGGTGCGGGCTGCGTGAGCGGTACCAAATGGAGACAAACTCTGAATACTAGAGATAAATAAGGGTCAACCAATGAGACAATGGGGGATAAGCTTCATCGTCAAGAGGGAAACAACCTAGATCACCAGCTAAGGCCCCTAAATGACCGCTGAGTGATGAAGGAGGTAGGAGTGCAAAGATAGCTAGGATGTTCACCTAGAAGTAGTGATCCTTGAAAGAGTGCATAATAGCTTACTGCTCGAGCTCTCTTGCACTGAAGATGATCAATACTAAGCAATCTACCAAAGCTGTGGGATGTAATAAAAGATACATCGGTAGGGGAGCCTTCCACCTCAGAGGGAAGTGTCTGCGTGAGCAGATGTGGACGAAGCGAAAGCGAGAATGTCAGCTTGAGTAACGCAAACATTGGTGAGAATCCAATGCCTCGAAAACCTAAGGATTCCTTCGCAAGGTTCATCCATGGAGGGTGAGTCAGGGCCTAAGATTAGGCCGAAAGGCGTAGTTGATGGACAACAGGTTAATATTCCTGTACTACCCTTTGTTCGTCCCGAGGGATGGAGTAGGCTAAGTTAGCCCTTAATATGGTTTTGAGGTTCAAGGTCAGAAGGTGACCCTGAAAAAGCGGGGTCAGAACAGGGTAGAGAAAATGCCCCGAGCCAATGTGCGAGTATTAATGAATTCCAGCGTGTTTCCACGGTTACCATTTAGTGAAAGATGTTGATCTTGCTTTGGAATACATTCTTGAGATATGTCCTCTAACTCATTAGGTGATGTAGAGACATTTTCAACATGATCATTGGTGGATGGATCATGGATTATGTTAATAGGATCAAACAATGTTAACACGTCTTGAAATAGATCACTATTGGATATTATTGGTAAATTTTGATCAAGATCGAAAAGTGACTCTTGATATATATTGATTTGATCGTTGGATGAGGTAGAAACATATTTAAGGTGCTCATTGATGGATAGATCTTGATCATTATTCTCAGTAGTTGTGGTGGAGAGATTGTCACTGTTATAACTAGTGGTTGAATCTTGATCATTGTCCTCAACATTTATTATTTTTGATCAATAAGGTTGTGGATGAAATTTTTGAGTTGAATAAAATTTGATGTTTTTTGAAAATTTTCTCTATGATACTCACAATAAGATCCACCCCTATTCCAAGGGAAGTTTAGGACATAGTTGAAAGAAATTACCTTTGGAATAGTGATGAGTTTTGCATTAATTATCCTTCTTAGCACTAATTCGATTGGTTCTCCAAAAGGAGTGTATTCATGTTTGCGATCTTGTGAGATTTGTGTTTGTTGAGGTGATTCTTGTTGTGATTGATCTTGGAGATGCGGTTACTGGGTTTGTTGTTGATGTTGTTGATCTTGGTATCCTGCAACCTCTTTATATTGGAGATATTGTTCCTAATGTGGTTGTGAACATAATTAAATTCTTTGATGATATGGTTTAACCAAGAGTGATCCCACAATACTAGTTTACAATTTTTGGGCAAACTAGACATTGAACTGATTTTTTAAACTAATTATTCACTTTCAAGCTCCTATAGTGGCTAAACCATGAGGAATTTGAAGATGATGCAAACTAGTGATTTGTGAATTTTTGTCTATAGATTCTAAATATATATTTTTTAAAAAATTTGGAATCACATTGCAATTTTTTTTTCATCTTGTTCGTAAACTAGTTTTTATCAGTAAACAACATTTTTAAGGAGTGATGCTCACCGTATACAACATAACGTTTTTTTAATGAAGGATAAAATTCTATTTTTTTTTTGAATTTCGATTTGTAACTATGATATATAACTAGTTTATTTGGTTTCATTGTGTTTTTTGTTTTCCTTAATCAAGTTTCAAAGTCAAATCAATTACAATTCAGACATAGGTAGAATGCATACAACATAATTTTTTTTGTATGTATCAAAATTTTTAATTTTTTTTAATGGATCAAGGACATCAATACCCAGCCAAAACATATTTTTTTAAATTTTATTTTGATAATGCACTATTTTTCCACATGTGTAGAACAAAGAGATTGATTTTCTGTGAAAAACCTACATTCACAAGAAATAAAAAATAAAAATAATAATAAAATTAAATTTAATTAAAATTATAATTTTTTGGAAGCTTATAATAAGGACTACATACTTAATTGTTTTTTTTTAAATTAACTCATTTGATCCCCCAAAAGGTAAATCAAAAGTGGTTTTCTATCAACATTTTGGTAAGTGTAAAGGAGACTCTGTTATAGGTATGGTTTAAAACTAGCGGGTTATATCCAAGGGGGCTTGGTCTAAGGTTGTTTGATAAAACCTTCTTCAATTGGAATCATTTAAATGGAAATTTTCAAGTCTTAAATCATTATATTTTCTAAAAATATGTGATTTCAGCAAAAAGCAGGATCTCCCAAAAAGTGTAAACCACTATTGTGGCAACACCCCCAATGGAAGAGTGTATTGGTTTTGGGGTGGATATGTCTCTTGGTGATATGAATCAATGAATTTTCTAAGTAATACCAATTTTATCTCACAAAATTTGATCTTGATTTTGATTTTAACACCCTTGATATAATTGATTTGGTTTTTGTTCAAACATATTTGGAATGTATACTTGTGGTGTGTGTATTGGATCATGGACAAATTGATTTTGAAAAATGTACTAATTTGGGGTGATGCTTAGATTTTTAATTATAGGTTGAAACGGAACATTGTTATGGTTTGGAAACACATTGATTTGATTTTGGTAACTTTGATTTTGCATGAGGTTACCTTGACTTGGATCAATACATGGAGTTGCTAACATATTTTTTGGACTTTGATCAACATTGGTGTGATTCACAAACATATCTATCCCAAAGTTCACCAAGTGTGGATTTGATATGTTCATGTTTGGTAAGATTGTATTTGGCATATCACATTTGGCATGTATGGATTTGGTGGGATAATTTTGTTTGAAATAAGATTCATGCATTGATTTTTTGGTTGATAGATTTGTAGGTTTTGACTTTGATTTAAATCTACCATAGGGGAAGGTGGTCCAAAATTCAGATTGGGAAAACTCACATCTGTTGTATCATTGAGGTTTGTAGGAGATAATGATCCCATGTATGGATTGTATAAATGTGAGTTTTGATAATCAATTGGTATTGTAAGACCTTGATAGTTTGGTTGACTTGGATTACTCATGATGTATGAATTGAGTTTATATTCCATGATTTTCTTGTGTTTTGACCTTGTTACAAAAGTCTTCTAAGGTGTTTAGGACCAATGATGAGATGAAAAATGAAAGGGTGATTGATATGGGTGTTGGAACTTTTGAGAACTTTGGATCAATGTTAGACTTTGGGATTTTTAGATTTAGATTTAGATTTGGTTTGATTTGATTTGGATGATGGAACTGTAAATCCAAATACACTGGATGTTACCTTCAGATAAACTTGTCCAAAAGGATGAAAATTTAACTAAATGTGTGGGGAAGGATTCATACATACACACTTATCCAAACAAAGGGGATTTTTATTTTGATTGAGAGATTAATATGCATGATTTTTTTGAAGTTACAAAGGTTGTTTGTGAAATGGGATTTGATTGATGTTTTGGGATGGGTGAAGTGTTTGATTTGATCTTAGATGAACCTAAGAGGACTTTTTTTTACAAGACCAAGATAGTGAAGAACATTCTTTGCCATATGAGTAATTCAAACTAAAAAGATCAATGTTTGCTCAGAAGACCATAAGACAAAAGATAAACAAGAACATATGTGGGGTTCAATTGATATCATCTTGATTCATGAATTTTATTTTACCACATCCAACGTCTTGCTTAAGTTTTAAACTAAATGTCTATTTATTAATTTATTTTCATCCCATGAAGTCCAATATGTGGAAATCAAGAGAATCAAGGCAATAGTTCCCTATGTTGACTTTGGGGAGAAACAAATTAAGATGTGGGTCCAAGTGCTTAGAAGCCTTCTAGGGATAAGAACCCCTAGGGACAAGATGCAACATGGATTTTTTGAAGGTATTTGTTCTTCCCAAAGGGTTTGAAATTATGATGATTTTTTGAATGTTTATTTTATAATGTTTTAGATCCAAGAAAAGTCTTTTGATTCCATAGCAATGCAAAACCCTAGGGTAGAAAAGATAATATTTATCAGATTCCAACTTGGTTTCTCTAGCCGTGCTTATTCAAATCGGATGATTAGAAGCTTGACCACATTGGATCCCCTCAATGACACACACTTCTTAGGTCAGCCAAGCTTCAAGTTCTCATGAATCTCCCATGAAAAATTATTCATCTCTACTAAGAGTCACAAGTACGTGGGATGGATTCAAGGGTTCGACCTCCTGACACCAACAAATAAATAGGGATTTTGGAAAATACACAAATTGGTTCATAATCAAGGCACCCATTCAAAAGGCTACACAAGAGACAAGATCAACCCAATAAAGAGTATCACCAGCTTGTCCATAGGAAGTTCTATAATACTGAGATTTCTTCAACATTCAAATTTATATACCGGTTGGGAGTATCTTGGCGTTTAGCTTGTTACTAGTTTGAGTATTTCCCTTGGGGTGAGTAATTTTTCCCACCAAGGTAGGCTCTCTAAGGGTAAATAATAGCGAAGAAGTGAATTTGTAGTTCGACTACCTAATGCATTTAAGTGGGAGCACACACAATGCCCTTTTCTTCACACTCACATATTTTGTTCAATTTAAAAAAAATCCAAATTTTAAATGTGGAGGAAATATTTTGGACAACCTAATGCCACTTGTTCAACAAAAAACTGCCAAAGACTTTTCTGTTTTATATTTCCCTTTGCGACTGTGCCTTAATTTAAAAATGCTCACTCCTCTCGGAGCACTCCACGTGGTAGTCTCTCAAAGCTTTTTGCATTTTGTATTGCTTCTCTTTTTGCCAGTCTCCGTCTGTGTGCCGCATGGCTTTATATGGCTATTTTTTGAGCTGGGCCCACCTGGTACTTATTTTCCTCAGAGCGCTGCACGTGGCTTCCTCTTGGAGCTTTTCGTTGGGCGTTTCTTTGACTATCTACCAGGCTCTGTTTGTGTGACACATGGCAATTGCTGCTGCGTAAGTTACCTTGGAAATGCTGTTGACCTTTTTGTACCTGCCTGCTATCGCGTTTGTTGCTTTGGGACTGCGTGTTCTCACTTGCTACTACATGGTTTTCCATTCTATTTCGTGGCTTTGCTGGCATACTTCTAGCCATTTGTTGTTCGCTATGATGGCTCAAGATGTTCTGGGCTGTCGATCTCTGCTTATGGGTTGTTTTTTTATTTTGGTACGCTTTCAGGCGGTGGACTGGCCTATATGTATGACCATGTTTCTTTTTATGAGGTTGTTGATTAAGTTTACAAAAAACTCTTGAACACTAGGAAGAAAGCCTTTTGTAATAGTTTCATTTAATTCGAAGACTTCAGACTGTGCCAAATAAATTTGGCCTTTCTATTTTCAAGCATTTGTTAGAACTATTGGTCTATGCTGTTATCTTCTTTTTGTATGAATGCCTGTTCTTTAGTTTCTGTAACCTCTCATAGCTCAATAAATACAGATCATGTTTCTTTGACTCCTCTGTGTTAGATAAAGATATGCTTGATTATATTATGCAAATTAAAGGGTATTTTTATGTGATAAATGCTTTTGAGAAAAATAACTTAATTAACAACATTTTGGTGGTTTGGGCCTTTGCATTTTGCACTGTGCTATGTTGAAATTCATCTATGATCTTGTCGCATCGCCTGTAGTGTAGTTTTTACATTATTGCTATCTTTCTAACCCTTTTCTCCCCACTGAATGAAGAGCCGGCTTCGATAAAATCTTGGAGGTCACTTAGCTAGCACACAATGTCCCCCAATAGCTAAGTTTCCCATAAGACTATTGCTACATGCAAAATTTTGCGTCAACAGTTCTTTTTCTGGCATGCTCGGTGGGACCACGAACTAGCACGTTCACCTGATTTTTATAAGCGTGTATGAGCCATCAGCCTATAACTAGGTCATAGACTGCAAGAGTCCCTAGCCTTGTCATACCGCCTTTAGTTTCTTTGCACCCAAGAGGTCATCGAGGTAGCCCTTCGCCTCCTGCATCACCTCCTTCTCCACCATCACCTGCTCCGCTTATACCCATGGTTGCTAGGAATTATGTAGCCTGGGACTCCCAAAGTTCATTAGTAGCACCTGTGCCTCCTGCAAGATGGGCTCCCATCTCTGCTTCCACTCTAAAAGCTATCCCTAAATATTTCGGGGATGAATCAAAGACACCAATGAAGAATTTGCAAGATGTAGCAGACGTATGTCTGGTACATGGCGTATCAAATGAAAATGTAGCCCTTTGATTGCTGGCTTCCTACTTCTAGGGAAAGGTGCTAAACTGGTATAGGACTTTACAAGCTAGTACTATCGCTACTTGGGACCAGCTCGGAACCCCATTTTATGAGCGTTTCTCCAATGTTGGCGATAGATCATCACTCTACCATCAACTAGCAAATATAAAGTGAGCTCCTCATGAAGCTCTGCCTGATTTGATTGCGAGGTTCCATTCGACCTGGCAGAGGGTGCCTATTGGTAGCAGACCACCTCCGGATCTTGCTTTCATGTTCTACCTAAAGTTGATCAATGCCGACATCTCCATGATGTTACAAGCTCTTGGTGGAGAGATTCTACCCAATGCTTATGCCTTGGCTGTCACTGCAGAGAATAAACTAATTTCCACTGGAAAGTTGGCACCGAGACCGATAATGCCATTGTTTCCTGAGTGCAATGCTATAGAGGCCAAAGTTCCTTTGACCAGTGTGCCTATGGCTCCTCCCCAATCCATGTACATCTATCCTAGAAGTATTCTAAGCATGGCTCCAATGGCAGCTCCTATGGCTACCAAGATGAACGAGATGAGAGAAAAAATGCAGGCCATGACTAATGAATTGACCACTTTAAAGCAGGAGCAATATAGCTATCAAAAGCTGGCATACCAAAATTACCAATGCGGAAAAACTTCGTACCAATCAAATTAGTGGCAGGATAGGTCATGTGGGAATACCTCGACTCAATCAAGTAACCAGATTGTTTCGGTAACCCTGCTGATGCAGGCCATCCATCCTAGTTCGAATAAGGAGTTGGTGGCAGGACAAAACAATTTAGCTGAAGATGCCAACTCATTGTGTTTTCCTTGCAATGATGCACATATGCCACAAAATTATTCATGGGGAAATTTGCAACAACAAATCGCGGATCAACATAGCCAAGGCGACACATTCATTTATGACAATCCACCATATGCCTCTCAACAAATGGACAATGTAGTCCTTGCCGCTCAAATTTATGGGATGTCTATCTAGCAAGAGTCGGACATTGTTTTGGACCAGGCTCTCTTTTCTTGGACGGAAGGAGAAGAGTTGGCATTTCCAAATGACATCCCTATAGATAAAGTACCCCGAGTGCAATCTGACTACAATACACATTCTAAGCGTAGATTCACCAGAGATTTCTCAACCTTGCCTACTAATGCTTGATCACAACCGATGCCTAGTCCAGTGGTAGGCCTATTGTCCATCCCTCCATAGTCTAAGATGACGATTCCTAGCTCTCCGAGTCTACTTCCACAGAAGGCGAGGGCTCCATCGATCAATCTTGCTGTTGCTAAACTACTGGACGGACCGGCCGCAAAACCAATTATGACTGTAAAACCTAAAGAACAAGAAATCATGACTCACCAGTCGAAAGCACAATTCAACTTGGTGGAACACTTGAAGAAGTCATCTACTGACGCTTCTCTGTGGGATGTCCTGGCTATTCCAGAGTAGAAGGTACTATTGCAAAATACTTTGTCAGGAGAAGAGTATGCAAAGGTTCCTACTCAATCTAATGAGGAGAAAGTATCCAAGCCTGACCTAGATAGAGTGCTAACAATTCAACCAGAGGAGAAGCTCGAGTCCGGAAAGGAAAGTAAGCCTAAACCTAAGCCTTTCTTTCTAACGCTGATTATTGGTGACAAGCTGTTACATAATTGTATGATCGACTCTAGTGCTAGCACCACTATCATACCAAAGCAAGTAGCTAATGCTTTGGGTTTAAAATATTAGCCTTTGAATAAAGGAGTCATGCAGCTAGATGAAAATAAGGTTGATACCATCGAGATAATCAAGGGATTAACTATGACTTTGTTCACCTACCTTAGTATCACTATAAATCAGGATACTATACTCATTAAAATTCCTCCTCTATTTGGGATTTATTTATCTTGAGAATTCAGAGCAAATGTCGGAGGATATTTAGCATTGGACTGGTCGCACCTGATTCTGAGAACCAAACATGGAGCCAAGATGAAAATATTTTTAGAAACTTTGCATTCCGAACATGTTGCTGACGAGGCCCTGCTCAATTTTGAAGCAGCACACACTTCAATCTCTCAAGAAGAAAGGTTCAATATAGAATTTCTAGAAGAAGAGGAGGCTACTAGCTCCTGGACAGAAGACGAGGAAAATTTGTTGAAAGATTTTATTGATACAAACCCTTTCAGGAATTACCATGCAACTGGCCTTAGAACCTATGTTATACATGAAGAGGGGAAGATCATACCCAAAGTTACTAAAGAGCCTGAAGGTGAAGAATCTTCAAAAATATGGATTTTATATTTTGATGGAGCCAGATGTACAGTAGGAGTTGAAGTGGGGATTTGTTTGATATCCTCGTCTGACGAAAATACTTTGAGGTCTTATCGCTTCTAGTTTGCGTGTTAGAACAATGAAGTTGAAAATGAAGGTTTCGTCCATGGTTTAAGATTTGCGGAACAAATGGGTGCAAAGCAGATAAGTGTCTTTAGAGATTCAGATCTGGTGGTCAACCAAATCCATAGAACTTTTGCTGCAAAGAATATCTGTATGCGATCCTATCGACATAGGGTCTGGGATCTGATTGACAACTTTGAGGCAGTCAATATTTAGGATATTCCAAGGGAAATGAATTCTGAAGCCGACAGGATGGCAACTATTGGGGCTCAGTTTGAGCTAAGCTCTGAATTATTGAGAAATAAACATGCGATGAAGGTAATTGTAAGACTTGTTGTGCCAAATAACAATCAAGATTGGCAAGTGTTTGATAGTAATGCTCATATTGCATCATCCCTCCAGTCATTTGGATAATTCGCTGAAGCTTATGAAGATCAAATCATCCAACTGAAATCCAACAAGCTCCCGAGGGGCCTAGTCACTCTTGAAAGCCTGTTCAATTCTAATGATGCAACAAGAGACAAAAGGAAGCTTGTGGCTGACAAAGGTGATTACACCAATTTTCATATCGGGGAAGATAGAAAGTTCAAAGTTGGGAAAGAAGTGTCGCAAAAGAATAAAGACAGACTAAGACTTTTCTGTGAGGAATACCCGAGCATAGTTGCCTGGTCATATGATGATCTTAAGGGATACGATCCCGATATCATAGAGCATACAATTGAGTTATCGGAAGGGGAAAAACTAGTTTTTCAAAGGAAGAGACCCGTGAACCCAAAGATAGAGTCTCTCATGTCACAGGAGCTATATAAGTTGATCGCATCTCGAATAGTTTTCTCGATAAAACACAACACTTGGGTGTCAAACCTAGTGCCAGTCAGGAAGAAAAATGGGGATATACGTCTATGCGTAGACTTTCAAGATTTAAATAGAGCATCCTTAAAGGATCACTACCCCCTACCTTCAATGGAGGTAATCCTACAAACTGTCGTTGGCTTCGAAATGTTTTCAGTGTTGGACGGTTTTTCGGGCTACAACCATATTTGAGTAAAAGAGGAGGACCAACACAAGACAACATTCACCACGAAGTGGGGGACTTATGCATATGCTAAAATGTGTTTTGGGCTCTCAAATGCTGGAGCTACTTTTCAGAGGGCTATGGATTCCTTTATGGATTTGATCCACAAGATTATACTCATTTACCTGGATGATTTGCCAGTATTTTCAAAATCTGCTGATGATCACTTCGATCATTTGGAGTTTTTTTTCCAGAGGTGCCAGGAATTTAGGATTCCTTTAAACCTGAAGAAATGTGTGTTCGGAGTTCCCTAGGGGAAGCTATTGGGATATGTTGTCTCTAAGGAAGGCATTGCTATTGATCCGGAAAGAGTTGATGTAATCCGAGAACTTCCGTTACTTGTCAATAAGAAGGGTGTGCAATATTTCCTGGGTAAGGTCAACTTTATTAGTCGATTCATTACAAATTTTGTAGGAATTGTTCATCCTATTACCTTAATGCTCAAGAAGGATCATAATTTCAAATGGATGGTGGAAGCCAAAAAATCTTTCAAGCTTATAAAGGAGGATATTTCCTCTGCTCCTGTGCTAGTAAACCCTGACCTATCAAAAGATTTTATTATGTATGTATTTGGTGGCAGTAATAGTGTTGCCACAATGCTTATGCAAAAGAATGATGAAGAGAAAAGGGAGTCCCCTGTTGCTTTCTATTCACAAACCTTAAAAGAGTACGAAGTAAAGTACAACTTTGTAGAAAAGTAGGCCTTTGCCATTGTCAAAGGGCTTAAGAAGTTCCGACACTTGATATCATATAACAAGGTTATTGTTTGTGTACCGCATCCTAGTGTGTGGGAGTATATCATGGAGGGAGAAATCATAGAGAAAAGAGCTAATTGGATCACCAAGATCCTAGAATATGATATTGAAGTCAGACCTATCAAGACAGTCAGAGGAAAGGGATTGTGTGAATATCTCATGGAAAACAGTGAAACAGTGACAAAACTTGAGGCTCCAGAACCTGTGTTTTTGAACCAAGAAGATTCTTAGGGTGACTGGCTGGAAGATAGAATAAACTTCATGTAGACAGGAAGGTATCTAGTCAATCTACCTTCTTTCAAAAGGCATTTCTATCGTTTGCAAAATAGTAATTATGTTCTTCTGGAGGGTGTCCTATTTAAAAGAAATTTTAACACCATCTTGCTAAGATGTGTGAATGAGGAGCAAACCAATAAGATATTAGATTAATACCATAATAGCCCAGTCGGAGGACATTTCTCTGCAAGAACCACAACAATTAAAATTATATGTGCTGGTTATTTATGGCCAACACTCTTTAATGATGCATTTTCATTGATTAAGTCTTGCAACAAATGCGAGTTCTATGTCAGAAAGAGACAAAATGCTGCTATGCCTTTAAGGCCAACAGTGGTAGAAGAACCTTTTACTCAATGCGGTTTAGAATTCATTGGGATGATTAACCCTTTCTCTTCAGCTAGACATAGATGGATATTAACAACAACCGACTACTTTACAACATGGGCAGAGGTAGTGCCATTAAAATATGCAACAAAAATGGAGTTTGTTAATTTCCTTGAAGAGCTGGTGGCTAGATTCGGCCTACCTAAAACAATTATTTCTGAAAATGCTAAGGCTTTTCTCGGCTCAAAGATGAGCCAGTTTGCACTATAGTATGGAGTGTTCTTGAAGACCTCCTCTAGCTATTATCCTCAGGGGAATGGCCTCACAGAATCTACTAACAAAAACCTCGTAAGGTTAATAAAGAAAATAGGCTCAGAACACCAAAAAGAGTGGCATAGGAACCTCCAGATAGTGCTGTGGGTAGACCGAATCACACCTAAGAAGATTTTGAAGACATCTCCTTATGAGATGGTGTATGGGAAGGAGACATTGCTGCCTATTTCCATGGAAATTCCTACCCTGCAATTGCTAAAAACCTCGAAATTGAACAAAATGGAGCATTGGAGGTGAGGTTTTCTGAGTTACTTGAGGTGCAAGAGAAAAGAGAGCTTTCCCTAGAAGTGATGAAGAACCGTCAATAGGTGGTTAAGAAGTGGTTTGACAAAAAGGCGTCAAATCAAGGGTTACAATGCGAGGATTTGGTGCTCAAGTTCAATGAGCGTGGAGAAAAGCCTGGTCAACACAACAAGTTCGACAACCTCTAGGAAGGACCTTTCAAAATCACCCAGTGCAAATAGTTCAACTCTTTTGAGTTGGAAGATATGGAAGGTAATGCCCTGAGTATTCCAATCAATGGAATACATCTTAATTTTTTTATTAATCCAACCTCTATTAAGGCCATGTAAATTGTAAATATGTAATTAAGTTTTCCTACTTTAAGTTTTGGATCTTCTCAATGCAAGAAATGAAATGAAATAGCAGAAATAATGTAGAAAAAGGAGAAAATATTGTAAATGGGATAAAATTTCTGAAAAAGATATATATTATATTCATAGAGCCAAAAATTTACATTATATTTGGGGGGCCAGAGGCCTGATATCAATATTTACATATATTCGCTATAGAGTGGAGCTTGTAAGGAGAAAAACAAAAAACTAGAATCATCTTCATTCTCAAGTCATCAGTGGAAAGGACTAGCAATCATGGCAGTAGGTGGCGCGAGATTAGGAAACACCATTCTTTCAAAATCTTCATACCACTGAAGATTTTGGAATGGTTCAATGTAGTGCACACACATAAGTAGAAGTTGGCGTGGACCTTGCATGATGCTCCTCATATGTCTCCTGCTCGAACCCGAAAAGGAAAGGCTTGGTTGGGACAATGCCTCCATGCAGTTGCTGCAGAGGAATGTTGCGAACCGAGGGAATCCCATGATCAAATTGAGCCGTGCACACAATCTGCTCTAGGCTCTGAGGTAGTGTCGAGGGAAGACCCACTTTGTCAGCTTTAATATTTTGTGTTTGGAAACACTAATATCCAGTAGTGAGGTAACAAAGTGGGAGAAAATGCTAGTATTCACCCGGTACTACTCCTCATACTCCATGTAGTCTTTTCCCAGGACCCACTTGATTGCCTTCACATATAACAGGTTCTTCACACCTGTCATGCGGTTTAAGCACCTACATCTAATTTTGCCTAAGAAGGCAGCTTGTATCTTCTTACAAACAATCCTTACTAGTGTTTCCATACTGATCTCTTTCCTAGCTAGAAGAATGTAATTGCTAAATGCAGAGGGCTCACTAAGCTAAGTATGCTAGAAAATTTTGTGATTTTCTATGCTACCAAGGGTCTTATTTATAGATTGGCTAAGTTTCACCAGCTGAGAGAGGCCATGATTACGACTGAGCCAAAGTGTGTCACATTGCCTCAGTTTCTAGTGTTGCAGCATGTGAGGTGACAAAAATATGTAGGTACAGTTGCAACTTGTTTGATTAAGTTGACACATTTTTTCTAGATAGGCCAGGTGTCTTCATGAAGCATCGCTGGCATCCCATTCGAATCAAGGAAAAATTGTAAGAAAGGCTATTGGGCGATGCACCCAAGTACGTTTCAATAAAATTATTAAATGCACAAAGCTTGTAGAAGCATTTTGCAAGATTGCCTTCATTTGTCTTTCAAGGAAAAATCAAGCTCCGTCACACGCGAGAGGCTGTCTCTTAAATGTTGCAAGCAACATGGCTGGTTCGTGATCCTTTTGCATGTAAGAAAGACTGGTGACACATAATGGCAACTTGGTATGAAAGGTTGGCACGTACCCCTTTTTGGCCCCTTTTCTCGAGGTTAGAAAAGGTAGGTTAAGGCATGCAGAAACACATTTATTGTAGGGAATTACCTAAGGATAAAAAAACCAAGGTAGTTGTAAGAAGGAAAGAAAACTTTCAGAAAAGTTGAGTTGTTGGCAAGAGTTTGCAGAAAAAGTTCTTGCACATATCAAAGATGGCTGAAATTGCAGCGAACCCAGCACAGACCCTGGCCCCAACAAGTCTAAGTGAGCAAATGAGAAGGGTGCCCTACGTACAACTCTATGACTAGGAGTCTTATGCTACTCCTGGCATCCCCACAAAGCCTTGCTGGCCTTTCATCCATCCAGTAGACCAGAGAATACTAAATGCAGTTCCTCATGGAGATCAGGCTTTGGTCATGGAGGATTAGGATAACATCTTTGATCCTGAGTTATCCCACAATCCTAAAGCCTTAGGGAAGCCTCGTGCGAGAAAATGTAGCATGTATCAGACCAATTTAACAAGTGCCTATGGGTTTATGGGCTTCCATAGTACATGGTTCTTTTGGTGCACCCATGCCCATAAATTGTGGCGGCATGCACGACGCACTTCGATGCAAACACTAGAGTGATCAACGAAAAAGATTTCAGGGTAGTCATTAGCACTGAAGCTGTTCAAGATATGTTGTGCGTCCCGCTTCCCTTGACCCGGGAGGTTGAGATATTGATGTAAAAAGAATGCAACAAAAGTGGGGAGAGCTCCAAATGGGGCCACAATTTTATCGCTCTGAGATCAATCAACCAACGACTAGTTCAATGCCGCCCAAATTCCCTTTCAATTTGAAGGCTCTGAAAGGTGGGTCTTCTTTTGTTGCTTCTATGCTGGTGCTGGTTTGTGGTCTAGATTCAGACAAAAACATTCTTGAGTTTCAAATGTACCTCAACTTTATGCTGAGGAGGAATGGTGAGGCTCTGCTCCTAGACTTTGCAAGAGTTATCAATGATGGAATTTGGCAGTAGCTATGGGAATTTTATGCCGGCTCTAAGTTTAGGTATCCCTCTTTCTTGGCCTTCTTGATTCTACATCAGAATCTAGATTATTTTTCAATATTTATGTCTCTGGCCATTTTCGACAAGGGCAGTTTGAGAAGGCTAGTCTCGACATGGAATCCTATCATGTCGAAGACTTTCAATTTCTATGCGTGTTTAGATTTATTCCTAACCTCAACTCTGCGGGCTTTGGATGGAGCTAGCGTCAATGTGACAGAACATATATCGCCCTGACAGAAGTCCTGGTTGGGGAAGCTGGTATCACCCTTTGATTGGTTCTATGGCGTGGAGTTCACTATGCTCCACATTAGAGGTTTTTTCCAGGAACCATTCTATCTCCCCCGTTATCTTTCCAACAGAGTTCTGGCCCTAGAAGCAATGAGGTAGCTATGCAATATTGACAATGATTACTGGGGAGGAAAGCACTTGAGCACCTATTTTATACTGCCAATCATATTTGGATCCGTGTCATTAAAAAAGAAGAGGACTCTGAAGATTGATACTTCAGAGATTTTGCTTTCCAAGTTGGGCCATCTCGGGTTGGTATTGATAGAAGATACTTGGCAGTATAACCCTAGAAATAATTTGTCAAAGGTTGGTATGAAAGTCCTGCATTCGCCTCAGCCATTCTGGGACCTTCGGATAAATCTCGAAGTGGGTAATTTAAGTCGGTATGTAGGCCTTGAGTATTTTCCTACTGAGAATAATCATCAACCTTGGCTGAATTTTTATTTCATCACAGGGAAGGCCAACCCAAAGCAGCAAATCAACTCGTCCCTGTGCACTCAATTAATTAAGCTCAATTGGTCATCCGAGAAGATTTGAGACTTCTCGATATACCGACAGGAGACCCTGGCAACTAGAAAGCTTTATGAGGAAGTATCCCTTGATAAAAAATTTGATGATATTTGGGAAAATGAGCATCCAGACATTGAAAGATCTCTGAATTGTTCGACATCTATGCAACATTACAAAAGTGAAGAGATTGTTGTGGAGTCTGGGGAGGAGGTAACTCAAAATTCCCTCGCCAGTGCCGAGTGTCCAATGGATGAGAGAGATAAAGTTGAGCTAATGGAGGATCCACATGTGTAAGCATCGGAGCCTGTCGGCTCCTCTAAATCAATGCAAAAGTGCGCAAGGACTACCAGTGGTAGGAGGTGGGTCATTCTTGACCTTGATGATTTTTCGGAGGAAAAACGACAGTGAACCAGAGAAGCTGGTGAGGAGAAAAAGTAGTTGAAGGAGGAAGCGGTTGAAATGTCTGCAACTCTACTTGAGCCTCATGTAATATTTCATCCCTCTTCTCTCTCTTGTATGTCTCTAGTTTCTTCCTCTTTGGCCCCTGCTTTTTCATTTGTGCCAGTTTTCTTTGCCACTAGATTTTCCAGGTAGTCTAGTCTTGCCCCTCCTGGTTTCTGGCTTCTATCCTTTGTTTTCCATACCTTTCCCAGAATGCAATTCGCTATAAGTACTAGACTCGTGGGCCAATTTTTTTTATCCCCAAGGCCCAACCCTATGGCTAGTGCATCTCCAGTCTTCCCTTACACCTTGTTTCCATCTCCTTCGAGAGGCTAATTCTTTCTGCCATTCCCCTCGGCTATTATCATGAGACTTAGCAAGACTTCTGATGAGTTGAGCACATTTTCTTTCCTTCTGGCCGTCCCATAGGAGTATCCTTTTGTGGGTGGCCTGGGTATCGCAGCCCAAGAATATTTTTCATAGGTTGATGCAAATGACAGTGCCCATGCCAACTAGATCAACAAAAGAAGATAGAAGGATGCAACCAAGCAGGTGGAGCCTCACTTGCAAACCTTATTCAATGGAAGTCAGAATTCCTTGATGTTTGCAAAAATCACTCCTAATGTGATTAAATCGGTAGGCGAAATGCTACGAGTGATTATTCTGTGAATGCTGTCAAGGTTAGAATTGCAGCAGGCCTGCTTGCAAGATAAAGTTGAGCTAATGGAGGAGACCCAAAAAAATGTGACTACTGATTATCTCAAGCTTAACCACCAGATAAGGAAGAAGGATGATTAGATAGCAGAGCTCAAGGGAAGGTCTCCATCTGGGTAAACAAATTTAAAGCCCAGGAGAATGAAATAAAGCAACTTGAGAAGGAGAGGAGTGCCTTCCAAAGTTAGATAAAAGAGCTACAACATTTGAGCACAGAGATTGTTTTGACTCTCTAACAGGAGTTTGAGTTGAGCTGAACAAGTGAAGAAAAATTCCACTCTGAATCTAAGTAGCTAACTGAGGGTATGAGAGAGCTCCGACAAAACACCAATGCCGAAATTACTGAAATGAGTGCCAATCTGGAATTGGAAATTCAAAAGACTAAGTGGGTTGAATCGGCCTTGGAAGAAAAAGAAAAAGAAGTTTCCACTCTGAAGGAGCAGATGTCTACATTAGAAAGAAACTTGTCAGAGTTAAAGGAAAACTTGAGCAGCTGAGAGGAAAAATTGGCTACCCTAAGGACTCAATCTCTTGCGCCCCAAATGAGCTCATTGATAATTTCCAAAGAATTGTATGCCTCATACAAGGACAAGGTGAAGGCATTGTGCCTTACTCTTTAGCCCACCTTGAAATTTATGGCACAAGCAGCTAGCCTTCGTGGAATAGTGTGTGAATCAATATATTAGGTTCAGGAGTTAATTTCTGACAAGGTTCCAGAGGCTAGGATCTTATTGGGCAAGTTATATACAACTTCTGATGAAGCATTGAGTAGCATGGGCATTGATGACCAAATGATGGCAACCATGGGAACAAGTGTCCTCATCTCTATGCACGAGGCCATTCAATAGGTAGTAGAATGTAGGTCTCGATTGAACTAGGTTATGAGTGATATGCAGGCAAAATTTTCCCATCTAACTCAGAGAGGCCTTCCTTCACCCTTCGTTGCAGATTAGGAAGTTACAGGTGTGGAGCACATTGTTGCAATGATCAAAGAAAAGAAGCAGGACCTTTCTATCTTCCAATATTTTGATCAATCTTTGACCATTGAGGAAATAGAGGGAATCGTGCATCAGCTGGCGTAGCTCTTTTTCCAATTGGAATTGGAGACAAAAGTATCAGGCGGATTGCCTTTCAAGGCAATCATCAATCTTAGGCTAGCTCATGAGAATTTGTGAACTCTCTCTGCACCATCAAATGAAGTATGGACCAATCTGCAGGCCACCCTCTCGAGGTTGTGAGTAGTTGGGATGCTGAACCAAGGTTTCTGGGGTTCTCCATTCCATGAACGAAATGCCCCTATGAGTCACCAAACTATTGAACAAAAAACTGCCAAAGACTTTGTCATTTTATATTTCCATTTGTGGCTATGCCTTTATTTATAAATTCTCACTCATCTCGGAGCGCTCCATGTGGTAGTCTCTCGAAGCTTTTTGCATTTTGTATCGCTTCAATTTTTTTCAGTCTCCGTCTACATGCCGCTTGGCTTTATCTAGCTATTTTCTGAGCTGGGCTCGCCTGGTACTTATTTTCCTTGGAGCACTGCATGTCGCTTCCTCTTGAAGCTTTTCATTGGGTGTTTCTTTGACTATCTTTCGGGCTCCGTCTACATGACACGTGGCAATTTCTGCTACGCTAGTTACCTTAGAAATGTTGTTGACCTTTTTGTACTCACCTGCTACCGCGTTTCTTGCTTTGGCGCTGCGTGTTATCACCTGCTGCTGTATGGTTTTCCATTCTATGTTGTGGCTTCCTTGGCATACTTCTAGCCATTTGTTGTTCGTTGTGACAACTCGAGATGTTTTGGGCCATTGGCCTTTGCTCATGGGTTGTTTTTTTCTTTTGGTGCACTTTCAGGCGGTGGATTGGCCTATATGTATGACCATGTTTCTTTTTATGAGGTTGTTGATTAAGTTTGCAAAAAAATCCCAAGCACTGGGAAGAAAGCCTTTTGTAATAGTTTCATTTAATTCAAATACTTTAGACTGTGCCAAATAAATTCGGCCTTTTTGATTTCAAGAATTTGTTAGAACTATTGGTCTATGTTGTTATCTTCTTTTCGTATGAATGCCTGTTCTTCAGTTTTTGTAACCTTTCATAGCTCAATGAATATAGATCATGTTTCTTCAACTCCTCTGTGTTAGATAAAGTTATTCTTGATTATATTATGCAAATTAGAGGGTATTTTTATGTGATAAATTCTTTTGAGAAAAATAACTTAATTAACAACATTTTGGTGGTTCGGGCCTTTGCATTTTGCACTCTGCTTTGTTGAAATTTTTCTATGATCTTAGCACATCGCCTTTAGTGTAGTTTTTATATTCTCACTATCTTTCTAACCCTTTTCTCCCCATTGAACGAAGAGCCGAATTCGATAAAATCTTGGAGGTCACTTAGCTAGTGCACAATGTTCCCTAATAGCTAAGTTTCCCATAAGACTACTACTGCATGCAAAATTCTGTGTCAACATCACTAAAATGCTTTTGATTCTTGAGATTTCCGTGAAGTGAGAGAGAAGTGCATATCCATTCCAATGGTATTAGTTTGTAAAAAAGATTACAAAACAAGATAAGGACATGTTCATTTTAGACCTCAAAAGCAATAACGAGTTCTTTTTAAAGTACCGAACTCGAGTATGAAGTTGATTGTTCAATTTTAGTCCCAAATCAAAATTTTAGTAAGTGTCTAAGGTTCAATTTTAACCAACTTGACAAAGCTTAAGTTGTAGGTTAATTTTATGCCCAAAATAATTCTTGTTGGTCCTAAAACATGAAAGGAAAATATATAATAGGTTATTTTCCCATGAGTGTTTAAAATCACTATTACAATAAGTATCAAATGATTTTTCTTTCACTTCCATGCTCTATGAACCTTTAAAACCTGCAATCCAAGCTCTAAATGTTAGATGAAATCAAGAAACAAGAAGATGTGAGGGGTAGATAAATGATTAAGCATATAAACCCTAAAACTTAGACCAAGCTTCATTGTGATTTGACATTAGGTGAAAATTTTAAAAAATTAACTCTATCAAAGTTAAGAAACACATACACCATTGCATAGCTTATTTAATTCTACCCTATTTAAAAAAACCTTAGGAAAATATCTTCGTATGACCAAGATATGGCCATTTTAAGATTGACTATAAAATAAAATAAAATAGAGAGCATATGTGCTAAAACATAGAGTATATGCACCTAAATATCTTGTATATGTACTGAAACAAGAGGTAAATGTGCTGGAATAGGAGGTAAATGCGCTGGTCTAGGTTGTGGATGCACTATAACAGGGCTTTGATGTGCCAAAAGTCACCAACAATGCGCTAAATTGGACAGTGAATGCACTATATCAAAATTTATGAACGAGCCTGTTGATGAAACTTTCCAAAATAATATTAAAAATGGGGCTAGGCCCCATGGTGGGTGCTATAATGTGAATGCTATTCCTATACCTTCTAAATAATGAACAACCAAGTGATCATTAGTCAAGAAACAAGTAAGAAACAAGCATTCCCTATGAAATTCATCTAAGAATAAGAACATTAAAACAAAGTAGAATATCAAGTAAACTACTAATGAAATGCTATTCTAATACACAAACCAACATCCCATAGGGGGATTAGTGCTCCTTTGATGTGGAAAGAAGCCCTTTCATAATCCCTTGATAATCTTGATGATGGATGTGTGATGAACAAGTATGAAATTGCCTATAATATAGCTAATAATCTTGCTAAAATGGATGCAAAAGATGAAATGCTATGAACTCAAATGGATATAGTGATTATGATCTTAGTTGTTGGATCCAAATTATGAAAAGGATTCCTCTATTTATAATGAAGAAGGTTGGGAGAATGAATAATAGGATGATTGTGGGATTAAAGAAGGGACCACTGACATTATGCCACTTTTCAACATGCTAATGAAGGAGAGTGGAGCACATTTTGAACAATGTGCATGTTAAATGCATGTAGGTGAAATTTGAATTTGAAGAGGTGACTTGTGTAAGAGGAATTAATGCCAAGTTGGTTCAAGGAGAGGAAATGTAAGAGCCTTCAATGCCAAGTTGGAGGACAAAAGTCCTTTGGGAGGGAGAGTTCAAATAAGTGGAATATTCCCAAAATATGCCATATTTAAATGTGTTGGTGTTTTTTAATACAACCCAAGTAGAATTCTTGAGAGCTTCTATGAACTTGCCACGTTCAATGATAAAAGTATAGGAAGCAATTGGCCAACTTGACGAGAAAAAGTGATAATTCTAATTCTCCTACACTTCGGACTTTGTAAGACCTAGGAGGGTATTCCCTAAAATGTTCTCTTTAAATACAACATTAAACAATTCAACTGCACATTGATGAACAACAAATAGATTCCCCCATTGACATTATAAGGATGAAATCCTTCAAGAAATTGGCTATTCCTCAAAAAGGCTTGAGTCCCATTAGTAGAGAATCACAAACACAACTAAAGTATTTTGATAGGAAATATTTGAATAAAATGTTTTGAAGTCATAACACAAGACATGAGAAAATATAACCATGATCAAAATTCCAGTGCCATATCCTAAAGCACAGAGTCAAATGAGAAAACTAAAATACAGGATGAATTTCATCTTAAACACTTATGATCCATATGAATCGCATTACAATCCATATATTTGTATCTAATTCTATCACTACTTTATGAATCTCGTTGCTAGCTTGCATGAACTTACCGATTAACTGATCCTTTGAACCAAAGCCATTGTTAAATGTAATTTATAGTAAAGAACAAATGAAGATCAATGAAAATCATCTTGGACCAATATTTCATTAATAATTCATACAAAATGTCACAATAGGAGAGAAAACAGACTCAAAACATTTTTATATTTAATACGAACATGCTTAAGAACCCCATAATTGACCAAGTTCTCTTATCAAACTCAAAACCTTAAGAACTGGATTTACATTCACACTCTTTGTATCACCAAACTCTTATTTCTCAAATCTCAAATATTTTAGGAAACTCTCAACCACGACCCAAAATTCCCTTTTCTAAAATAAGGGAGCAAAACAAGCTTCAAGCCGAACGGTACACATGTCCATTTTTCATTGGACCACTAAGTCCCAATTTAGTTACATTTGTGTAGACATGGAAAATATACAATTCGATCTAACACACTTGATCCTAACTACTAACATTGTTTCATCCTGAATCATACTCTCAGCTTATCATTACCTTTCATCCCTTAATTAAATAAAACATTAGTTATTTGATTAGGTCTTTCTCCTTTGTTGATTAAATTAATCAATTTAATTTAATTAATCTTATATCTCTATTTATTTAAATAATTCATTTTATTTAAATTAAGTCTCTAAAGTCTTCTTATTAAATTGAATAAATTAAACCTTATTTGATTTAATCTAACATTATCCCCTTTAGTTAAATAAATCAAATCATTTATTTAATTAAATCTTTCTTCTCAATTCTTGATTTAAATTAACTCATAATTTCAAGTCAAAATTGTCACATCTCCTAATCTCCCATTAAATTAACTAACCTTTTTTTAATTTAATCCTAATCTATGTCCCATCCTCTAGCTTTTACCACTTGCACAATAAATCAATTACTTTGATTTGTTAAATCTCCCATTTTCCCTCACATGGCATAAAATGGGAATATTCCCTCAAATTTGAATTCAAATTCAAGTGGGCTTGGTCTCTCCAACAAGGAATTTAATGCCTCTTAAATGTCCTTAGCTTGATCCAAGTGACATTAAGTCTATTATTTTTTCCCTCCAACATGTCACATTCAAATTTAAAATTTGAATCTCATAGCATTTATCATGCACATTGACCAAAATGTGCACAACCTTCAACCATTCACATCTTGACAAGTGGCACTTGGCCATTGGGTGTTGAATGATCCCACATTGATCAATTCCACTCTCTCTTCCATTTTGGAAATCCATAAATGAGAGACTCTTCCTCTCATTCTATCATTCACAATTTGAGTAGACTTACTATGCTCAACTTCATCATCATCTATAGTCTCATGCAAAGTTACTCTCTCCACATTGAGAGCCAATTTTTCCAATTTATCTCCAAAGTATTCATAATTTTCATGATTTCATAGCTAGTTTATGCCAAAATCTCATCAAGGAGATTCAACTATCTACACATCATCGACATTGTAACAAAGGAGTTGGGAAAGGGCCAATTTTGACAAATCAATTGGCACCAATTCCCCCATGGGATCAAGAGTTTTCTTTGCTTAGATAGATTTGATTTGTTTTATTGCTTTTTTTTTCATTTTACTTTTTATTTAAGCTTTGAAAATGGATTTCATGGGGAATCCTTGTTTTACCTTGCATATTGAGCTAATAATGTTTTTTTTTTTTGTATTTGTGTAGGTATGAAACCAGGGTTCACAATTTGCATCATGCATTTGGAGGGAAAAGGCATGAGACAAGAATAATCATTAGTTGATATGGAAGAAAAGAAACCTCCATTCAAAGGGCCACTCATTCAAACCAAAGGATTATTTAACCATCATAACACTTTATTCCACCTCACTAGCGCGTACCTAAAGTCAAAAGGGAAATGAATATTTTCAAATATAACATCTGAGGCTAGATTTGTATTATACATGACCAAGTTGCATTTCTCAACTATAGTACTCATATTTCAACTCATCAGTGAATACCTTTCTCCATAATTCAAAATCTTCCTTAGATGGCCATTTAAAAGCCATAACCTGATCAATCTTATCTCGATAGGGTGCATATTTCACCATTACTAACGTGGCCTCCTTATCAATTTTTTCTAAGAAACTAATGACAAATGACAGTTTCTCTAGTGTATTCTCTAGCATATTAATGTCAACATTTCTGCATATCTCATGTGTCTGAGCTATCATTATATTATCCATCCGCGCTTTCAAAACTTGCAAAGGTTTTACCTCGTCTTGACTATGCAAAATGTGTGGCAATGGAGTTAAGTCCATTGCATCATATTTGTCCTTTAACCCTTTGATCTATTACTCCATAGGGGCAACATACCCCTAAAATGTTTGCTCCATGACTCCCTTGAAAAATTGATAAGTTGATATAACCATATGATACTTATCCCCATGTTGTTTTGCTCCTACTGCCATGAATCTCGGTTTCTCAATTCTGGGGCTCTATCTGTCCAACAATGGGGTGGACAACTCTTTACCTCTCAGGAACATCCTAAGTGCTTGCAACATTAGAGAATAATTTGCATGAACACTATTCAATTTTCCCTAGAACCTCATGTTTAAGTGTTTCAGCACAATGTCCACAATCATTGAATTGCTCTTCCCTGTTGATTCCCAGATTTGTTGCACCATCTCATTATACTCCTCAACTTGAAAAATTAATTTCTCCCTAGAGATTCTTTCTCTTGGGCTATAAGCCCTTTCAACTGTAATAGGCACTTGTCTAATATTATATGGAATAATAGCTAAGGACTGTCCTTGAGAGAGGGTTGAGATTGCTCCACTAGTGGGTCAGAGATAGTGCAGCTAGAGCTAGCCTACCCCTAAGACTTCAATGTCTCCATTTTCTGCTTTAATAATGCCAACTCAGTTTCTTGCTATGCAACCCTTTGTTGAATCTTATTATATTCAATAATAATGTCATTGTATTGACCTCTTAGAGTATCCCAGTCCTTGGTTAAATCCTTAATAGTTTCCCTAGTGAACTTGGCCACATTCACTACCATATCAGCAACCTCCAATGCTGGGGTGTCACCAAATCTTCTTACAACAAGGTGACCACTGAAGTTAGATGGTTCTGTGACTAGTGGCTTCCTAGATCCAGCGGACAAAGACCAAATTGCCAAAGCATCCCACTCTTCACTAAAAGTTGATCCTTTAAGTGCCAGTACAACCTCTTCATCAGTTGCAAGAAGTGGCCTATTATCCCTTCTTATTGTATCAAACACCACAACATCAAAAATATCCCATTCAAGAAGTAATAGTACTCCACTCTTTTGTACCAATGCTCAGCCCTTCTTTGGTGTTATTTATTTGAACCTTTCCTTCATCTGCAACTTGATTTTAGACTGAATTACTTTCTCTGGGAGCTCAGGGTGCAAAATTATTTTTTGAGCCACCCTCTCAACATATAATGAGACATGTGCCTTCGATACAAAATCTTTAAAAGAATTGGTCTGGATAAATGAGTCATCCATCATGAACTCTCTGTAGGATTCCATCCTCAGGTCATCATTATTGGTTATTCCCCTTATTTCATCTTTTCCCAGCCTAAAAGCAACTACCCCAGAACTTGATGAAGTGTCCAGTGGGAAATATGGCATTCCCTAATACATTTCATCAGGACTAAAAATAATATCTTCATCCTCATTGACATCATATTCAACTACCTTTGTTTTTTCAATTTTCTGTCTCTTTGGTGATGATGGACATGTCTAGATAGAAATTCTAGAAGGGGAATCCAGATCAACAATATTTGGCAATGACTACCCTTAAGAAGATGGTGCAACACTTTTAGCAACCTCCTTAGCCCTACTTCCCCTTTTCCTAGAAAAAACCTTTATCTTCTTTGTGGGATGATAAGTAGGCCTCTCCTCCAAACTTACTTTAGGGTATTCCTCAATATCTTGTGACTTTCCCCTTTCTTCCACAAACCATTAGTCCTTCAGAATACCCACCAAATTATCAAAATTGTCAATGGCTTACATATCCCTGTTCAATTCACCATTGATATTTGGTATGGGATTGAAATCAGGTATCCTTTCTTGCTTCTTTTTTACCATCTTGGTAAAGGAAGTGTATTTTTCCTTTCTCTCTTCTTGTATCTCTAAATAAAAAATGTTCTTGATAATGTCTTTAGGAAAATAGAAATTATGGATAAAATTTCCAGTCCAATGCTTGGCCTTCATTTGAGAAAAAACCCCTCAGGGTCATGATTCCTAGGGCATACATTCTTTAATCCATAAGGTCTAAGAAATGTGTATAAATCCTTCCATCCTCCCTTTCCCATAAAAAAATCAGCAAATGTCATATACTTAGGAAAGAAAGATCCTTTCTTTTGTTCTACTAGAAAATGTACTTCTTGAGCACACCCCAACTGTCTCATGATTTCCAAAAATCCAATTCTAAGAGGCACATCCTTGGGAAAAACATATGGGTTGACATTAGTGCCATATACTCTGAAATTTTTTGTATTATGATAAGGGATAATATCTCACCAATTATGTGTCAAATTTAATTCAAGCCTTTTTTCCATTGGCCTCAAGAAATCATGAATCTCTTTAGGAATCCTAGGGGAATAATGAACTAGAGCTCTTTTCAACTTGGATTCAAAAGCATTTTGGAACATTACATAATCAAATTTGTGATCATGTATGTCAAGGATCCTAGTCCAATATTGGATAGACAAGTCAACATTATCCTCCTTCTTTAGTTCCATATCTTGCCCAAACACTACTTGGCCCCTATACAAAAACATATGCATTAATAGGGAAAACCACCTGAAACCAACCCAATTCTTTCCTTCCTTTAGGGCCACCAGACACCCATGCATTTTTTTTGCTACGTAAGTGGAAAAATCATATACCACATTAAAACCTGGATGTTGGAGATTTACAGCCATGCACACGATACCAATAGGTAGAGTAGTCTTGAAGCTAATTCCAAGAACTTGGCACAAGGCACAAACTATCTTCTTGAAATAGTTAGAGACGTAGTCCACAAGAAAAGGTTTTAGCTCATTCTTACCAATCACTACCTGCTTCTTATTCTTTCCTCTTCTTGAGGTTGCCAAATGAGGTATCTAGAGAGATGTTCTGAAAAAAACCTTAGTATAATTGTGTATTCTTCTCTGAAAGCCTCAAGATTAATGACAACCATATCTTGGCTCCATTCATGTAAACCGAATATTTTTGTAATTTCCTCCCTGATTATCTTTACCATTTCTATGCCAGAGTGCGTTCTGACAACTCTGGTTATAGGGTCATACATTGCAGCAACATCTTTTAAAAAATCTACATCCGAGTAGACATTAGGGACCACTAGCTTACCAAGATCCAAACTCCATGGGTTACACAAAGGAACACACAAATTTCTATTCCCAAACCAATATGAGAACAACTGCCATCTAGTATACGGTAACTCAACATCCCATTTACCATACATTGTTTATTAGTTAACCCCTCTAGAAGTAAGGGCGCATAAAACAAATCCTTTTTCTAGTAGAGGGTTTTAATAAGTCTATAATATCTTGGGAAAAGGACCTAGTAGTGGTTTCAGAGCCAGAGCTTCGGGCCTTGGGTGCCACTTACACAAGACAAAGAATAGTTCGAGCTAGGGTTTTGAAATATCAAAAAATTATAAATTGCACCCTATAGCCTTAAACAAAAATGCTTCACAATTCAAGAAGACATAAAAATTATAAAGACAAGCTTTAAAATACTTTAAAGAAAATTAACTCAAACAAACCTTTAGGAACAAAACAAGAAGCAATCGATAATTGTTCTTCAAACAACCATAAGACCTTTTGAAAACACAAGAAATGGTATATGTGTTACTTATAGTTTCACTTGTAGAACATTATTGACAATGAGGCTGAAATCTCACAAAGAGGGCTCACTTCACTCGATACCAGGAAATTTTTCTTTAGTGTGGAAATACACATGAAAATAGCAATTCACTAATCTTTTAGCATTTAATTATGAGAGCACAGTTCAACTTGACCATTACTATTCAATCGCACGAGATAAAATGACTATAATACAACACCAACCTATTTCAAATGCCAGTCATTGATCCAAAATGGTGCAAGCCAGAAAGAATAGCTCAAATCGAGTCAAAAAGGTTTGAAAATGCCAAGTTTGTTCACCAGACTTTAGGCGAACAAAAAACCACCTAGAAGAAACCACCTTAGCATGAGTGGGTCCCACCTTGATCATCCCTCATACAACATCAATGTCCAGGTGTCAACAATTCACACACCTCACAAAATTTATTAAAACTAATGTTTTAATTGCATGAGGTTAGTGAGGAACCACTACGATGTGTTGGTAAAGAAACAACTGTCAGCTTCAGTATCCTTCATCAGTCAACAAACAAAAACTGGTCCCCATGATCATAGGAGATAGGTGGAAGAATATCGCATACCTCGCACCAGTTTAGTGACATCAGAAGGAAACCTTGCTTGGTGCCCGAGGAACGGTCTAGATACAGATCATTCCATTCGATGTCTATGCAATCTGCACATGCAAAAAAATTATTTATAAAAAGGGGACTGACTAGGTGGAAGAGGAAATGACCCTCGAGGCCAAAAATATTTTCAGAGACTAAGCTGAAACATTTTACCAACCTGACACTAAGGAAATAGTAAACACAGTCAGGATGCAAAAGACCGAGAAGGTAGGTAAAGAGGGGCCGATAATGTAACAACCAAAAGGGGGTTAAGACCATACTTAAGCAATCAACCACCTTTAATAATAATTCATCACTCAAATAGAACACCCATGACCAAGACTCATTGTAAAAACCCAATAAATTAGAGCCAAGGATGAAGTAAAAAAAACTCACAAGGGGGGAAATTTTGTAAAGCTCCACCAGAATGAAAATAGGGTAAGTAATAAATCAAATAAATTGATTTACATGTGCTTGCAACTTGCAAAAGCTAGAGGAATGAAGGATTAGTGTTAGGATATAATTAATCAGAGATTAATTAACTTATAGGAGATTAGTTTGATTGTGACAATTGATTTAAATACTTGAATTTATTTAAATTAAATGAGAGGATATTGGTAGATTAGTAATTTAATTAATTAAATTTGATTTATTCAATTAAATGAAGAACCTTAGGATTTAATTAAATAAAGTTGATTTATTTAATCAAAGAGAGAAAATTAAGATTTAATTAAATAAAGTTGATTTATTTAATTAAGGGAGGAATTTAAGGGGTGGGGGCCCTAGCTCGGTTGGCTAAATCTTTCCTGGTGCAGGAGGTTGGTCACGAGGTCTAGTCTCCCCCACTCTCGTGGTACCGAAGGGTGTGTCGCACTATCGCCACCGGTCATGTTAAATTTTTTACCAGGCACACTGCAGTCTATAGGGGGTCGTGCTACCTGATTCCTACAGTCTAATAAAAAAAAAAGGAGGAATTTAAGATTTAATTAAATAAAGTTGATTTATTTAATTAAAGGAGGAACATTAGGATTTAATTAAATAAAGTTGATTTATTTAATTAAAGGAGGAATTTTGATGGATTAATTCAATAAATATTATTTAACTAATTGGTTAGTAAATAAATGATCAAGGAAAAATTGAAGTTAGTTAATCAAAATCGAGTGCATGATATCAATCGGGATATTTTGAGTGTCTATAATTCATAATATCATATTTTATTTATTTGGTGTTATTTAAATATGAAACATTACAATCACTCATCCATCTTGTGACTAAATTTTTATTGCATTTATATCCTTCGCAGGATGTCAAAACTTTAATTAGGTCAACAAAAAAAATACAAACAATGATCTCAACAAGTCAGTCATAAAAAAATAATGTGGTACTATCCAAAAGATAGAAAGGACCAAAAAAAACCTTATTACATCTTGCAATGTGATCCCAAAAAACACACATGTTGGTGAACATGAAACCAATTCAACAACAAGGAAACATGTAGATGAAACGTGTAGCACAATACTAGTCAACCCAAAAACACACTTGAAACTAAATTTACTTAATGCAGTTTTGAACAAGATAGATCGGGACCCAAATGCATCTTAGCACAACTTTATATATTTAAATGAACCCCCCATCTCAAGACATAAACAAGAAAAAAAGCCATGTCAACTAAACATCCACAAATTACCCAAAAACTAACTCAAAATAATATGCAACACCAAGGAGATCAACAATTGATGTGTGAAACACAAAGAGATGTTCCATGAACATCAAACAACACTTCTAGAAACGTTTTTCACATTTTCAAGCCATAAAAAATCACCACAAACTCAACAAAAAGCATAATAATTTAACCCAAAAGTGTAAAATATATAACTTAAGAGATAAAACATTAATAAAACAAATTGTAATATACTTCACCAAAACAAAACTGAACTGAGACACTACACTAGCATTGAGATTATGCCCACCAAGTTGTAGGACCAAAAACATCAATGCAGAGAAATACTTGAAGCATTTTCTGGACCAATCCAGACAACCACAAAAATTACCAAAGTATTGCAATTACTAGAAACCTCCTCGGAAACACTAGAGACCTAGAAAGATAGGAGTTCAACATACACAAAACATAGACATTGAAACCCAAAATGCAAGACCAAATCTTCAACAAGAGAGGAATACAAAGCATTGTCCCTAACAGTCTTTAAAGCAAATTCTTGTATTAGAAACTTTCACAAACATGTAGAGGCCAAAACTTCCTTGCAACAACATGTACTTCCTTAGGAACATTAGGAGAGAGAAAAAAACACACTAGAAAAAATTAACATCTCTCCAACTTCATCATTACTTCTAATCTTAATGCTTCTAATCCTCATCTTAATATATCATCATGGTATCATCTTTGCTAACAACAACCATACATAATACATCTTTACTTGTCATCAAACAAGGCATGGAATCCAACCATGAACATCAACAACATCAAAGATAGCACAAAATCAATTAAAAACCTAACTAGGTGTTGGCATCAATGATAACCAATGCCAAATAACAATCTCACAAACATATGCAACAATCTCCCCAAGTGTTGACATCAATGACAACCAATTCCAATAAGATGAAGAAACAATTTTTTTTTTAAAAATAATGATGCATGGGATCTTGTACCATTTATTTAAGGAAGAAAAATTGATGTTTGCAAATGGGTGTTCAAGAAAAATATTAGTTCAGATGGAGGTATTGATAAGTACAAAGAAAGGTTGGTTGCAAAAGGTTACTCTCAAGTTGAGGGTGTTGATTATGGTGATATATTTTCTCCTATTGCAAAAATGACATCCATAAAGATATTTTTCTTTCTATTGCTAATACTTATCATATAGGGGTTTAAAAAATGGATGTGAAAAATAATTTCCTTCATGGTGACTTTGGGGAGGATATTTATATGACACATCCAAAGCACTATGTGGTGAAAGGTAAAAGTAATTTGGTTTACAAATTGGAGAAATATTTGTATGGCCTAAAACAATGTCCTAGGATGTGGTACTAGAAATTCGATACATATATGTTGATTTTAGAATTTGAGCATTCTAAATCAAATCATTGTGTTTATTATAAAATTGATGGTGATTGTTTCTTATTTATTGCATTATATGTTGAAGATATGTTATTTATTGGTAAAGAGAAAGGTATGATCTCAAAATTGATATCTCAACTTGTAGGTAAATTTGAAATAAAAGATCTTGATGCAATTAGGCACATCCTTGGGATGGAAATTAGAAGTGATAGAGTGAATAGAAAGCTATGGCTTGGCCAAAATAAGTATGTCAATTCAATTTTACAGAGGTTTGACAAGCAAGATTATAGACCATTTTGTGTTCCTTTTTGAACAACTGGAACAAACTTATCTATTTCAGATTATCCAACATCCCTTTTAGAGATGTAAGACATGAGTAGAGTTCCTTACCAGAGGGTAGTTAGATTTTTGTATATGCTATGGTTTGTATTAAACCAAAAATTGCACAAGTAGTGGGAGTTATTTCCAAATATATGTATAATCCTAGTAAAGTTTATTAGGATGCAATTAAAAGAGTCTTTAGATATTTGGGTGGTACCTTAGAGTATTCCATGTGTTATCATAATAATTTGATTGAAGACAAGATTTGTTTTTATATTCATGGTTATGTGGATTCAATCTAGGAAGGTGATGTTGATAGAAAAAGATCCACTAGTGCTTATGTATTTACTTTATTTGGTCCAATGCAATTAGTTGGAGTAAGTGACAGATTGTGGTTGCTTTTTCCACTATTGCAGTTAATTATATGGAAGCTACTCATGCTCATAAAGTAGCCATTTGACTTAAAATATTATGTTAAGATAATATAACAAGGTGCAATGAAAATTTATTGTGATAGTCAGAGTGTGATTTGTCTAGCTAAGAGCCCAACATTTCACGCAAGGACCAAGCACATTGATGTACATCATCATTCTATTAGAGATATGGTTGAAGATGGTAGGGTGAATCTGGTTAAAGTAGAGAATTTGATGAATGTTGCTAATTATTTAACTAATCTTGTGAGCGCAAAGAAGTTTATATGGTGTTTGGAGTCTATGGACCTTTCGGCCCTTAACAATTAAGAGATGATATTTATACTCCCTCCTCTTGCTCTTGTAATGTGTTCGACAAGTGGGAGATTTTTTGGGAAAAAGTGTCTCAATCTTGCAAATTATATAAGTTTTATTGTCCATAGGTAAGAGTGGGAGGGTGTAGGGGGGTACCACCTGTGAGGGTTTTAGGGGGACCATCCCTCCTGACAGGAGATTCAAGGGCCATGCACCGTGGCAAGGACTCAAGGGCAATGTCCCCAAAAGATAAATTTTATGAATATTTTATTATTATAAATCTAGACCATTCATCATTAGGTCTCATATCTGATGGTTGCTATTTTTTTGACTTGACTTACCCTAGAATACAACCCTATTTTATGAGGGTTTTGTATTACAACTATGCATTGTGATGTATTTTGAGAGCCTAATAGCGATTGTGTTGCATATATGTATCTTTGGTTGGTGATACTCCTATGAGAATATTGCTTTGCAAGTATATTGTAATCTTTGTGATTTTTGAATAATATATTAGGTGGATTTTGGAGTGTGGGGATTTTATCCTAAAAAGATTTTCCCCATGTAAATCATTGTGTTATGGTATGCATGAAATTCATGTTTATTTTTGTTTAAGTTTTTGTAAATATTGTAAAGGTTTGTAAAGTTTTACATTATCCTCCTCTCAAGATTACTGTAGGAAGTTGCTCTACTATCTTAGCTTGCTTAGAATTTTTATCTAGCAACTATTCCTAGGGGTGTTGAAAGTCACCACTAACTCCTAAAAAAATATAAAAAACACTATATTTATTTGAGAATATAGTTTAAATGTTATTTTATATAATTTTGATAAAGTACTAGGCTTTAGATTTTCATTGGTAGGCTCCATAGTGAAAAACAACTTTGTAATTTTTTATTACCTTACTTTGAAATTAATAGGGAATTTATATGAATACCATACTTTATGTTGGATAATTAGAAAAAAATCCATAATTTTATAACACTTCAAGATTTATTTGTTAAAACATAATTTTATGGGATTCACCTAGAGTTTGTTACATTTGAATACTTGGCATTGAAATATTGCAACCCTACAATTTAGTACATTGCTAAAGATTTTGCTAAATTTTTAGGTTTTAATATTTGTGAGAAAGACAAGGACCTTGAGAGGTCAATGACAATTCCACAGTTCTAGATGCTTTAATGAATATCCATCATATGGAAAAATATGTAGGAAAGAAGAAGGGAATAAAAAATAAGTGAAATAATAAAAGTTCAGCTCCACCAAAGTTTTACAAGTATAATATTTTTATTTATTCATATGATTATTTTTTGTAGGAATTTGACAAAGAGGTATATATTAGGTTTTTAAATTAATGAAAATTATCTCCCTTAATTATAAATTTCACAAAATTTTACATTTTGACCCTTTTTTGACATTCATAAATTTGTAGAAAAAGGATGTGGATGCAGATAGGGAATATGGATTATCATAGGGTGACATACCTAAGGTTCAACTCCACACTAAAACCACATAAAAATTAAATTTGCAATGATAGGGACCTCAAGAAGTCTTCAACATAACATTTTGAAGCTAGGGTAAATTTCCTTCTAGAAGATTAACATTTGAATATGCATTAATTAAAAAAAGAAAAAGAAGGAAAACCACCATATAAATTAACAAAATTTTACATGATTGATAAAAATCATATAGTCACACATGGAAAACTTTTTAGGGACCAAAAGAAGCAAATAACATTAAGATATTTAGAAAATTTGGAACTTTTCCCTCCAAATTTTGTAATCTTGTGTGTAGAGACACAAAATCATGCATATATAAAAATATTTTATGAAAAAAATACAAATATCAAAATATGTTAAGATGAAAAAAAGGTCTATATGTACATGTTGAGATCTTACAAAAATCCACCTACACAAAATTGAACACTTGAACAAATGAGATGATGTTTTGTGGGAGAGGACAAGATATCTGGAGGCCAGGAACATAATTTCACTAGTTTGTCATAAGTTTATAATATTGAAAGACACTCGAAAATCAAAACATAATATATTTCTTCTTTCATTTCCCATTTTATTTATTCTTTCATGAGACCTTGAACTCCTTCAAAACCTAATGAGAACTAGATTGGCATTTTAAGTAGTTTCCTAACTTTATAAACTCCTAATAACTAGACATTATTAGACTTGTTTCTTCTTCCAAAAGTTTTAGAACTTTTAAAATGAAAACAAATAAAGAATTCATATATTCTCCAGATTTAAGAATCATGAAAATATTTAACAAAGTTCACTTCAAGCCACTCACATAGACCTTTGTAGAAGAAGTTTGAAAATTAATATGTCTAAACATAACTCTATATTTTTGGCCATCCATTAAGATTTTATAATTGAATTTGAATAATAATTTAAGACACATAAAAAGAAAAAGGATTTTTTTGGACAAAGGTATGTAACTTTGAGAGATTTAGACATTACTATCCATAAAAGATTAAAAAATAAAATAAAATTCAAAGGTAAACAACACAAACCTTTTACAAATGATTTTTTTTTTTTTTTGGAACAAATGAAACTTATCCATTCCTAAGATATTAAAACACCCTCCCAAAAGACTAAAGTGGAGGAAGAAGAAAACCAAGTGATGAAAATCCAACCAAAATAAAAATAAAAAAGTGGCTCCACATTCCACGTGTAAGGGACAACAAATAGCTAATTTTTGAAATCATGATATGTAATCTCTAATTAGGTCATGCTTTTCTTGACTGTATTTCATGAGATCAAAATCATATTTCATAAGCTTAATATTATAATAAAGATATTTTATGAAAGAATTACACAAATCCTTAAATTATGTGATCGAAGCATCCAATAATGAATAAAATCATGCAAATTCTTGACCACTTTTGACCTTGATGGGAATGTATTAAAAAATGAGTATTAGTACTCATGAGATTAAAGGAAGAGACTAACTTGGAATACTTTTAAATTTTATAATAAAACAACTTTACAATTAGTTTTGTGTTAAAAAAAACACCCCAAATCCACTTGGTACGGGATACATTAAAATATCACGCACTAAAGGAATACATAATATTGATTTGACGAGTTCTCTCTAGATAAGCCATTGTTTATAATTATTGATCCACATTTTTAGATATTTGTTTTATACTAATGAGGTATTTTTCAAGATGATTCTCATTAGATCCCAAAGCCATATTTATATGCATGCCATGTTCAACAATTTGGGTGATATATTATTAGTTAGTGGCACATTAGCCTCATGTGGCTAATGTTTTTCTTTATCATTATGTATGTATAGGTCATGTGCATTTACTTAATAACAAATGTGCAAAAATGTGCTCCAATATATCTCAAGATATGTTTGAAGAAAATAATAAGGGTTTGATATGTGGGTTTCTATCTTAAATTTATATAAATATGGAATCCTTTGAGAAAATTTCACTAGAATATGTGTGAGGTAATGGATCATCCTAGGACAACAAGTCACCATCTTCATCATGAGAAGACAAAGAATTATCTTTATATGCATCATTAAAAATATTATTAATAGATTATAAGAAACATGCTAGACATGATGTATAATGAATCACATAAGGAATGGTAACCTCATACAAGGATGAACGTGTACCATCTATAGGCATGTTACTAGTGATAGAAGAAGTACAATCATCATAATAATCATCATAGATTGGTAATCTAAAATCAAATAGTATATCACTAGGGATAGGAGAAGGTGTTTTAGCAATATATTTAAGTGAAGGTGAAGTGTGTATCAACACCAATAGACTCTTCAAATAATGATGAATTGAGAGAGGCTCATGAAGGATAATTTAAGTGTAAAAGAAAAGTTATCATGCTTGCTAGGCATAAAAACAACCAAGCCAAGATCCATATTTGTATCACATGCATATAGGGATGAAGAGATTACTAAATCACTATTGTAGGCCACAAAAAGACATCATTGTAAAGCATAACTCTATAAGAAGTGATATTTTTAAGGAAGTTGAAGAGGATATCTATTATAAGATAATGCAAATCAATAGTATGGAAAAGGGAAATGAATCTTTGGAAAAATATGAAAATCAAAGTTATATTATATTTAGAAGCAAGTGTAGGCCATTGGTGAAGATTTAGTATTTTGATAATTTTGTCTAAGAAAATATTGCCTCCATATTAGTGCATTGTCTTTAACCTTGTACTAAAACTCTTCTCTATGCAGATTGTCTTTTACTAATTCACACCCTCACTATGTATGTAGATTTGTCCTTTGCATATAAATATAATCCTATTCACCATGTGCTTTAGCTTTACAATTCACTTGATTCACCTTTTCTTTCTTTATCTTTCTAATATTTGAATTTTTTAGTATTTAGATTTAATAACTCTGAATGATTTTTTTGTGTCAAAACGAAACATGTTCATCTAGATCAACATCCAAAAATGTGTTTAAAATATTGAAGGCAACAAGTTAGCACACTAGAATGATATACACAATTTTTGATTCATTTTAAGTGCACCAGATCCAAGTGTTTCACTATTCATTGCTCATATGATTCTAGGATGAGAGATGATGATGAAGTGTGAGAGGGTTTGAAATGGATGCCTTTAAATACAAGCACATAATACCAAATCACACAAATGAATATTTAGACAACTCACAACAGCTAGTAGAATAGGTGGGTGTTTGCTACTTTTGAAATTGAATTTTAAAAAAGCAAGGCTCAAGTCCATGACTAGAGGGTTGACCCCATTGTTGTAGATATGACCCTAAATATTCAAAATAATTAGATCCAAATAGATAACGGGCAAACTAGAACAAATGCATCAATAAGTATAATAAATACATAATCTGAATGAATATATCAAGATATATCAAATATAAAGAAGATAAAGGATAACTATAATTATATTAAGACAATTCTCTCAAAAAAAACAACATAAATATACAAATTTAATCATTACACTTTCAATAATTCCATAGTGAATATCATATAACTTACTAACATGAATATGCAAATTTGACCATTACACTTTCATTAATTCCATAGTAGACAGTAAACAATAATAGTAAAATATAAAATATAAAAATTGATGGTGGAGAAGCACACCCACAAAGTCTTAACTAAACGAAAGAAGTTTGGGAAAACATTGATGAATGGGTACTAGGTATAAAACGTCACTCTCAAATTGGATGAAGTTGATCCATGTCACATTATCCATTTGTACTCAGTATCTGATTTACCCACGGCAAGATGATGACCGAGAAGAACTTAATTGATTACAGACCGTGGACGACTTATACTCAGTCAATGCGCGTCTCAATGAAGACCAGAGAATGGCAGACAAAGCCAACAGTATGAGCAAAGTCTTTGAATGAGATTGACCAATGCAAAAATTATGCACATAAAATGTTGATAATTGAAGCAATTCTCCAGTATTAGCCATCAGCCATGGCACCACCAAAGAGAGCTCAACAACAAGGAGGCCCTTTTTCATCGTCTTCGAAGGAGAGAGTTCCAGTCGTGCGATACATACAACCCTTGTTCGTAGAGACCGATGCAGCCAATTTCAAAAGCGTGGTGCAGAGCTTAACTGGGCAGGATCCTCAGGAAACTTCAGACACTCACGGCTTTGCTTTCCTAAATATGGTTGTGCCTCCTCACTCTATTTCGCATTCCACCCCTGAAATAGATAATGTTGTTGCAGAGGTGGAGATTGTTGAGGAATATGTCTCAACCTTGCAAGCCTTTTCCAGGAAAATTATAGAATTTGTTTGTGGTAGTTTTTCACATGTTTATGCAGTGGAAAAAGGTGTATGAGTTGTTAAAAGGTGCCTTGTCCTTAGTAGAATATAGGAGGGCCATTTTTAGAGCATAGTTAATTTGTTTTATGTCTTTTATGGGGGTCTAAACTAGAGGACAAAATTATGGACGGGATTACTATTTTAACCTGGTTGTTTTTCCATCTTGGAAATGTAAATGTCAAAAATGGGCAACATGTGGCATGGTGGTTAAGCCCATGGTTTTGTAAAACCACAAATGGTTTCCAGGTTGTAAATCACTATATAAGGAGGGCTTGGGGAGGAGTTTACATAATGGAGTTTTGTTTGCAAGGCTGGGTGCTAGAAGGATGCTAGTGGTGTCTCTCCAAGCTTGAGTTGAGGTGATGCTCTTGTAAGAACTTGCATTGCAAGTGTATTGTAATCTTCTTTGATTTGATAATACATTATGCAGGTTTTAGAGGGTGGGGTTTTTCTCCCGTAAGGGTTTTCCCCACGATAATCATTGTCTTATGTGTTCATTGTTTCATTTATACTCTTGAATGTGTTTCTTTGAATCGTTGTAATACTTTATATTGAAATTTGCATATTCGTTCTCTCAAGATTAGCATAGGAAGCGTTTCCGCACACCTTTGCTTCCTTACAAGTGGTATCAGAGCCTGGCCAGTTTTGGTTCTGTTTGTTGGGTACAGGGTTTTTTGAGCTAATCAAGGTTTGAGTGGGAGCTTGTGCAGAGTATTCCATTTTTTGTATTGCAGGATCATAAAGATGGCAAGCATGTCGGGGACGATTGATGTAGAAAAGTTTTCTGGCACAAACTTTGAGATGTGGAAGCTAAAGATGGAAGATCTGTTGATTGATCGGGATCTATGGGATGCGGTGGATGAGAATAACCTAAGGCCTACAGATCCGACTTTAGCTGCACAATATGATGTGATGGACAGAAAAGCTAAAGGTCTCATAAGATTGTGTCTTGCAGACTCAATTCTGATTAATGTGCATGAAGAGTCTACCGCGAAGAAGCTTTGGAAGAAGCTAAGTGAGATCTATCAAGCGAAATCACTTGTTAACAAGATTTTCTTGAGGAAGAAATTGTATTCCTTGAGAATGGAAGAAGGTGGATGAATTCCTGAGCATCTGGAAAGTTTCAATATGTTGGTGACTCAGTTGACCTCAGTTGGGGTAGCGATGGATGAAGAAGAAAGGTGCCAAATCCTACTATGTTCATTGCCAGATTCATGGGACAACCTTGTCATGGCCATAGGGAGCACTTCTATTGTCTTGAAGATGGAGGATGTTGTTGGTTCTCTACTTTCTGAGGAGATGAGAAGGAAGGTCTCTCTGAATGCTAAAGAGGCTTTGAGTGTTCGAGGAAGACCAAAGGAAAGAGGCAAGAACGAAAAGCAGCATGGCCGTTCTAAGTCCAAGAATAAGGGGAGATCAAAATCCCCTAGTAAGTCCAAGGTGATATGTTGGAATTGTGGTAAATCTGGACACTTCCGAAAGGATTGCAAAGAGGAAAAGAAGAAGAAGAAAAAGAAGCAAGATTCTGATTCTGAGTCTGAGAAGGAAGATGGAGATGCTTTTATCGCAGCCTTGGCCACTCATGCAGGTGATAATGCATGGTTAATAGACTCAGGTGCATCTTTCCACATGACTCCTAATAGAAACTGGTTTAGTAAGTATGAAAATTTTGATGGTGGTAAGGTGTACTTGGGTGATAACTCTATTCTTGATATTGTTGGCCATGGAAGTATTCGTGTAAAATTTTCTGATGGTAGAATTAGAAGATTTGATGGTGTCTTGCATATCCTGGGACTAGCAAGAAATTTGTTATCTGTTAGTAAACTAATAGATGCGGGTGTGCATGTACAGTTCTCTGAAGCAGGTGTGAAAATGGTAAGAGGTGCTATGGTAATAGCAAGAGGAAGCAGATTGGGTACACTATACCAGCTTGATGCATGCACGGTTGAGTGCAATAGTACTTCTGATAAGATTGTGAAAAAGACTACTCTGTTGGAAAAGGAGAGGTTTTCTCTTTCAACAAATGGTCGTGGTTTTTGGGTACCCAAGGGTGCTCTGTCTACCGAATCAAAGCTGCCTGCAGAGAAGACCATGTTATGGCACCAAAGACTTGGCCACATAGGTGAGAAGGGTCTACGGACCTTGAAAAATAAGAATCTTGTTGATGGGTTAAATGATTGCAATCTTGAATTTGATTTTTGTGAGCATTGTATTTATGGAAAACAAAACCGCATTCAGTTTTACTCCAGTTCTCATAAGTCTTCATGTATATTGGATCTGATCCATTCAGATGTATTTGGTCCAGTTGATGTTCCTTCTATTGGTAAATCAGTTTATTATGTCTCTTTCATTGATGATTTCAGTAGAAGAACATGGGTTTATTTTCTTAGGAGTAAAGCTGAAGTTTTCAGTCGTTTCAAAGAATTTAAAGCAATGATAGAATTGCAGACTGGAAAGAAAATAAAATGTTTGAGAACTGATAATGGCGGTGAATATTGCTCTAATGATTTTGATACATTTTGTAAAGATTGTGGTATTAAAAGACAGAAGACAACTCCGTATTCTCCACAATAGAATGGAGTTGCAGAAAGAATGAACAGGACCCTGATGGAGAAGGCTAGGAGTATGTTGAGTGGTGCTGGACTAGAACAAAAGTTTTGGGCTGAAGCTGTAGCCACTGCTTGCTACCTGATAAACAGGTCTCCTACATCAGCTCTTGTTGATTAAATGCCAATGGAAGCGTGGTCGGGCCACAAGCCTTCACTTAGACATCTGAGAGTTTTTGGTTGTGAGGCATATGCTAATGTGCCAAAGGAGAAGTGGAAAAAATTGGATAAAAAAGCTGTTAAATGTATTTTCATCGGATATAGTTATGGTGTGAAAGGATACAAGCTTTGGGATCCTGTTGCACAAAAGGTATTTTATTCTAGAAGTGTTATTTTTAGAGAAACTAAGCCTTCTTTTGTTACAGCGCAGCCAAAACAAATAGAAGAAAAGGAAGATGTGATTCAACTACCTGCTACACCAGAGAAAGTTGAATCGAGGCCCTTAGAAAGACAAGAAGTCGAGGAGAGCTCTACGAGTTCTGAATCATCAGAGGAAGAAGAGGTACCTGAACCTGAACCTGATAATGAACCAGATCTTGCTCGAAGGTCTACTAGACAAAGGAAACCACCTAAAAGGTATGGGTATTCTCCTGATGATTGGAGGTGTATATTTGCTTTGAATGCTAACATTGATGAACGAAGATCTATAGAAGAGGCTCTTGGTATGAATGATTCAGAGTCCTGGAAAATAGCCATGGATGAAGAGATGGCAGCTCTTAAGAGGAATGATACATGGGACCTTGTACCATTGCCTGAAGGACGAAAACCTGTTGGTTGTAAATGGGTGTTCAAAAAGAAGATGGGTTCAGATGGAAGCATTGAGAAGTACAAAGCGCGATTGGTTGCTAAGGGTTACTCCCAGGTTGAGGGGGTAGATTATGGTGAGATTTTTTCTCCTATAGCCAAAATGACATCCATTCGTTTTTTGCTTTCTATTGCAGCAACTTATGATCTAGAGATCGAGCAAATGGATGTGAAAACAACTTTCCTTCATGGAGACTTGGAGGAAGAAATTTATATGACACAGCCAGAGCACTATGTGGTAAAAGGTAAAAGTCATTTGGTCTGTAAGTTGAAGAAATCCTTGTATGGTTTGAAACAAAGTCCTAGGATGTGGTACCAGAAGTTTGATACATATGTGTTGAGTTTGGGATTTGTGTGATCTAAATCTGATCATTGTATATATTTCAAATCTAATGGTGATCGTTTCCTGGTTATTGCCTTGTATGTCGATGACATGTTATTTATTGGCAAAGGAAAAGGTTTGATTGCAGAATTAAAATCTCAACTCTCAGCGAAGTTTGAAATGAAAGATCTTGGTGCAGCAACGTACATTCTGGGAATGGAGATTGTAAGAGATAGACAAAACAGAAAGCTTTGGCTAGGCCAGAGTAAGTATGTTGGTACTATTTTGAAAAGATTCAATATGCAGGATTCTAGACCATTGAGTGTTCCTGTTACGATGGGAACAAAGCTTTCTAGTTCACAGTGTCCTACATCCCCATTAGAGATGGAAGAGATGAGTCGAGTACCATACCAGAGTGCTGTTGGAAGTTTGATGTATGCTATGGTTTGTACAAGACCAGACATTGCCCAAGCAGTGGGAGTACTTTCCCGTTACATGTCTAATCCAGGAAGAGCACATTGGGATGCAGTTAAAAGAGTTTTCAGATACTTGCGGGGTACCTCAGAGTACTCTATATGTTTTCATGGAATAGGAAACAAGCATTCCTTGGATATTCGAGGCTATGTGGATTCAGACTGGGCTGGTGATGTTGATAGAAGAAGATCCACCAGTGCATATGTGTTTACATTATTTGGTGGTGCAATTAGTTGGATGAGCAAGTGACAGGCTGTGGTTGCCTTGTCCACTACAGAGGCAGAGTATATGGCTTCTACTCATGCCTGTAAGGAAGCCATTTGGCTTAAGAGATTGTATTCAGATCTAGAGTTCAAACAGGGTGCAGTGACAATTTATAGTGACAGTCAAAGTGCAATCTGCCTAGCGAAGAACCCGACTTTTCATGCCAGGACCAAACACATTGATGTATAATATCATTTTGTGAGAGATATGGTTGAGGATGGCAAGGTGAAGTTGGAGAAGGTAGACACTTTGGTGAATGTTGCTGATGCATTAACTAAACCTGTGAGCACAGAGAAGTTCAGATGGTGTTTAGAGTCTATGGGCCTTTCGGCCCCTAGCAATTAAGTCCATGATATTTTGGATCCCCTAACTCTTGCAAGGTGTTCGACAAGTGGGAGATTGTTGAGAAATATTGCTCAACCTTGCAAGCCTTTTCCAGGAAAATTACAGAATTTGTTTGTGGCAGTTTTTCACATGTTTATGCATTGGAAAAAGGTGTATGAGTTGTTAAAAGGTGCCTTGTCCTTAGTAGAATATAGGAGGGCCATTTTTAGAGCATAGTTAATTTGTTTTATGTCTTTTATGGGGGTCTAAACTAGAGGACAAAATTATGGACGGGATTACTATTTTAACCTGGTTGTTTTTCCATCTTGGAAATGTAAATGTCAAAAATGGGCAACATGTGGCATGGTGGTTAAGCCCATGGTTTTGTAAAACCACAAATGGTTTCCAGGTTGTAAATCACTATATAAGGAGGGCTTGGGGAGGAGTTTACATAATGGAGTTTTGTTTGCAAGGCTGGGTGCTAGAAGGATGCTAGTGATATCTCTCCAAGCTTGAGTTGAGGTGATGCTCTTGTAAGAACTTGCATTGCAAGTGTATTGTAATCTTCTTTGATTTGATAATATATTATACAGGTTTTAGAGGGTGGGGTTTTTCTCCCGTAAGGGTTTTCCCCACGATAATCATTGTCTTATGTGTTCATTGTTTCATTTATACTCTTGAATGTGTTTCTTTGAATCGTTGTAATACTTTATATTGAAATTTGCATATTCGTTCTCTCAAGATTAGCGTAGGAAGCGTTTCCGCACACCTTTGCTTCCTTACAGAGATAAAAGAGAAGGCGTTTGAGGGCGAGAGTTCATGTACGCCGATCTTCATGAGATTCGAAATGGAGATCATCGATAGTTTTAGTGCTGATATATTGTTTCAGGATTATAATAACAATGCATTTGAGCTTCTTCCACTGAATATCTTCGACGGAGATACGTCATGGGATTCTCTTCTTTGCTCCAACGACCAGATTTTCAACATGTAATTCTTGAGTTTCTTTGCTTTTGCTACGGTCATTTCCTGAAGAATAGCTACATTTGGTCCAGAATAACTATTTAAAATAATCTTGTTGTTGCTGCTCTGTATAGCAAATAGAAAAATTCTTACACTGTTGAACAGACGTTTGGGAATTACCTATGTTAACAATCGTTAAGCTGAAAACAATATAGAATTAGGAATGTATGGAATTTTCTGTGAATTTCATTGCGACAAGGCTGTTCAAATCTCAAATTATCATCGGGGAGTGATATTTTTGTTGGAACAAAATAAAATAGAATATTAATTTCTCTCAATTTTAAATGATTTGCATGATAAGATATTTGTTATTAGTTTTCCAAATTACATGCAAATTGCATGACTCTAATACAAAATACTTTGTAATACCAAAAACTTTTATTTATTGAGGTATTATGTAATGATTTTTCTCTAGTTTGCTGAAATAATTTGGCTGTATCCACCTCCTCAAAGTGGTAGCAGAACAAGAGATCACAGACAAGAAGAAACATCGCAGAAGTCGTGGAATCGTGGACAGATCGTGGCATTTTTAAAAGGAAACAAATTGCAAGTTTAAGGCACCAAGAAAATTAAATGGAAGCCGCCAAAACAGTTGGCAGCCAAAAAAAAAAAGGGAAACATATTAGTAGTCGTTAGGTTAACTTTGCATATCTGTAAAGAGTGAAGACTACATCAATTTTTTTTTTTTTTTTTGGGGCTTGTTCACAAGTGATGTATTAGTTTGAAAAGAAAAAAATGGCTTGTGGGTAGTTAAAAAGTGTTTGCTTGAATCTGTAAAGCGAGAGGTGGTAAAAAAAGGTGTTTATAAAGCTTCGCCCACTACATCACTATCACTTCACCACTACCCATTTATTACACAGCCAAAAAAAATATATATATATCCAATTTTGACTTATAAAAATATCTATTTCAACTTACCTTTGTATGTGGGCCCACTCATATTTAAACGTGGGTCCACTAGGAGGTGGGCGCAATTTATTTATCCAACCACATGAATATGTTCACTACATGCCACATATACATCTACTTAACCATGGGTATAGGTTAAGTTCACCATGAGTTGTTGAGAAACTTTTAGCCCTAAAGTAATTATCTCCCATGGTTTTCTCTCACATTTTCTCCTCGCATATCCTTCTCCTGCCATCCTCTTGATCTCCTGCGAATGTTCAAGGTTTTTCCTAGTGTCCTCGTCTACCAGGCAACATTCTCTATGTCCTTTCCCCTAGCATTTTGTATGTTCAGTAATGGGTTTCAGTTCGCATCAAGGGTCATTGTGCATTGTGCATTTTTTTGTGTTTTACAATCATTTATCTTATGACATCGAGGTTTTAATTGTAATGATTTTCTTTACGGTATACTACGAAATCATTACATAGAATGTGAATGAAATAGAACATTGTCTGATTTATTTCAAAATATCTCGTGAAAAATAATTAATTTTAATGGGTATTGGGATAATGTCCCAAATTTTAACCAGTTTGAGAAATACACATGATACATGTTGTCGACGTGATGTTTTAGTCAACCCACAAATTATGTTTACAATTTTTTAGTCAAATTCCACTTTTTTGTCAACTATGCATGAATGTATGGATGTCATGTTGGGGTTTATTATACTGTGAAATAATTACAGCGAATGGCTATTGCCATGAAGGGTTTCATTGCATTGTGGAATTATTGTGTGTATGGCATCGAAGGTTTTAGTGCTATGATTTTTTTATATAGTATTCTATGAAATCATTACATAGAATGTGAATTAAATAGAACATTGTTGGATTTTTTTCTGAATCTCTCCATTATAATCATGAAATTTAATGGGTATACAATTTTTGCCCCAGTTTATTAACTGATTTCGGGATATGGGTTAATCTATTTTCTTCCACTTATTTGGATAGAGGTTTTCTTTTTTCAATAATTACAATTTTCACACAACGATATATTCAAAATGCCCCATAATTAATACACTTCCATGTTCAAAATGCTAAAATTTGGTTGTGGTTCAATATACCATCATTGATGATTTTTATGATGTCCATCTATCTCCAATCTCAATTTTTGGTTTTCTTGTTAGCAGTTTTCTATAACTTGATGTGTTGAAATAGAAATAATGATCAAAGCATCATATAGAAAAGGATAATTTACATAGAACTAAAATTCTCCATATTTTTTTGTTGTATGTACTTGCTTTGCATATGTTTAATGGATTTTTGCAACTATTTGGCACACATAAACATAATTATATGGATACACTTGCTTCTTCATGTCTGTCACCCCTACTTAGAATCCAAACTTCTTAGATGTGTCATCTCATATGTTACAAATCAGATTGTCTCAAAGCTTTTCTACAATGTATTAAGTACCATGGCCATATAAACATTTTCATCCCTTTTTTCCTCATGAAGGGAAAAATGATTGTTACCTTAGGATGGGAATCTTGCCAAAGATTAACAATTTTGTACATAAAGTAGAAAAAAAATTGCTTGCTTAAATAAAAGGCTTTGGGGGTTCCCTAGATCCAAAGCTCTGAAAATTTAAATTGGAAACCTAGAGAAAATCTAGATATATTATTTGATACCAAAGGAATACATCAAGGCTATCTACAATAACAAAGAAGAAAAGGTTATGATTATTTCAATTAATCCCTCGATTATATATATATATATATATATATATATATATATCTATATATATATATATACATACACACACACACACATACACACACACATATATACATTCTTTTGAATCTTGGTAATATAAATCCCCATAAATGCATCTTGCGCATATTGGCCCTTTCACACCTTATAGTTCAAGTTATATTATTGTACCTACGGCTACAATTTTTGACATGAGAGGCATGAAAAGCATAAATTATATATACTATGTTGTTTTTAGTGACTTTTTTTGTACCTAATCACCAAGTGAAATTGTTGAAGCTATAATTTTTATTTTTTTTTCATTTTTTTATGCATATAGTGTAATGGTTGATGATTAGTGTGGATCATGGTTTGTGTGTGTGTGTGAATATGTGGAATAAATTAATAAGCTAAACAAACACACCAATGCGACATTGTATCAAAGAAATCTAATTTAAAGATAAAAAAATTCTAAACTCAATAGATTCTTCAAAAATTTTCCATTGTCCTTTATCTCCAGGGATTTGTTTTAAGCTACTTGCTCTCAGATTGTGTAAGCAGTAGCTCAACAAAATGACAACCTAGAGAATGATATTATATTTAACATGCATTTCTATGGTAAATGATATAGGATAAAGCTATGTTAAAATATGAAATTAAAACAAATTATGCAAGATTATTCTACCATGATTGCTTGTCCTAAAAATAAGATGCTATGCTCATGAAATCTAAGATATTAAGATTGCTAAGTGCTCAATAATGCAACTATAATTCTCATGCTATTCAATTAGATTTGATTCAGTCCTTTTCAAAGCACAAAGAGGTTGTATTTATAGACTTTTGGAGGCAAAAGCCTAGTTGGCAAAGATCGACGGTTGAAATCAAGCCTAGAAAGATGAACAGTGGAAAATCGAGAAGTTGGAGAGAAAAATGGAAGCTAGAGAGAAAGAGGAGAAATGTTTCCTTCTACACAACCTTCTCCATTCAAAAATGAAGTAAAGTAGCCATTTGAAATTTTTAATTATGAGGAGTTAGTTGGTAGTTGAAGATAATTTTATAATTAAATAATTAAATAATTTAGAAGCTTCCATAATTAAATATTTAAAATATTTAATTATGTGTGAAAAGAAGATAATAGGCGCTTAATTAAATGTTTATAATATTTAATTATATGTGAAGTGAAGAATTAAAAATGATGATGAATTTAGAAGAATGTCTTTATTTGAATTTAAAAATTCAAACTTAAAGTAATATGATAATTAATTTAAATAAATTATAAAATTTATTTGATTAATTAAGAGGAAGATGATAATAATTAAATAAAATTATTTATTTAATTAAAATCAAAGAAAGTGAACAATATAAATAAATAATAAAATTTATTTATATGTAGATGACATTACAAGATTAATTAAATAAATCATATTTAATTAATTACCAAACTCGATTTAATGTGACTATTTTTAGATGAATACATTTTTCCCCTCTTTGAAGTGATGTGTTTTACACATTGCTTCAAAGAAAAATTCAGATAAAGAAAAATTTGCCCCTGACTTTGAAAAATTGATTGATGATGCTATATGCCCCCTCGAGAGATAAATTGCGTGATTTGAAGATTTTCATGATGTTTTGAAGATTTTGAATTATTTGATATAGGGGCGGGTGCATGGAAATGGGTAGCAATTCCATGGACATCCTAAAAAAAAAAGAGTTGAAAAGCATAATGCGAGGGCGTTTATAATGCGCTTGCGTTATGGCTTTCATTAAACCTAGGCAAGTTCCCTTCGGCCACAACTACAAAGCCATAATGCATGCACGTTATAACGCGCTCATGTTATCTTCTGTTAAAAGCAAAAAAACAAGTGCAAATCTCTCATTTGCATTTCGACTAGGTTTTTTGCTACACCCATGACCAAAAACCCCAAAATATTGTGCTTGCGTTCTAGGAGAAGAATTTCTTCACCAAGAATCTGAATTTCTTCACAACAATGGCACCACAATGACAAGGAGTTGTAAGAGGTAAGGATTCTATGATTTTTGTTTTGAATTTGTTAGTTTTAGGCTGAATTTGATATCTATTTGTTTTAATTTTTAGGAGATGCAAATCAACCTGTAAACGCTCAAAATCCTCAATAGGAGGACCAACCAAATCCTTAAGATCAAAATCAACCACAACATCAACCTCCTCCACCAATCACTCAACCCCCTCCTGGCACTCAACAAAATTTAATGAGTGAAATTGAGAACAACAAAAAACAAATTGAGGATTTTATCAATAGGTTGAGTGATCCAAATGGTTCAACCACAGAAAGAATGACCCTAGCAAATTCATTGAAATATATGTTAGCAAACGTAGATTCAATTAGCAAACAAATAACTGGATGGGAAGATAGGAGGTAGGAAACTAGGGAGTATTATGCAAATAAGTTCTATCATACAAGGATGTGAAAGATTTAAAAATAAAAAAAGGTGATTTATGTTCATTATTCACCGACTCACACACAAATTAAAATCTTACCCTCGATGCGAAGAGGTTTCCTATCCATTGGTGCCACCACCAACAAATGAAGGAGCGGTTTTATGATAGGTGGTACATGGTCTTTGATTACCCACCGTGCAATAATTGCGAGGTCCCACAATATTTCCTTAGGAAACTATACAGTGAGTTCATACTGAACAAAATCCCAAATTATTTTGATATGAGGGATTTCTAGGGGAGAGGTGGGGGGTCAGCTCAGGATAGACCTGGTGCACAGCCGAATCCTACACAGAAAGGTAGACGAACTCTCACTAGGCCACCTCATGAGCACATTGTTATGACTTCTGTCGTGAATGAAAGTGCTGATGTAGAGACATTGCAGGCAATCAGCACTTTGACCCAGAGTGTCATCCATCATATTAGCCCTATTCTACAATGCCATCTAGGGGATTCTTCTAGTGGTGGTCTTCAAACACATGTGTGTCAATCTTGCAGGGCTACTTGTTCATGTGACCCCACCTACCCTCAGGAGACTAGTATCCAGGATCTGTCCGCAACTATGGAGATGGAGAGGGTAGCTGACATTTTGCATGAGGCATATGGCATTGATAGTCAGGTAAAAGTTAGTGCATGTGTTCAATGAATTTAATTTATTAAATTTCGATTTTGAAATGCAACATTAACTAAAAATGTTTTATGATTTTAATAAAATTGTAGGGTAACAATGTTGAGACTAGATACACTGCCCCCCCCACCAATCTATTTTTGCAGTACACCTATTGCTAGGGTATGTAACTAGTAAACAATTATAAGTTTATTGCATATTAATGACATTATTTTACAAATGGTAATTTAATATGCAATTTTGGATGTTGAACAAACTAATATTGGAGGTTTTGATGGAACACTTCCTAGTGGCGATGGATTTACTCAAACCTTCATGCAGGTAATAGAATAAAGAGTTTAACTAATGAATCAAGTACTTAATAGATTTGTGTAGTTTATACATGCACATCGTTGATTACATTGAATAATTTGTTGTTTTATAAAATCCTCGATGGCTCTGACAGAAGAGGTATGAGGCAAATTAGTAAATTTTAATTTACATTTGTTGTTATAGATGTTAGTTAGTGAGAAATCAAACCATTATTGAATCACGTAGTTTTTGTCTATTTGCATGGTTTATACATGGCTTGAGCATTCCTGAGCATGGTAATGAGGATATTGCCCTCGTGGACAGAGATCATGAGATGGCTATAAGTGATTATTTTGTCAAATATATCATTTTTTATAATGTAATTTCTATATATTCATGTCTTTATTCTTATTGTAATAGTTAAAACTTCACCATGAACTAAACCCTAGGAGGAGTAGCAGGAGCACTCCACGAGTGCAACAAAAATGAGTGACAGACCTATCACCATTCGAGCGAAAAGGAAAGGGAAAGATTTTATTTCCTGGGCATGGAGAGCAATGACTTTTGATTCCAGAGTCCTTTATTGTATGCTTGCATGACAGTTTTGTACATATTTTTTATTGGACATATTTGACATTGTATTCCTAGATGGCATTCTCGTAAGCCTACATGGCTATTCTGTACATATATTTCATGCTTATATCAACATATATTTGTGTATTCCTACATGGCTATTTGGTGAATACAAATATCTTTTTTCGATGCCTGTCCATATTTGCATTCCAAATTGATGGTTCAATAGATATGAGCTACATATATTCAAGTGTATTCTTTACAACTTACATGTATACTTTGTGACTTACATGCATTCGAGTGTATACTTTGTGGCTTACATGTTTTCATGCATATACCTTGTATTCGTGCATATACTTTGTTTTAATTTGTGTATACTATGTATTCGTGTGTATACTTTTTGAGGCTTATGTGTTTATGAGTACTTGTAGTTCCCTTATTGACATGTACATGTTTGACTTATTCACGTGTATAATTATTAATTGGTTAGCCCTAGCATTGATCTATGTCATCCTCAATGCATGATCCTTAAGATGGAGTAAGTACACCCTCAAGGTCAAAAGGAGTTTCACATGCATTCTTTGTAGGCTCATTTTGGTAGTGAAACCAAAAACCTCTTGCATCATTGAAATGAAAAAAAAAATCCTTTATAGCAGGTCTGAAGCCATTATCATTCTCCATCAGTTCTTCATGTATCCACTCCCCATTAATGGTTGTCTCATGACCTTCATGAAACCAAGCACTTAAATCTCATTTTTGATAGAAGAAATGTATGAAGATTTATCTTCCTCCTTATGAACCATTCTTTATCATGAGAGATGGGTTCTTGTGAACCACTATTGATGAATCATGCGTCAATGAGTTTGAATTTTAAAACTACATGATTTAATCCTGATAGCAATATCACAATATTTATATATCTAAATGTGTTATTTCCTTCAGCTAAAATTTGTGATTATACTTATTTGATTGATGTATGTTTGTGTATGGGATCATAGTAATTTCTATTTGATGATGCTATTTTGTCTTTAAGGTTTATTTATTAAAGGGTGCATGAAACAAGTTTTAAATCCTTACAAATCTTTGAATTTCTTAGGTTTTTCTATTTGTTGAGTCTGGGCTTCGAGCCCGAGTCCAAGTAAAAAAATGGCTTGTCAAGTCTGAGGCGAGTCCTACTCTTTGTAACACTAGTGTGAACACATCAAGGAATAATGTATATGCCGATGAAGAGAGAACCCATTCTTATTTCCAAACAAACCATGGTATAGATATGGTTGGTCGAGATAAAACATCACTCTCCTGGATAGTTCAAACCATAATCTTTCATGGCTACAAACACACCTTCATTATGTATGTTCTTGATCCTACTAAAGAAATGGTGGAACATGTTGTAGATCAAATATTGCAACCCTAAGTCCACAAGAAGGTTACTTGTCCTGATTTCCGCAAATGTCTTTAAGATGTTCATCCTTCTTTAGTAATGTGAACTATTGATGTTATCTAGATCTTTGAAACTATCTGCAATCATGTGCAATACTATAGAAGCTAGAGCTATATCTAATACTATGAATGACTGGTCAATGGAATCATGATAGCAATATCACAATTTGACACATTGTAGAAAATACCTCCTACTTATCAATTGATGAGCTAAAGTGATGGGGAGTTTTATCCCTCAAGAGCAATCTTGCTCTTCCTAAGACCTATTATTTGGTATTCCTAGGGTATTCCTCTCTACCCTACTCAGGGATCACTCCTAAACCCCTCTCACCACGTAAGACTCTCCACCACTAAGCTTCCTTGGGCTCCACACTGACCCAAAGTGTCCTAACCACTCCAGGGCTAGGGAAGGGTATCCTAGTTGTCCCTTTGTTGAATTTTCTCCTCACTGATCCATCTTATTGGATTTTTTCACTTTTTACCCATCATTTGAAAAACTCAATTTTAGGCCTTGTAGCCTTCTGCCCCAATTTGGCCTCCTAGAACCTGTTTTCTTGACTTTTCTCACAAAAAGTCTTAACAACCCCCAATTTTTTTTGTATATTCTTTCTTTTGACCATCAAGGCTCCAATATTTACTAGGCCTTATGTCCTTCAAGTGTCCGTACATATGATTGTCCTCAAACCCCCTATTTTTAAGGGTTCCTAGGGTTTTTGGCTCTTTTTCCTTCTTTGAGGGCTTCAATGACCTCCTCAACTCTCCTCCTGGAACACACATGACTGAGATACATGTGCCTACACTCCCATACTCTTTATTGGAACAAACCAATCCATTTATCAACTCTCCTTGCTGCTGTCCGCTCCAAGCTACTAGCCATAATGCACTTGCACTTGCCTAGTGCTTGATGATTTAATCACCTTCCCTGCAAAACAAGACCCCAAAACCTATATGTAAATTATTTACACAGTCCCCAACTTGATTCCAAGTGGCCATGAGAGGAAAGCCATGGGAAGTTAGGTGGGACTCATTATTCACAAAACTGGCCTGAACCGACAATGAGACCAAGAACACCAAAAACTTGCAAAAAGATAACCAGTCGGTCTAGATGAATAATCTAATGATACACAAGGTAAGTAAGTGACACAAATGGAAGAATTAAAGCATCAAATAAGTCATTTCAATCCATTCATGACTGGATGAAGGCTCAAACACAGAAATTCAATGAAAACTTGCTCTCTTCCAGTCACAAAAATGTACTTTCCAAGTCTCAATTCATGAAAAAAATCCTCCAATCTAGGTATTAGGGTTTTTTTGACCTTATATACCTTTCTCCCATGTGCTAGGACCCTTGGGTTAGGCTTAGAGCATCATTGATGCCATTTTCCACCTTTTAGGACAAATAGCTAAGGCAACATTGCTCAAAATGCTCACAATGTCCAAGAATTACCCAAACCGCAAGCCCCTAACAAACCTATTTCCAATTCACTCATCAAAAAAACTCTTGGGACTTTACATCATAGTCCTTATTCCCTTGGTGGTTTGCTAGAACCACCTACAAGCCAAAATTTCAAAGATCTCTCCAAAAGACCTTAAGGTGCTCCTCCACCATTCTCCCCCGTGTAACAAAGATAGAGGGTAGAGAATAGAGGGTATAAGGTTTAGGTATTAGGGTTGAGGGTCCAATGTATAGGGTAGAGGGTATATAATTGAATTGGAAAGCTAGTGGGTCCACTTGCTTGCCAGTTCAATGAAATTGGCAATTTAGTGGTCTGTTTGAAAAAATGGGTCCAAGAAATGGGGGCCATCTCTCCCCCTCTCTCTCTCAGGTCTATCCCTCCTACCCCATCCCCCTCTCTCAATTATTTCCCTCTCACAATAACTATAGAATAATATCTCTATCTTGTCTCTCCCTCACACTCTCTCTCCAAAACCCTAATCTCTATACCATATAAACTTAACCTTAAACATTCAACTAAATAATCTCAACCCTATACCTAATATCCTAAACCATAATCCCTATACCCTATAAACTTAACCTTATACCTTCAACCCTATACCTTTAACCATAAACCCTACACCCTCAACCCTCATTACTATACCCTATACCCTAAACCCTAAACATTATCCATGAACCCTTAACCCTATAACTAAATGATAAATCCTACATTAAACCTTGTACCCTAAACCTTGAACCCTAAAACCTCAAACCTAAACCCTAATCCCTATACCCTATACACTTAACCCTACACCCCCAACCTTGAACAATATACCTCAACCCTCAACCCTATACCTTAAACCTTAAAAACTACACCTTAAACCCTCATCCCTATACCCTATATCCTTAAACTTATAACCCAATCCTTGAACATCATCCCTCAACCTTACACTTAAACCCTAAACCCTACAAACAACCTCACTAAACCATATACCCTAAACCTCAATCCTATAACCATTATTCTAAACCCTAATCCATATACCCTATACACTTAGCCCTATACCCTCAACCTTGAACACTATCCCTCAACCCTGAACCCTATACCTTAAACCCTAAACCCTACACCCTGAAGCCTCATCTCTATACCCTACACCCTCAACCTTATAGCCTAAACCATAAAAATTATTCCTCAACCCTATACTTAAATGAAAACCCTACACTCTCAAGCCTTAACCATATACCTTATAACATTAACCCTGCACCCTAAAACCTAATACCTATAACCTATAAACTTAACCTTATACCCTCAACCCTAAACATTATACCTCAACCATCAACCCTAAAACTTATACATAAATCCTAAACCCTAAACCCTAAATCTAATATCCTCAACCCAATACCCTCAACTATATACCCAATATCCTATACCATAATCCATATACCCTATAGAATTAGCCTTATACCCTCAACCCTAAAAACTATCCCTCAACCCCCAATCCTATACCTTAAACCTTAAACCTTAAGCCCTCATCCCTCATCCCTATACCCTATACCCTCAAATTTATACCTAATATCCTAAATCCTAATCCCTATTCCCTATACACTTAACTCTATAACCTCAACCCTATACCTTATACAATAAACCTTACACCCTCAAACCTCATTGGGGGAGAGAGAAAGAGGGGGAGGGAGGGATTGGGGAGAGAGAGAGAGAGAGGTTGGGAGGGGAAGAGGAGATAAAGATAAGTCAGAGGGAAGGAGAGGTAGAGATACATGAGAGATAAAGAGTAGATAAGGAAGGAAAAATGAAGGGAGAGGTATGGAGGGACATAAAGTGAGGTGAGATAGAGAGAAATAAAGAGAGTGTGGTAGGGAGTGATAAAGGGATATGTTGGTAGAGAGGGATAGGTGAGAGAGAGAAGTAGAGAGAGATAGAGATAGAGGGAAGGAGTGAGTGTGGAGAGAGAAGGGAGGAAGGGAGAGGTAAGGAGGGGTATGTGAGATAAATATAAGTAGAGAGAGAGTGGTGAAATATCAAGAAGGAGAGAGTTATAGAGAGGGAAAGAGAGAATGGTGAGGTAGAGAGGAGAGAGTGAGAGAGAAAGAGTGTGAGGGAGGAGTGATATAGAATGAGAGAGAGAGGGTAGAGGGAGGGAGAGGATTGACAGAGAGTAGATAGGGGGAAAGGTAGGGAGGCATACATCTAGTGAGAGAGAGAGAGAGAGCTAGGGGAGATAAAGATAATTAGAGAAAGGAGAGGTAGAGATAAGTAGAGAGAGAATCAGGGAGGGAGAGAAGAAAGATAAAGAGGTTTAGAGAGTGGTAGGGAGTGGTGGATGGAGAGGTAGGTAGAGAGGTATGAGAGAGATAGAGAGTAGAGAGGGAAGGAGAGGGAGAGGTATGGAGGGGGAGAGAGGGAGGTGAGAGAGGTTAGATAGAGAGAAATAAAGAGAGTGTGGTAGGGAGTGATGGAGGGATATGCAGGTAGAAGGGGATAGGTGATATAGAGAGAAGTAGAGAGAAATAGATAGATGGAAGGATGGAGGGCGGGCAAGAGAGGGGAGGAAGGGAGAGGGAAAGAAGGATAGGCGAGATAAAAATATGTAGAGAGAGAATGGTGACATATAGAGAAGTAGAGAGTTACAAAGAGGGAAAGAGAGAATGGTGAGATAGAGAGGAGAGAGTGAGAGAGAAAGAGGGTGAGAGAGAGTGAAAGAGATAGGTAGAGAGATGGAGAGGAGAGATAGAGAGTAGATAGAGGAAAATTTAGGGATGGATACATGTAGTGAGAGATAGATAGAGAGGGATAGGGGAGATAAAGATAATTAGAGAGGGAAGGAGAGGTAGAGAGAGAAGTAGAGAGGGAATGAGGGAGGGAGGGAGAGAAGGAAGATATAGAGGTGTAGAGAGAATTTTAGGGAGTGATGGATGGAGAGGTAGGTAGAGAGGGATTAGGGAGATAGAGAGTGTAGAGGGAAGGATATGGAGAGAGTGGGAAGTGAGATAGAGAGTAATAGAGAGAGAGTGGTAGGTTGTTACAGATGGAGAGCTAGGTAGAGAGGAAGAGGGGAGATATAGATAAGTAAAGAGGTAGGGAGAGAAGCAAGATAGAGAGGTGTAGAGAGAATTTTAGGGAGTGATGGATGGAGAGGTAGGTAGAGAAGGATTAGGGAGATAGAGAGTGTAGAGGGAAGGATATGGAGAGAGTGGGAAGTGAGATAGAGAGTAATAGAGAGAGAGTGGTAGGTTGTTACAGATGGAGAGCTAGGTAGAGAGGAAGAGGGCAGATATAGATAAGTAGAGAGGGAGGGAGAGAGGGAGTGAGATGTAGTGAGGGAGAGAGAGGTGAGATAGAGATAAATAGAGAGTGGTGGAAGGAGAGGTAGGTAGAGAGAGGGAGGGAAAGAGGGAGGGAGATGTAGTAGAAAGAGAGAGGTGAGATAGAGAGAAATATAGAATGGTGGAAGGAGAGGTAGGTAGAGAGAGGGAGAGAGGAGATAAAGATAAGTAGAGATGGAAGGAGAGGTAGAGAGAGGAGAGATAGAGAGAAGTAGAGAGGGAACGAGGGAGAGAAAGGTGAGATAGAGAGGTGTGGAGAGAGAGTGGTAAGATTTGATGGATGCAGAGGTAAGTAGATAGAGGGATTGGGAGATAAAGAGTAGATAGGGAAGAAGAGAGGGAGATAGAAGTATGGAGGGAGAGAGAGAGAGAGAGGGATGTGAGAGAGAAGTTAGGTAAAGAGAAATAGAGAGAGTGGTAGGGAGTGATGGAGGGAGAGGTAGAGAGAGAGAGATGGAGGGAGATAGAAATAAGTAGAGAGGGAAGGAGGGAGGGAGGAAGAGAGAAGTGAGGTAGAGAGAATTAGAGGGAAAAGGAGAGACAAAGAGAAAAGAGACAAAGAGAGATTTCCTGTTATCAAGGGAGAGATGGTCATAAAAATGGATGGAGATAGTGAGAGAGAGGTCTAGAGTGTAAGGGATAAAAATTAGTAAGATAGAGAGAGAAATAATACAATTTGTTGTTACTGAAATTTGACCTCCCGATTACTAGAATTTGACTAAGTCTGGAATTTGTGAGATCTTCCAAAAATTGGAAGAGAGAGAGGGGAGAGAGGGAGGAAGGGAGAGATAGAGGGAGTGGAGAGATAGAGTGTAGAGAGAAGGAGAGAGTGAGAGAAATATGATACAACTTATTGAATACTAAAATTTGACATCTTGATTATTAAAATTTGATTGTCTGAAATTTTTAAGATCTTCCAAAAACTAGAATTTGCATAGCTCCACTCTCAAACATACTGCCTATATACATGAAATATAACTTAAAGTATAAGAAAGTAAATTTCCATATACATTTATTTCATGTATATAGTTTCTCTAAAAGACAAAAAGAAGAAAGAGACAAGAAAAAAAGAAGAAAAAAATTCAATGTAGACCAAAACACGAGCGCATTGTAATGCGCTCGCATTTTTTCAATGCATTCACAAAACATGTCAAAACTGAGATATAATGCGAGTGCATTATAATGCGCTCGTGTTTTGTCAATGCATTCAAAAAACGTGAAAACTGCATTCACAAAACATGTCAAAACTGAGATATAATGCGTTATAATGCAAGCACGTTATATCTTGATTTGGGAATCCCCAAAAATTATGATTGGTATTTTCCTTGGAATAACAACCCAAAGGCTTGGAGAGCATTCCCAATGACTCATAGACATGTTTTTGCAAATTCTATTTTTTGTCACATAATCGGGTTCGTGCTCAATGTCAAGATTACATGTGGTTCAATATTGAAAAAATTGAAAACATGGGCAATGTTAGGTTCTCTCTTAGCTATCCAATGATGTAATTTTTTTCACTTTATGACAATGTTAAGCCTTTCATCCATAATTTATTTTGTTTGTATGTCTCTATTTTTCCAAAAAGTAGTGTTTGGTGTGTTTTTGTTATAAATTAACCATTCATCGAAATTTCAAATAAATTACATTTTTAGAAACTAGAATCCATTCTACAAATTTTTAAAAAATAAAAACAAAAATTCAATTACTTTCTAAAATTTTTAGGGGGAGCACGGCCAAAAAAATTCTTTGCAGGAAGTCTCCACTTCGAAAATTAGTAAAAAATCAAATATTTATCAAAAAAATCATGCATCAACTACATACTGTTAGCTAACTTCTGAACATAGGGATTTTAAAAATACCACAAAAAATTTCATTGTGCTAGGGTCATACTAGAGTTGCTATGTTATGTTTTTCTGACTAAAATAAAACCAATTTGTGTATGTCCCTTGTTTGAATCCATTAATCTCAACCATTTTCAAAATAAATTAGTATTTTAGAAACTAGACTCGAAGCACTTCAATCCTTATTTTTGTTCCATCTCAAAATTTTGAGTGTAACTATCCTCAATTTCACGTCTAAGGTCAGTATTTCCTGATTTCAGAAAAAAGGTGTCCACTTAAGTCCCCTTTTTCAGAACCATCTTTGTGCACTTACCTGAAATATAATTTTTACTCTCCATCATATTAGTCTCCATTATTTATAGATTTATAATTTTGATTTTGTGATTTTTCTTGACATTTTGAATCAAACTCTATAATCTCATCATTAGAAAACAAAAAAGAAGAGAAGGAAAAATGAAACAATGCTTGCTTCTATAATTTATTCACTTGTCATAGTTTCAGTGAATTTTACTTTTTTGGAATCTATATGCGACCGTCAAACAATTCTATTAGTTATTTTTTAAATGAAAGGAAAGTTGTTTGATGCTAGGAAAAATAACTTTTAGGTAGTTGAAACTCCTCGCCCCATGCCTAAAAACAAACTTTCACTCACAACCGATATTTTCAATTTAAAGGCTACAACAATCTTTTTTCAAGCTCAAGAATCAAGTAGCCCCAAAACCTTAATATTTTCAGATGCTTACTTAAGTATGCATACAAAACTTGGGCACATCAGCATGTACTATCCTCGGTTTCTTAGGGTTTGAATTTTTAGGGTTTAAAATTACAAGGTTTGAAATTTTATGTTTTGAAATTCTATGATTTGAATTTATTTTGGATTTCGATTATGGGGTTTAAATTTTTTAGGATTTTATTATGCGACACTTTGTGTTGCTCCACTTAATTTGGTGAATACTATTGTAGAGGCCCTTTCATTTTGGACTCAATCTGCCCTTTCTTTGTATTGCATACAATAATAAACCAATAAAAAAGGATTTGGAAATTTACATTATTTTGAAGATTTGTTGATTTTGTGTTATCTTTGGGTCATGTAATGTGAATCAACACATATCTTTTCCTATCAATTGAATGAGTGTTGTAGAAAATATTTGTTATGATTATATTTGGCTTCAAGGAGGTTTGAATGATGTTGTAGTCCATGGGATACAATCTTCCAAAGATTTTTAATGTGTGATTGCCAATAGGAGAGGATTATTTCAAAGTTCACATATCTTACCTTTCTATGAAGTTAGATTGTATGTGCTTCAGTGACTTAAGATGTTCACAACATTTGGTTATGTTGGGTATCCTTATTAAAATTTCATAATTAGCTTTGGCTACTTTATGAATGTTTATCATATATTTTTATACCACATAATAAAGACTCGTAGCAAATCTGAGTATCTGATCTATTGGAAAAGAATTGTCAACATTAAATCTAGGCTAGAGATGAAACATACAAATGTAATAATGACTATATATTATCCAACCTCAAGATTTTAAAATAAGATATGTAGACTAACACACCTACCAAATCAGCACAAGAATTATTATTCAACCCCCTCATGAAATTCAATTCGTATGAGACAATCACTAAATGCTAACATGATTCCAATATTATGTATTAGGTGGTGTTTTCTTAATGTATCAAATTATGTAATAATGACATGGAATTTATGAATACTTTCAAGTCAATATTCATTGACATGTGTTATTATGTTCAAATTAAGATAATTTATGCTCAACTAGATAATGAAAGCCAAATTTTACAACTAATTTTAGATTCAAAGTGTATGCACATACAATCATTGCACTAATGTGTAAGAATAGTGCTTGAAGTTTATACAACTTTTAACTCAAGGATATTGAGAAAATGATGTTTTCAATTAGACTTATATGTGTTGATTTCAAACTTTTTTCTTCAAGATTCTTATAAGAAAGCTATTCAAAATCATATGAAATATTTTATAAAATACAATCAGTGTAACTGTTGCACCTTCTTTCAGTGCAAGTGCTAGTTGTATAAATTTATTAATACCTAGCGTAAAAATTATGTCAATTCAAGATAGATATTGGAGTGTAAGTTAGGTTTGAGGCTTGTGACACTATTCTATATTAAATGGCATGTCATATAGTTAAGTTAGGTTAGATTTTTAGAGTGAAAATAAAGTTAAGAGTTTGATGTACAAGAAAAGAATATATGTCATGTCATGTAGTAGTGATCCTCACAATAATGCATCCCACTTTTTGGCCTTTGTGGGATTCTATTTTTTTATCAATTTTTTTACTTATTATCAAATTTTAAATTATTATGAAGATGGGGAGTTATAAGAGTAGGGAGCTAAGATCTTCAAGTCAAATCCTGGAGAAAGGTTTCCCTCTTTCTTTTGCTAGTGGTGTTTTTTGTGGGCCCTCTCTAAACGTTGACATTAGGATTTTGAAAGGGAAGGATGGTGTCGAGGATGGTGGTCTTGCTGGGGGTTCTAACAAAGTAGAGGAGGTTAAGGAATTGAAAAGGAAGAATATTGTGGAGGATCTCGCCTAGTTCATTCGCAAGTTGATGTCTCCTACCCCTGCTAATAAAGGTAAGGATATTGTGGATGATAAAATTTAGGTTAGTTCTACTAGTGAGGATGATTTTGTGGAGGATAGGGTTGAAAATTATGATAGGGAAGTCCTGGTAGATGTTTTGGTCTTGGCCCGTGAGAATTCTAATCCACAGTTTAAACTTTTTTAAATGGTTTTTTCATGAAATTAATAGGATTAATGCTAGGATTAGGGTTATGGCCAGTAAGACCGAGAATTCCTTAGTTCAAAGCCAAATTGACAATTTAATGGACTCCCTGAATATAGTGTCTAATATTGTTGCCGAGGTTTCCATTAATCTAAAGCAAAATCTAGAAGGTAGAATTTTATCCCTTGAGGATAAAATTGGGAAAATAGGTAATGAAGAGTGGTGAGTCAACTAAGTTTGTGGGCACTCCAAATACTGCTATGAGGAAAGTGGCGCTGAAGAGTGGTGAGGTGCCTAATCTTGTGGGCACTCTAGTTCCTACCATGATGATTTCTCCTCTAATAACTGCTAAAAAAAGAAGAGTTTGGGTCTACTGATGCTTCTATTGCTGGGGGTAAAGTGTTGGTTGTGGGCAGTGCTGGTGAGAAGGATACTACTAAAGGTAATGTTTTTATTGATGAGGGAAAAACTGGTTGGCCAAGGGTCAAAACAAGAAATAGAATGAAAACTTAGGTTGGGGCCTCTGGAGTGGAGGTGGTTGATACTGTGCATGATGTGAAAAAGTTGCTTGATACTGACATGGAAGTTGTTGAGACCCTGAAGAATATGTAGTGCATTTGGCTAGCTTCCTTTTGGCTATTTTTTGGTTGATGGTTTTCTTTCAGTGGGCTGATTGTTTCTTGTTGTTGCTATCATTTCTTTTCAACTGCTCTCTTTTGTAAAGGTTTTGGGCCCCTTCAAAACCCGTCTTTTACCTTTAATTAAACCAGATATTTCATACCTATATTATTTTTTAACATGCTTATCTTATCCTATTTAAATTAAAATTTTATTTTCTCTATTAAAACAAGCACATCTATGCATAATGTAGAACAATGTTTTTGAGGTCTTTTTTGATATAATGTTTGTTATTTTTTGAAGTGTACTTAATACAGGTCATTTTTTTTCATAATGGAACTACATTCATTACAAAATTAAAAACACTAAATAAAATAATAGATATTATAGGTTTTATAAATCTAATACTACGGACTATGTACTTGAGTAGGCCCACCAAAATGGGGAACAGTTTAGTTGCCAAGCTTGATATTTTAGGAAAAACATGAACACATTGTTTAAAATGTGCACAATTCATAACGATTATATTTTTTAATTCCTTGAATCTATTTTTTTAATCCTACCCATTTAGGTTTGGATTTCCAAGCCTAGGGGTTGGACATCCCTTTTAGGCTCCTATTTTATGTTTTTAAGATAAACTAATGAAGTCAAAATCCTTACAAGGTTGACCTGTTTTATGATAAAATTTATGAAACCATGACTAAAATAGTAAGTTACTTATTATCTTTCTATGCATTTAACTTTTAATAAATTGGATACTTTTTGATGTATTTATCTTTATTTTCTTTGAATAGTATCTACATATTCCTCAAATAGATATGTATTGATTATTATTTATAAATTTTGACACTCTTATCAAAATTTTAAAAAAACTATATAAGATCACTCTATGCTTCAATTCATACACGTTCAAAATATGATTTTCAGTTTTATTTTATTTTAGGTAATGTGATGTAAATGATCAATGATATAATTTTTTAGATGCATCCACTTTAAAAATCACAAAACAAATCAATACAAAATTATTAAAAAATAAGGTTGTACTTATTCTTGTCTATATTTCTATCAACTAATTTTAAAAATATCTAATGTGACCATAAAATAGGGGGAACACATCAAATTCTATGATATATTTTAATGATAAAAAGTGAACAATTTTTTTGTGATCAATATTTTACCCTCTTGACATTAACCATCTTTTAAAAAAATGTAGTATTTTAGAAACTAGATTAAGATTACTACAATTCTTGTTTTATATATTTAAATTTTGAGAGTACATTATGACTTACTTTTCCAAGTTTAGGTTTAGGTTTAGCTAGTTTGAGAAAAATAATGACCTCTTTTGACCCCTTTTATTCCTATTTCCTTGCACTTGTCCACTAACAAAACAAATTTTTCAAATGAATTCATTTGGTCACCCAAAAGTTGAAGTGATTATTATTTGTTAGAATTTTGATATGTGTGGAAGAGACTTCATTGATGGTTTCACTTAAGCTCATGGATGTTCTATCTAAGGGGTTTGATCTAATAAAATAAAATACCCATAGGATTAAATGAAACACTCAATGAGAAGATATTGAGGAGTCTATTAGAAAGGTATGAAACAATTATTATTATTTTTGAAGAATCAGAGTATTTATCACAATTATCTTTGGATCTATTAATGAGTTATCTACAAGATAATAAGAAAAGGATAAATCAATCGACCAACTCCTCCCTAGAACAATAATTAAAATTAAGAGAATCATTCAAGGATAAAGGAAAAAATACAATAATTCTAACAAGGAGTGTGTCCAAGATTTGAATAGGCATGGGATGGAAAAAAAAAAGGTAAAGGAGGAAGAAGATTTGCAAAAAAAAAGAATACCTTTAATTATAATGATGGGGGAAGGGGCAATCACAACTATCATGTAGCAATTTGAAGAGGAATAAGTAGTATCTACACACAACAAAATAATTAAAGGTATGATAAATCAAACATTCGATACCATTATTGGAAGTATTTGGTCTTTATAGTTGTGAATGTGGAAAGAAGATATAGGACCACCATAAGAAATGTGTAAATTTTTCAAGAGAAAATTAAAATAAAGATTATGATTCCATTCTTATTGATTGTAATATTTTCAAAGAAATTATCACATATATTTGGTATATATATAATGGTTGTATAATCATATGATAAAAAATAAAGATATGTTTTGAAAAATTGATGAACCAATTCAATCTAAATTCAAACTAGGGAATAATAAAAACAATAGTTTTCATTGGTAAATGAATCATAAACAACATAAAAAATTAGGTAGAGAACAAGTGCATGCATCCTAGAATTATATTATATTCCAATTCTTAAAGATAGCCTAATTAATATTGGGAAATTAATGCAAAATAATTACAGAGTTTATTTTGAAAATAGAGCATGTGTAATTTTAGAAAAATATAGAAGTAAAATGTTAATTGCAAAAATTATCAATGAAAAGTAATATAATGCTTCCATTAAAGATATGATATAATTTTAATTTTATGTTTAGATGATGTAACACCCTTTCGTTTTGCTTTATGGACTAGACAGTGTGTCCTTGTTTTGCATTGATTTATACTTCTAGATATTCAGATACTTTATCTTCAGTGTGTATTTGATCGCCATTTATTGTGCGATAGACTATTCTATGTGATGTGACTTGAGTTATCTAGTGATTTATATTACATGTTTTAATTGGTGTAATAATGATGTTAGTGTTATATCATGTTAGTGAATATGAGAATATTTGATGTATTGTGAAAGTGTCAGTTTTGTTGAATGTATTGGTGAAGGGGACGGATTCGCATCACTAGCTTGCGAGCGCTCTATGAATCTGAGATTTCTTCTTCACGGTGTGTATTATATGTTGTTATATTATATGATGTTGTTTACTATGTTTTTAGGATTGCAGGTACATGACACTGACTCCACCTGGTTTCACAGGTCTGAGCCTATCGATCCAACGGTTAAGTTGAAGGGAGATAGTAGCTAAGTAACATGTGTCAAGTCTACACCCTAGCCTTAGTGTATCGCCAGCCGTCTGTGTCGAGTCGTTATTTTCCTTACTTTAATGTTATTTAATTCTAAAAGATTCTTGATTTGGAAATAGATGTTTAGAATAATTGCATTAAATTATGTTGATGGTTATTTAATTTAAATTATGCAATGTGGATAAAATTTTATATTTGATTAATTAATTATATTTAATTTATTTAATAAATTAAATTTAATCCAAGGGTTGAATTTGATTATTAAATAATTAAATTATTTAATTAAATGTGATGCAAGAAAATTAAAAGAAATAAAAGAATTAAAAATAATTTCAAATTTAATTTCAAATTGTGGAAATTTAATTATTTTGGAATTTCATTTCAATTAAGTTGAAATTAATTTAGAAATTGAAATTGGATTTTAAAAGCAAAGTTGGTTTTCAATTTTTAGAGATAATTGATATTTAGATATTTCAAGTTTCAGATTTGCATGCAAAATCAGATTTGGTTGTGCAAGATATTTTCAATTAGGCATGCATGTGTGAGTTGAATTTAGGAATTAAGGATTGATTGCAAAATTGATGGATTAAGAGAATTTTGAAAAAAAAAAAAAACTTCTTCTGGTGTGAGATTAATTTTGGAAAAATTGTACAAAGGAGGGTTTGAGGAAATTCTTGGCAGTAGATTTATTTGGAATTATTCTGGAAATCTTGTTTGTGTTTGTGGAATCATCAAATTGTTGGATAGAAGCTTTGGAGGAAGCTCAACATCAAATTTTCATTACCTGTAGCTTTTGGAATTAGGTTATCTTCTATGTTTATATTTTGTTCTTAGAATGCTTTCAAAATTGTAGTGATTAATCAATTTGTTGTTAAATCTATTGAGAAAACGAAATTTGGGAATAGAAGAAAGAAATTAGTTAAATAAATTTAAACCTTCTGTTGTTTTGTGGAAACCTCTTCCGGAAAATTCTGTAATTCTCTGTAGAAGTTATTTTAATTGAGAAAATTGATTGTTCTGTTGTTTAAATCGAAGTTTGAGGTTAAACAAAACATTAGATTGGTTTTAGAAAATTTAAACCTCTGTGAGAAAACAAGTTTGTTTTGGAAAACTTCTAATTTTCATTTAGATCCATTTGATTTTTCTTCTAATTGTTCATAAATTCGAGAAAATAGTTTAAAAGAATTAATTTTTAAAGCCTTTGTGAAATTTAGTTTTTTTGAATAAGATTTGCATAACTTCACCTGTAGGTGAATATTTTCCTAAAATTTCTCTATATTATCTATTGTGTAAATCCATTTTTATATATATATTGTTGTTTAAAAACATTGTTTTACTCTTTTTCGTTGCCGTACAACCGTCGTTTTTTCTAAGCCATTGAGAAGCCGAAATTTTTTTTTCTTCAAACGTATGTGGAAGGCGAATATTTTTATTTTATTCGCAGTGGTTATAAGGGGTTTGGTTATTGTGGGAGGCGCCACTGCCATTGGTAGCGCCCTCCACACACAGTGTGTGGAGGGAGTGTTGTCCTTGGCAACGTCGTCCTCACCACAGTCGGCTGCTCAAACGCCTTTGGGGAGAGGGTCGACTGGTTTTCATTTAGCCGCCCCTTCCCAATGTAAATACTGGGGTTTCCTTGCTCGCAGGTTGCCGGTACTTCATAGATCCACAAATTTTTACCAGTCTGCGCCCTTTGTGGTTTTCGGAATTTATTTAACTTCTCTTATATATTTGTTTTATATATATATATTTATGTATATATTGTTTATAATATGAATATATATACCTGTATATTAAATAATGTTATTGTAAAATTTAAACCAGTAATTCTTAATAATTTATATTAAGCCCTTTACTGTGTAAGGGTGTGGTCAGAGGAAAATCTCAGAATAGAAAATTGTTT
>CM021102.1:64825836-64849786 GCA_007115665.2 Sequoiadendron giganteum
AAATACCACAAAAAATTTCATTGTGCTAGGGTCATACTAGAGTTGCTATGTTATGTTTTTCTGACTAAAATAAAACCAATTTGTGTATGTCCCTTGTTTGAATCCATTAATCTCAACCATTTTCAAAATAAATTAGTATTTTAGAAACTAGACTCGAAGCACTTCAATCCTTATTTTTGTTCCATCTCAAAATTTTGAGTGTAACTATCCTCAATTTCACGTCTAAGGTCAGTATTTCCTGATTTCAGAAAAAAGGTGTCCACTTAAGTCCCCTTTTTCAGAACCATCTTTGTGCACTTACCTGAAATATAATTTTTACTCTCCATCATATTAGTCTCCATTATTTATAGATTTATAATTTTGATTTTGTGATTTTTCTTGACATTTTGAATCAAACTCTATAATCTCATCATTAGAAAACAAAAAAGAAGAGAAGGAAAAATGAAACAATGCTTGCTTCTATAATTTATTCACTTGTCATAGTTTCAGTGAATTTTACTTTTTTGGAATCTATATGCGACCGTCAAACAATTCTATTAGTTATTTTTTAAATGAAAGGAAAGTTGTTTGATGCTAGGAAAAATAACTTTTAGGTAGTTGAAACTCCTCGCCCCATGCCTAAAAACAAACTTTCACTCACAACCGATATTTTCAATTTAAAGGCTACAACAATCTTTTTTCAAGCTCAAGAATCAAGTAGCCCCAAAACCTTAATATTTTCAGATGCTTACTTAAGTATGCATACAAAACTTGGGCACATCAGCATGTACTATCCTCGGTTTCTTAGGGTTTGAATTTTTAGGGTTTAAAATTACAAGGTTTGAAATTTTATGTTTTGAAATTCTATGATTTGAATTTATTTTGGATTTCGATTATGGGGTTTAAATTTTTTAGGATTTTATTATGCGACACTTTGTGTTGCTCCACTTAATTTGGTGAATACTATTGTAGAGGCCCTTTCATTTTGGACTCAATCTGCCCTTTCTTTGTATTGCATACAATAATAAACCAATAAAAAAGGATTTGGAAATTTACATTATTTTGAAGATTTGTTGATTTTGTGTTATCTTTGGGTCATGTAATGTGAATCAACACATATCTTTTCCTATCAATTGAATGAGTGTTGTAGAAAATATTTGTTATGATTATATTTGGCTTCAAGGAGGTTTGAATGATGTTGTAGTCCATGGGATACAATCTTCCAAAGATTTTTAATGTGTGATTGCCAATAGGAGAGGATTATTTCAAAGTTCACATATCTTACCTTTCTATGAAGTTAGATTGTATGTGCTTCAGTGACTTAAGATGTTCACAACATTTGGTTATGTTGGGTATCCTTATTAAAATTTCATAATTAGCTTTGGCTACTTTATGAATGTTTATCATATATTTTTATACCACATAATAAAGACTCGTAGCAAATCTGAGTATCTGATCTATTGGAAAAGAATTGTCAACATTAAATCTAGGCTAGAGATGAAACATACAAATGTAATAATGACTATATATTATCCAACCTCAAGATTTTAAAATAAGATATGTAGACTAACACACCTACCAAATCAGCACAAGAATTATTATTCAACCCCCTCATGAAATTCAATTCGTATGAGACAATCACTAAATGCTAACATGATTCCAATATTATGTATTAGGTGGTGTTTTCTTAATGTATCAAATTATGTAATAATGACATGGAATTTATGAATACTTTCAAGTCAATATTCATTGACATGTGTTATTATGTTCAAATTAAGATAATTTATGCTCAACTAGATAATGAAAGCCAAATTTTACAACTAATTTTAGATTCAAAGTGTATGCACATACAATCATTGCACTAATGTGTAAGAATAGTGCTTGAAGTTTATACAACTTTTAACTCAAGGATATTGAGAAAATGATGTTTTCAATTAGACTTATATGTGTTGATTTCAAACTTTTTTCTTCAAGATTCTTATAAGAAAGCTATTCAAAATCATATGAAATATTTTATAAAATACAATCAGTGTAACTGTTGCACCTTCTTTCAGTGCAAGTGCTAGTTGTATAAATTTATTAATACCTAGCGTAAAAATTATGTCAATTCAAGATAGATATTGGAGTGTAAGTTAGGTTTGAGGCTTGTGACACTATTCTATATTAAATGGCATGTCATATAGTTAAGTTAGGTTAGATTTTTAGAGTGAAAATAAAGTTAAGAGTTTGATGTACAAGAAAAGAATATATGTCATGTCATGTAGTAGTGATCCTCACAATAATGCATCCCACTTTTTGGCCTTTGTGGGATTCTATTTTTTTATCAATTTTTTTACTTATTATCAAATTTTAAATTATTATGAAGATGGGGAGTTATAAGAGTAGGGAGCTAAGATCTTCAAGTCAAATCCTGGAGAAAGGTTTCCCTCTTTCTTTTGCTAGTGGTGTTTTTTGTGGGCCCTCTCTAAACGTTGACATTAGGATTTTGAAAGGGAAGGATGGTGTCGAGGATGGTGGTCTTGCTGGGGGTTCTAACAAAGTAGAGGAGGTTAAGGAATTGAAAAGGAAGAATATTGTGGAGGATCTCGCCTAGTTCATTCGCAAGTTGATGTCTCCTACCCCTGCTAATAAAGGTAAGGATATTGTGGATGATAAAATTTAGGTTAGTTCTACTAGTGAGGATGATTTTGTGGAGGATAGGGTTGAAAATTATGATAGGGAAGTCCTGGTAGATGTTTTGGTCTTGGCCCGTGAGAATTCTAATCCACAGTTTAAACTTTTTTAAATGGTTTTTTCATGAAATTAATAGGATTAATGCTAGGATTAGGGTTATGGCCAGTAAGACCGAGAATTCCTTAGTTCAAAGCCAAATTGACAATTTAATGGACTCCCTGAATATAGTGTCTAATATTGTTGCCGAGGTTTCCATTAATCTAAAGCAAAATCTAGAAGGTAGAATTTTATCCCTTGAGGATAAAATTGGGAAAATAGGTAATGAAGAGTGGTGAGTCAACTAAGTTTGTGGGCACTCCAAATACTGCTATGAGGAAAGTGGCGCTGAAGAGTGGTGAGGTGCCTAATCTTGTGGGCACTCTAGTTCCTACCATGATGATTTCTCCTCTAATAACTGCTAAAAAAAGAAGAGTTTGGGTCTACTGATGCTTCTATTGCTGGGGGTAAAGTGTTGGTTGTGGGCAGTGCTGGTGAGAAGGATACTACTAAAGGTAATGTTTTTATTGATGAGGGAAAAACTGGTTGGCCAAGGGTCAAAACAAGAAATAGAATGAAAACTTAGGTTGGGGCCTCTGGAGTGGAGGTGGTTGATACTGTGCATGATGTGAAAAAGTTGCTTGATACTGACATGGAAGTTGTTGAGACCCTGAAGAATATGTAGTGCATTTGGCTAGCTTCCTTTTGGCTATTTTTTGGTTGATGGTTTTCTTTCAGTGGGCTGATTGTTTCTTGTTGTTGCTATCATTTCTTTTCAACTGCTCTCTTTTGTAAAGGTTTTGGGCCCCTTCAAAACCCGTCTTTTACCTTTAATTAAACCAGATATTTCATACCTATATTATTTTTTAACATGCTTATCTTATCCTATTTAAATTAAAATTTTATTTTCTCTATTAAAACAAGCACATCTATGCATAATGTAGAACAATGTTTTTGAGGTCTTTTTTGATATAATGTTTGTTATTTTTTGAAGTGTACTTAATACAGGTCATTTTTTTTCATAATGGAACTACATTCATTACAAAATTAAAAACACTAAATAAAATAATAGATATTATAGGTTTTATAAATCTAATACTACGGACTATGTACTTGAGTAGGCCCACCAAAATGGGGAACAGTTTAGTTGCCAAGCTTGATATTTTAGGAAAAACATGAACACATTGTTTAAAATGTGCACAATTCATAACGATTATATTTTTTAATTCCTTGAATCTATTTTTTTAATCCTACCCATTTAGGTTTGGATTTCCAAGCCTAGGGGTTGGACATCCCTTTTAGGCTCCTATTTTATGTTTTTAAGATAAACTAATGAAGTCAAAATCCTTACAAGGTTGACCTGTTTTATGATAAAATTTATGAAACCATGACTAAAATAGTAAGTTACTTATTATCTTTCTATGCATTTAACTTTTAATAAATTGGATACTTTTTGATGTATTTATCTTTATTTTCTTTGAATAGTATCTACATATTCCTCAAATAGATATGTATTGATTATTATTTATAAATTTTGACACTCTTATCAAAATTTTAAAAAAACTATATAAGATCACTCTATGCTTCAATTCATACACGTTCAAAATATGATTTTCAGTTTTATTTTATTTTAGGTAATGTGATGTAAATGATCAATGATATAATTTTTTAGATGCATCCACTTTAAAAATCACAAAACAAATCAATACAAAATTATTAAAAAATAAGGTTGTACTTATTCTTGTCTATATTTCTATCAACTAATTTTAAAAATATCTAATGTGACCATAAAATAGGGGGAACACATCAAATTCTATGATATATTTTAATGATAAAAAGTGAACAATTTTTTTGTGATCAATATTTTACCCTCTTGACATTAACCATCTTTTAAAAAAATGTAGTATTTTAGAAACTAGATTAAGATTACTACAATTCTTGTTTTATATATTTAAATTTTGAGAGTACATTATGACTTACTTTTCCAAGTTTAGGTTTAGGTTTAGCTAGTTTGAGAAAAATAATGACCTCTTTTGACCCCTTTTATTCCTATTTCCTTGCACTTGTCCACTAACAAAACAAATTTTTCAAATGAATTCATTTGGTCACCCAAAAGTTGAAGTGATTATTATTTGTTAGAATTTTGATATGTGTGGAAGAGACTTCATTGATGGTTTCACTTAAGCTCATGGATGTTCTATCTAAGGGGTTTGATCTAATAAAATAAAATACCCATAGGATTAAATGAAACACTCAATGAGAAGATATTGAGGAGTCTATTAGAAAGGTATGAAACAATTATTATTATTTTTGAAGAATCAGAGTATTTATCACAATTATCTTTGGATCTATTAATGAGTTATCTACAAGATAATAAGAAAAGGATAAATCAATCGACCAACTCCTCCCTAGAACAATAATTAAAATTAAGAGAATCATTCAAGGATAAAGGAAAAAATACAATAATTCTAACAAGGAGTGTGTCCAAGATTTGAATAGGCATGGGATGGAAAAAAAAAAGGTAAAGGAGGAAGAAGATTTGCAAAAAAAAAGAATACCTTTAATTATAATGATGGGGGAAGGGGCAATCACAACTATCATGTAGCAATTTGAAGAGGAATAAGTAGTATCTACACACAACAAAATAATTAAAGGTATGATAAATCAAACATTCGATACCATTATTGGAAGTATTTGGTCTTTATAGTTGTGAATGTGGAAAGAAGATATAGGACCACCATAAGAAATGTGTAAATTTTTCAAGAGAAAATTAAAATAAAGATTATGATTCCATTCTTATTGATTGTAATATTTTCAAAGAAATTATCACATATATTTGGTATATATATAATGGTTGTATAATCATATGATAAAAAATAAAGATATGTTTTGAAAAATTGATGAACCAATTCAATCTAAATTCAAACTAGGGAATAATAAAAACAATAGTTTTCATTGGTAAATGAATCATAAACAACATAAAAAATTAGGTAGAGAACAAGTGCATGCATCCTAGAATTATATTATATTCCAATTCTTAAAGATAGCCTAATTAATATTGGGAAATTAATGCAAAATAATTACAGAGTTTATTTTGAAAATAGAGCATGTGTAATTTTAGAAAAATATAGAAGTAAAATGTTAATTGCAAAAATTATCAATGAAAAGTAATATAATGCTTCCATTAAAGATATGATATAATTTTAATTTTATGTTTAGATGATGTAACACCCTTTCGTTTTGCTTTATGGACTGGACAGTGTGTCCTTGTTTTGCATTGATTTATACTTCTGGATATTCAGATACTTTATCTTGTGTGTGTATTTGATCGCCATTTATTGTGCGATAGACTATTCTATGTGATGTGACTTAAGTTATCTAATGATTTATGTTATATGTTTTAATTGGTGTAATAATGATGTTAGTGATATAACATGTTAGTGCTTATGAGAATATTCGATGTATTATGGAAGTGTCAGTTTTGTTGAGTGTATTGGTGAAGGGGACGGATTCGCATCACTTGCTTGCGAGCGCCTTGCGAATTTGAGATTTCTTCTTCACGGTGTGTATTATATGCTGTTATATTTTATTATTTTGATTATTATGTTTCAGGATTGCAGGTATATGACACTGACTCCACTTGGTTTCACAGGTCTGAGCATGTCGATCCAACAGTTAAGTTGAAGGGAGATAGTAGCTAGGTAACATGTGTCAAGTCTACACCCTAGCCTTAGTGTGTCATCAGTCGTCTGTGTCGAGTTGTTGTTTGCCTTACTTTAATGTTATTTAATTTTAAAGATTCTTGATTTGGAAATAGATGTTTAGAATAATTGCATTATATCATGTTGATGATTATTATATTTAAATTATGCAATGTGGATAAAAGTTTATATTTAAATTAATTAATTATATTTAATTTATTTAATTGATTAAATTTAATCCAAGGGGTTGAATCTAATTATTAAATAATTAAATTAATTAATTAAATGTGTTGCAAGAAAATTAAAGGAAATAAAAGAATTAAAATTAACTTGGAATTTAATTTCAATTTGTGGAAATTTAATTATTTTGGAATTTCATTTCAATTAAGTTGAAATTAATTTAGAAATTGAAATTGGATTTGAAAAGCAAAGTTGGCTTTCAATTTTTGGAGATAATTGATATTTAGATATTTTAAGTTTCAGATTTGCATGCAAAATCAGATTTGGTTGTGCAAGATATTTTCAATTAGGCATGCATGTGTGAGTGGGATGGAGGAATTAAGTTTGGTTGCAAAATTGATGCTTGGAGAGAATTTTTGAAGGGAGGAAAAAACTTCTTCTGGTGTGAGAGATTAATTTTGGAAAAATTGCACAAAAGAGGGTTTGAGGAAATTCTTGGCGATAGATTTATTTGGAATTATTCTAGAAATCTTGTTTGTGTTTGTGGAATCATCAAATTGTTGGATAGAAGCTTTGGAGGAAGCTCAACATCAAATTTTCATTACCTATAGCTTCTGGAATCAGGTTTTCTTCTGTGTTTATATTTTGTTCTTAGAATGCTTTCAAAACTGTAGTGATTAATCAATTTGTTGTTAAATCTATTGAGAAAATGAAATTTGGGAATAGAAGAAAGAAATTAGTTAAATAAATTTAAACCTTCTGTTGTTTTGTGGAAACCTCTTCGGGAAAATTGTGTAATTCTCTGTAGAAGTTATTTTAATTGAGAAAATGGATTGTTCTGTTGTTTAAATCGAACTTTGAGGTTAAACAAAACATTAGATTGGTTTTAGAAAATTTAAACCTCTGTGAGAAAACAAGTTTGTTTCGGAAAACTTCTGATTTTCATTTAGATCCATTTGATTTTTCTTCTAATTATTCATGAATTCGAGAAAATAGTTTAAAAGAATTAATTTTTAAAGCCTCTGTGAAATTTAGTTTTTCTGAATAAGATTTGCATAACTTCACCTGTAAGTGAATATTTTCCTAAAATTTCTCTATATTATCTATTGTGTAATTCCGTTTTTATACATATATATATTATATATACATATATATATGTTATATATATATATATATATATATTGTTGTTTAAAAGAATTGTTTTATTCTTGTTCGTCGCCGTACGACCATCGTTTTTTCTAAGCCATTGAGAAGCCGAAATTTGTTTTTCTTCAAACGTATGTGGAAGGCGAATATTTTTATTTTATTCACAGTGGTCATAAGGGGTTTGGCTATTGTGGGAGGCGCCACTGCCATTGGCAGTGCCCTCCACACACAGTGTGTGGAGGGAGCGCTGTCCTTGGCAGCGCCGCCCTCACCACAGTCGGCCACCCAAACGCCTTTGGGGAGAGGGTCGACTGGGTTCATTCAGCCGCCCCTTCCCAATGTAAATACTGGGGTTTCCTTGCTCGCGGGCTGCCGGTACTTCATAGATCCGCAAATTTTTACCAGTCTGCGCCCTTTGTGGTTTTCATAATTTATTTAACTTCTCTTATATATTCGTTTTATATATATATATATATATATTTATATATATATTGTTTATAATATGAATATATATACCTGTATATTAAATAATGTTATTGTAAAATTTAAACCAGTAATTCTTAATAATTTATATTAAGCCCTTTACTGTGTAAGGGTGCGGTCAGAGGATAATCTCAGAATAGAAAATTGTTTTAATATGGAGGGTTTCTACGGGTATAGTTTATATACACACGTATATATTATGTATAACAATATGTGTTGTATATTTTGTATTTATCTATTGCAAATTTATATTTGTTAAATTAGTTGTTTTTGGTAAATAATGGTGGATGTATTTAAAATATATATCTATATATTTAATGTAAATACCCTATATGGAGCATATATGTATATATATTTAGGGGTAAATTTAATATTGTATTTTAATTTCAATTTGTTGCGTGCAATGAAGAATTGGGTGGAGATTTGAATGAATCAATTTGTTTGCATGGATAAACTGATAAAAAAAAAAGTTTTATATTATTGTGCATGGAGATTTTAAAGGATAAGGTTGAATGCATGGTTGAATTGTTAATGAAAAGGGATATTTTAAGATATTTTATAAATTGCATGTTTAAATGGATAGTTGAAGAGATATAGATTTTGGGTAGAAAATTGAAAAGATTATTGGCAATAATTTTATGTTGTATTAAAAGGTAACTAAGGAGTTGTTTATAATGAAGAGACAATTAATTACCTTAAGTTATTTATTTTCTATTTTAGGCAATTATATTAAGGTGATTGGAATATTTATGAGATATGGATTTAGAATATCCAAAAATAGTAATTTCCTCTTGATTGTCTTTTAGAGTTATTTTCCTCGTATTTCACAGAGGGTTGTGAGTTTAAAATAGTTTAAATTCCCTATTATGAAAATGGAAAATGGGTATATGGTTATTTGAGTAAACCTTGTTATTGTGCCTTTGTCTTTGTAGATGCTACCTATTGCTTGAGTATGGATTTAGGAAATCCAAATATTAGATTTGAATAATGATTTGATTGTTTTTGTAGCTATGTCGTCATGTGCTATTTTAGGATATGGGTTTATGTGTTAGTCCAATTTGTAAGTCTTCCAGAGAATCTTAGAGGATCTAAGAGGGTTGTCGATTCATGATGTCAACCAGTGTTGTCCCTTGGGTAGTGCATGATGTTTTATTAGTAGTTACCTGGTTTCCACGAATGGGGTTGTGTTGTTTTGTACCTCCTATGAAATGAGTAGACTATGTGTTTTGGTTGCCTCCAAGATATTTGGAGTGTATTCTATTATTTGTTTCCTCCTTGTGATGGAGTGGTTTTGATACCTAGGTTGTATGCACTTGTGAGTCCCTTGGTGATTAGTTTGTTTGTGTGTTGTCGAATAGAAGAGTGGCTTCCTTTAGGGGCTAGAGCCCGGAAGAGGTAGAATTTGGGTAACCTATGGAAGTGAGTTTTAATCAAGTGATAACTAAAATTGAAATGAATATTGGGGAGTACTACACACTAAAAAGATAAGTTCTAGCTTCACTCATAGTCAAGTGCTAGTTAAGGCTTGGAATGAAGTGGAAAGGCCTAGAATAACATAGTCATCTATCTCATCAACACGAGAGATATTTGATTCCGCACTAGTAAATATGAGGGCCGAGGGTCGGTAGAGGCCACCAAGATTACCGGAGCCTATGAAGATCCATCGAGGGTAACTTATTATGAGTTGTGCGATGACACTCTGTCTAGGACAACTGTCTGTTTGTTTGTTTGGTATTTTATGTTATGTGTATGGTTATTTGAACATACTTGATCTATTTTATGTCTAGAATCAATGTGACCTATGTCAGTAATGTGAGAGTTGTTCTTCAGTCATACTTGTATTGTACTTATGTTGTACTTTTGTTTGGTTGAGTCAGTATGAGTATGCCTTTGGTTAGAGGTTGTAGATCTTTGTCCATGTTATTTTGTTACTATCTCCTAGCATGGGGGGTGGTTCTTTGGGTACCACTTGGTTGGGTGGAACATGCACCAAAACCGTTGGGTCCCCATTCTTCTTCAGTACTTGGTGGTGAGATATCCAGTTGGACAGCTCGGGGTTCTTGAGTTATTCTTGCATTGTAATATTTCAGATTGTATATGTTATTTATCCCTCTTATGTATATGAGGTGGAATTATATAATTGTAATCTTAAGTACTATTACCTCATTCTAGGAATGAGTGATGTAACTATTGGATTATATAAATGAATATGAAATGAGTTCTTGGATATTTATCTTATTATGTTATGTGTATGATGCTTATTTCTTAAAGTATTAATGATATGGTTAATGTATGATGTTTGTGTGGGTTTTAGTAATCCTAACCTTGTAGCCTTAGAGGTTGTTGTTAATTAGTAAGTGAATGTGTATGTTAATTGCACTTTAAAAAAAAAATTGGTTCACTTTAATTGTTAATTACAACTTCCTTTAGGGTTACTTGGCGGGGCATTACAGATGAACACTAAAGGATCAATTATGACTATAGGTTTTTATATTTGGGAATTCATTTTCTAGTAGGATAGATTTATTATATAAAAAATATGGTGAAAGGTTTACCATTTATAAATAAAACCAATAAAACTTGTGAGGGTTATATTATTCAAAAATAACATAAATAACCATTCCATGTTGATAAGTCATATAGGTTAAGAGATCCTCTTAAAGTTATGCATTTAGACCTATGTGGACCAATGAAAACTCTCTTAATTAGGAATATTACATATTTCATAACCTAAACTGATGAATTTTGTAGAGAAGCATGGGTATTCTAGTTGTGAAATAGGAGATTAAAGAATTTGGGAAAAAAAAAATTATATGTAAAGTGGGCACTTTATGAATGTACTAAGAATAGATAAATAGATAGAGGAGGAAAATATGTGAAAATAATTTTATTTTTTTTCAAGAAAAGTTAAATCAAGAAATGATTTATCATAAGGTATAAACCAAAGTATAATGGTGCTGAAAAATAGAAAGTATAATTATCATAAATATTGATAGAAGAACAAATATTTACTAATTGAGTTTTAGGTTAAAGTTATCACTCATACAATGTATATTTTGAATTGTTTCCCTACAAAGAGTATAAAAGATAAAGTACCATAAAGTGCATGGAATAAGAGGAAACATTTTTTTCTTTCATTTGAGATTGTTTGGGTGCATTGCATATGCATGCATTCTCGATGGAAAAATAAATAAGTTATATATATATATATATATATATATATATATATATATATTATGGGATATAGTGAGGGATACAATATATAAAAAATCATACAAAACAACGAGAAAATAAATCACAGTAAATAAATATGTATAATTTCTTAAAGATGAGAAATGGATTTGGAGTGGAGATTATGAATAACACCAACATAAGATCAAATAATTTAATAAAAAATTTACAAGTCAAAATCAACTACCTATAGAAAGAAAGCATAAAACAACCTTAGATATCTAGTACTAGCCTTATTCCATCTTCTTCCACTCCACCAAGTATAAGAGAAAGGCTCACTTCAATGTCCTCTTCAACACCAAATAAGATGAGAATATTGAGGGGTATTTATGGTGTAACCTAAAATAATCATGAAGATTATTTAATTTATAATTTTAGCGATCCAATATCTTTCTATGAATATTTTGAGAATGAGATCTAATTGAAATCCATGGATGAATACATTTATGCTATAGAGAAAAATCATAGTTGGGATATTGTAAATTTTCTATTAGGAAAATATAATAAGTGTGAAACGAGTCTAAAATATTATATTTTCTTGTGTTTGTGTTAGATGCATAGGACAATTGAGAGGTGGTGAATCGATTGTACAATAAAACATCAAAACTCTCATTGTATTTAGATCTGTATTAGCCCTTAAACTCTTATCAACCATTGAACCCTTATCATGCATTAGAAAAATGTAAACATATGAAATTGTTTAATGCAAACACATCCAAACACATAAGAACACTAGATTTATGTGGAAACCCCAAGAAGGGAAAAAACACAAAGAGGATTAGATCATAATATCAAGTAATAGAACACCAAATACAATAGGTTCACTACCAGAGGGCTCACTTCCCAAAATAAATAAGGGATCATTGCCAAAGGACTCACTATCCAAAAGAAGTAAGATAGAAGAAGGGTTCGATCACTACCAATTTGAACTACTAACAATGCATATCTCTTATGTCGAAGGTATAGTTCTAGTGAAGGACAAACAACTCATTCAGTAGACTAAAATGTAGACACCTTCTCCTCACTACATTTGGGAGTCAAAAGAATTAAAGCTCACACTCAAATCACCACACTTGATCACTTTTTTATCTTCCAAATTACCCACCTTCTCAACTTGATCCACACAACAACTTATCTCGTATTTATACCATCCTTGACCTAAAAAAATCTCAGTTAGGTCAACCTTAAATAAATGTATTAATTGGAAATGTAGAAAAAAGTGGTATGGTGCTTCCATATGGTTTTAAGACATAGAGCACACCCACTTTCTAATTTCATTCAAAGATAAACCCTAGAGATCTCAATGCAAAGGAGAAATAGATCTTGCACTAAGGCTTTCCTAGGGACTAATTGTAAGCTAATAAGGGTTTCACCACCAAGTTAAGACTTGGAAAGAAAAATGCAATGCAAGATGTAATATTAAACCCTAATATGATGTAATGACCTACAAAATGACCTAGAAATATAAATGAAACAAAATAGAAAGTTGTAAAATGGAATGTGTGCACCTGAAAATCTGAAGATGGCTAAATGGAGCTCAAAAATACTGGAAGCTTTTTCTTTAATGCTAACTAGAACTCATTCAACAAGCTAGGTGAATCAATCCAAAATCTAGGCTTCTCTGCAGAAATAAGAATACGCCAAATGGGTATTTGAATATGCAAAAATCTGAATTTTAACCAAAATTGGGATTTATTTGCTAGAAGTGGTGAATCAATCTAGTTAGGGTTTTCTAAAGCTTCGAGATTGAAATTTTCTCTTCTCAATCTATTCAATCTTCTTCTTCATGTTTTTAAATTTGAATATTTGTAAATTAGCCTCTAGATAGTCTCTAAGGTTCTCCAAGGCTTGATGGAAACAAAAATTCTTCCAATCTTACTCTTTGATGTACCTTCAACCTAAACCTTCAAATCACACACAAAAGACAGGGCTTGTAAATTACAGAAAAAAGAGAGGGAAAAATTTTGTTTTGTTAGTGGATAAGGGGTTTTTCTTGGTCAAACCCCATGTTGGTAATCAAACCTTGAAATAGAATGAAATACGAATGGAGAATGATGAATGAACACAATATGATATTGCAACTAACCAAACCCTATCAATGAAGTGCTACAAACATGTATGAGATGGATCCAATATATGTAGACCTTGACTCTTTCTTGAATAGGATAGATCTTTAATGAAATGCTATCATGAATCATGAAACCCTACATTACAATTATTAGCTCAAAAATAAACATGATGCATTAATTCTTTGACATTATTCTTGATGCTTGAATAGCTCTCTAGAAATATTGATAATCTACTTTTGAATTCACTTGAATGCTCATGTGAACTAAAACTTTCAATACTTGAATGCTTTTTCAACTTGCTAGGTCAGTTGATTGCTTGTTAGGAGAAAAATAAGTGAAAGAAACTTGTATTTTACTTATTATGCAAGAATTCCTGAAATTACAACAGTACAAGATGAGATTAGATCTAGGATGATAAAATATTGCTAAAATTTTGAATTTGTGCTACACAGGACTCATTCACCCAAGGTGGTGAATGAGTCCCATTAGGCATAATTTTTTGGGACCATTTTTAAAAATTCTTAGAAAGGTGTGGAACTAGGTTCGAGACCCAAAAATCTAGGTAGGGCTCATTTTCCCAAGGTGGAGAATGAGTCCTAGATCACTAAATTTGGGGCCATTCACCTCATAAAACCTAAATTATAATTGGGTAATATTTTTTGTCAATATTATCCTCAAAAAGATGCATTAAATAGGGCTTGTGGATGTGAAATAAAGCCAATTAAAGTATAAAGAAGTCCAATTATTAATGAAAACCCTAGAAAAGTTTGAAAGTGTGTTACAACACTTTACAACACTCCAAATAAGGCACCGATAAGCTCATTTAGTTCACAAGGGCTCAAGACCTAATGTGAATATGTTAGACATATTAGAACACTAATTCAAGGTAATGTTAGGGGGGTAAATTTTTGCATCATTACATCTAGCTCCCCCACTTTAGTGAGAGGAATAACTTGCTATTAACTCACTAAAGTAGATCAGATGCAACAATGCTAGTAAGATAGGACGACCATGATCAAGATGGCTTCAAATGTACCAATTCTAGTAAGATAGGACATCCATGATTAGGAGGGTTCTATAATCCCCCAAAACCAATGTCCTATAGCAAAACAACATAATCAAAAGATAACACACATGAAATTACAAAGAGAAAAAACAAGGCACAATCATGCACTGTCAAAGACATAACTAAAATGAAACAAAATAAAAAATAAAAGGGTGGATCAAGCTTCAACTATTTTTACAACATAATGTGGATTAGATCTAGGCTGTTTGTCAAAAAAAATGCATACTCACTCTGAGGCAACAAAGCTTTAGGTATTCTATTGGGTGATAATTCCAAGAAGGAAGGTGAGACAAATACACTCATGGTCGATATGTGTTTACACACACATGTGAGTAGCTAAGAGAAAGTCATTCCATTGTTCGGATTCTCGTCAAAGCATACCAAAGTTATACCTTTTGATAACTATGATAAGGTGCCATGCAAAAATGAACTTTGAGCTTCATGAGACAAGCAAAGCTTCATATTCTTAGAACTTAGAACAAACAAGATGGCTCCACAGGCATGCAAGTTGTGTTATGCAAGGTGTCCATATAAATGAAAAATGTGAATGCAACAATAAGGAATGCTCAAGGGAGTCTTTCTTAGTTAATACAAGGTATTTAACTTAGGGAAAATTGTCCCTAATGTATCCAAGAGAGGACCAATCAAAGAATAAAAGATTCACAACTTAGAAGATGCATTGTGTCACATCAAGCCACTAAGAGGAATGCAATATGCTAAGAGTGATCACACTCTTGAAAAAAATCATACCCAACATCATCCACAAAGTGAAAAACACATTGTATAAACTAAAAAGCTTGTATCATGAACCATGAAAAAGAAAAATAAAAAAGAATAATGCCAATGTATTCCCCCACTTTTAAAAAATTGCTAAACATCATACTATGAGAAATTAGTTTAAAGTAGAAAATGATAAATGCCAACAATAAAGAAGACATGAGAGCCAACTTGGAAATCCCTATGCCAATTCATATGTTTCTAAGTAAAGCTATGTCATGCAAAAGTAAAGGAAAAGAGACCTGGATTGCCCCCAAAAATGAATATCCAAACACATAAGGGATCTATGGATTTGGGGCTAGTATGTTCTTGCTACGATGTTTGTAGAGAGCTCAAAATTATCATCATTCCCAAAGTACACATAGAACTAGAAGAATGGCACAAAGAGAGTGAAAACAAAGAAAAAAAATTTCAAGTCAACATGGAAGAGACATGAATTTCTTGACACCTTGCATCATCCCCAAAAGGAAAAAACAAGAGAAATGAAAAAGATAAAGAAATATATTTTGGGTCAACATGGAAAAGACATGAATGTCCTGACACTTTGCATCATCCCTAAAAGGAAAACTCAAGACAAATGAAAAATATAAAGAAAAATATTTTGGGCTAACATGGAAGAGACATGAATGTCTTGAAAACCTTGCGTCATCCCCAAAAGGAAAACACAAGAAAAATAAAAAAGATAAAAGGTGAAAAGATAAAAGATTTATGACATAGAGAAGAATGGAGGTACAAATGGAGGAATGTTACAAAGAGAAAGAGATACGTTAAACAAAATAGTATGGGGGATGACAATATGCACATGCAATCAATCGAAAGAAAATGAATAATGAATAATGTAAAAGACTAGTAAAGCACATGTAGGCCAACCTAAAGTAGGTCGTCTACATATGAATCATGTTCATTGTATACCCAAGGTGAGAAACTAGCCAAAGGGACAATAGAAAGTTCCAAACTAGGGCCATCACCATGTTCAACACTCTTCTTATAAGGACTATAATTTAAGCTGATGGAAGAGGAAAATAATGTATTCAATTCATTATGCATCTCTTCATCAATTTTAGCAACTTCCTCATCATCATGGGTATGTGTAGGATCGTGATGGGCCAAAAAGTGGTGATATGTAAATGATATGATGGACCATGTGGCAGACAACTTTGTTTTACCCAAAATTAATGAAATGAAAAGGGTTTTTAAAGGAGATTCTTAGCTTTCCACCAATGTAGATTATGCTTTACTTTGAATTTAATAAATAATTATTACTCATTTTCTATTTGAATTAGGACTAAAGTTGTGATTGATAGGCTGATTGAAAAACATCTATAGCTTTCAAATGGTATCACATTTTTTGAATCTGAAACACGTGTCACATTCTATGCTTCACATACTATAGGATTAAACAAAATTGAATTTCATGAAGTTTTGACCAAGTTAAGCTTAAGCTGGCCAGACATACATGTATTTATATTTTTTAAAAGTTGCAATAAAAAATTTATAATTAATTATTTACTTGGAAAAAAAATACAAAAAAATATGCATCACATGGGGACATGATTCCTCTACTTATATCTAAAATATTATAGAAAAATATTATCATTTTATTGTGGTTAGGGTGGTTAGATAGACACCTACTTCTTATTTTTTCCTTGAAATTTAAGTACTACAACATTGAAATTTCAAAATTTCACCAGATAGATTTTTTCTTTTTTTAAATAAACCTAGTAGTTTAGAAACTAAATTCAATTTTCTATAGATTTTATTCTTACATATTTTTGAAATAATATAGATAACTTATTCAAAATTTTACATCAAGTTGTCCAACTTTGATCTTTTGAATTTTCATTGCCACTTAAGGGCTTGTTTTTTCCATGATGATCCTATAGATACCCTCATCCAAATTAATCATGAAATGAGGTTGAATGGTAATTTCCAAGGAAGGTTTCAACTCTTGTTGTGTTTTTTGTATTGGATTATTTTATTTCAGGGTGGGGGTAGAGTCATCATGCATTTCTTCAATCAAGTTTGAATTTTGATTTCCTTTGTTTATTTCTTTATGCAGCATATGAGCAAGGGCACAACATCTATGCCTACATTCTCCACCGCCTTTGTTCATTTAAATTATATTTTCAAGTTGTGTTTGTGTAGGGGCGGGTTGATCAACTCTAGATTTATTTTCTTCCCTAAGGGGAGGAATGAAAGAAACCATAGGAGGTTGTTCAACCACATTCTCTTTGAATTTGTAAACTTGTTTTATTCTAGGAGGTGTAATAGGGTTGATTTCGTTGTCTTGGTCTTTCATAGGAATTAGGTGAAGGTTATATCTTAGGTTGGTCTTGGTTGTTTGGAATTTATTTAGGTTTAATCATGGTTTCATCAAAGATGGTAGGCTCTTTGGTGGGTAATGACATGTTTCAGAGGGATAGTTCAACTATTTTCTTTGCCTTGAATTTTTGATAGGACATGAAAAATAAGTCTTGTCATGGTTTTATAGGTTCTATAGGCTTGGGCCAAAAGAAATCTAAAGAAAAGTTTCCTTTGGAGGATAACAGGTTAAATCCTATAGAACCTAAAGGCTTAAAGCTTCCCTTTCCAATTTCATTCAAGGATAAAACTTTATAGGAAACTTTTATTTATAGGTTCTTTAGGTTTAGTCACACATAAAGGATTAAAGTTTATAGGTTCTTTAGGTTTAGTCGTACATAAAGGCTTAAATTTTCCCTTTCCAATTTCATTCACGGATAACCCCAGAGATCTCAATGCAAATGAGAAAGAGATATTTCAATAGGGTTGTCCTAGGGTCTGATTGTAAGCTAATAAGGGGTTCACCAGCAGGTTTAGACTTGGAAAGAAAAATGCAATGCAAGATGTAATATTAAACCCTAATATGATGCAATGAACTATAAAATGACCTAGAAATGTAAATGAAACAAAATAGAAAGTTGTAAAATGGAATATGTGCACCAGGAAATCTAGAGATGGCTAAATGGAGCTCTAAAATTATAGAAATTTTATCTTTAATGTTGACTAGGACTCATTCGCCAAGCTGGGCGAATCAGTCCAAAATCTAGGTTTCTATGTAGAAACAAGAATCGCCAAATGGGTATCTGAATCTGTAAAAATCTAAATTTTGACCAAAACTGGGACTCATTCACCAAAAGTGATGAAGTGGTCTAATTAGGGTTTTTTGAAACTTCAAGATTTGAATCTTCTCTTCCTAGTCTACTCAATCTAGTTCTTCAAGTTTTCAGATCCAAATCTCTTTAAATCAGTCTATAGGTGTTCTCCAAGCCTTGATGACAATTTTGACAACTTTATGCACTTTGAAAACTTCTTCCAATCTTTCTCTTTGATTTTACTTCAACCTAAACCTACAAATCACACACGAAAGAGAGGGAAATTTTTTATTTTGTTAGTGGATAGGGGTTTGCCTTGGTAAAACCTTATTTTGGTAATCAAAACTTGACATAGAATTGTTACCTATTTTAAGTTGAAACTAAAAATAGGTAACATCAACAAAAAATGGATATCCTATGGGACCATAACTAGTAACAACAAAGCTACAAGCATTACAACTGAAATTAATTCTGTACAAGGTTTTATGAATCAGGAAAAAGCAATAATGGACTCCATGCCCAATGGATAAGCTAGACAACTGATCTATGGTGTTTAGCAGGAAAACACTCCGCAAAAGTCGCCAAATTGTTACCTGTTTTTAGTTTTAGCTCAAAACAGGTAGAGTTGAATTGCTTTCAACTGAGAAAGGTAAAACTCAAATTTTTGTTGCCTACATATTCATCACATTCTGAGATTTGAGTAAAGAAAGAATTTTAAGTGTTATTTTGCAAATGTTTGAGACAAAGAAATCCATAGGTTTGCCAAAGTAATGCTATTTTATTCATATTGTAAAAGCTGAAGTCCCACTCAAGCCATGGGAGTAACTTGATTTGATCTTTAAATCAAATGTTGAATACAAGAAGGAAAATTAATATTACACAACTGAAAGTAAAGTAAGAATAAGGAGAGAAAGTGATTCGTCATTGCCTGGAATGATGAACCATTGTCGAAGCTATGCTGATATTCATCCAACCCCAGCTTTAAGTCAGCTCCAACTTTTAAATTCGCCTACAAAAGTGTGAAAGGTAGCGTTAGAGCAATGAAGAATTAATTTCCACCTTATCTCTACACTACCAACATAAATGTAATCTCATTCAATCATGCATTTACCAAATGATTGAAAGAAAAGCGGAGAATCATAAAGGAATCATTTAATTTGTTGTTTTTCACTAACTGGTTTGTGTCATGTGCAGAAACAAGAAATACAATATTGTTGTTTTTTATCAGTTTCAGAATGAGTGGGGTTAAATGTGGCTCCAACAAGGGTTGAGCCCAGCTCATCAGATGTTTTGAGCAATATGAATATCATGAGAATCTGTTCTATGTTATGCAAATTTTTTCCCAAATTCAGTACAAAAGGTATGCAAAAAAGTAAATGACAGCAGTGCTGCATTTTAAGTACGTTTCCAGAATGCATTATTTTCAAATCCCATAGTTTACGTAGTTAAAGCCAGTATATCAGTTTTTCAAAGATGATGAACAGATATATGTATTGGATTTCACGAAGAAGTCATCAAAGGAGAGCAATTCCATGAGAAAATTCATCATAAATTCATGAAGTTCAGCCTGTGATATGTGTTTTATCATTGAAATATGAAAATGAATAAATTTGCAGCCAAGAAAACTAATACCCAGATTTGGATCTTTATACAAAATGCAGATTTGTTATGGTTTTTTGAGATACCCACATGATTATTTTGATTAAATACAAATTTCTATCATTTTCTAGGTTACCCACATTGGGTTTTGACAAAATACAGAAATGAAAGGGTTCTTTCAAGTTTCTAAATACCCATATACAAATTTTTCTATGTTATGCAGATTTTCTTCATTTAAGGAAATACCCAGCTGGAGTCCAATTCCATTTTCAAAAAATGATGAAAGCTTTTTCGTTTTACTTCATTGAGGGTTAAGATCTAATTCAGAGAATCAAGAAAACAGGTGTATGAGGTTCATTTTCTTTTCCAGCAAGACATTTTTAGAGCATGAAATGGCGCGGCCTGGGCAGTGGTCTACAATTTTGGCCACTAAAAACAACAATTATAGCTCTTGTTTGAGTCTTAAAGTTGTCCCATTAATAAGGAATGCAGCACAAAAACATGAGCAAATAAACCAGAGATGAGGAGGAGAGGCCGCAACCTTATGACCTATTTTTTCCTTTCATACAATGAGAATGCCATCAAAACATAGAAGAAATGACTCACCTTAGTTGCTATGAAGAATTTCGACCATTAGAAGGCAGGAAAATGGTGTCCAAAACAAATTCTTCAACCCAAAACCTATGGGTTTCTTCCTCATGGCGACGCCCAACAGAGCAAGACACAATGAAAATGCAAATGAATCTTTTGCATTCAAATTAGGGTTAATACCCTAATACGTTCGATGGAAAAGGCAATTCCTTGCCTTAAGTTTTCTTTTAAAAACTTTTTCCATTTTTCCCTAAGTGATACGTGGGTAGGAGAGGATTTTTGCCTTAGGTTTATTTTAAAAATTCTTTCCTTCTCATACATGGGTCATGGCATTTCAATATTCCTTAGGAATGTTGAGTCTCTCATTTAAATTAAAGACTTATGTTTAGTCTTTAATTTCTCACCTTGCTTTTATTTTTGCATTTGATTTTTGAGTTTTAAATATCTTTAATTTAAATGATTTCTAAATCATTTTGATAAAGGTATTTTTTGTAAAATGCAAAGTAAAGGTAGGTTATTTTATTTTTGCATTTATCATATTTGTAAAATATTTATTTAAAGTGATATTATAAATCACTTTTAAATAAATATTATCATAAAATGCAAAATGGAATTTTAGATTAAATGTAAGAATGTTCCATATTTTTGCATTTGTTTTAAATTGTAAATCTTTATTAAAATGATAATTATAGATCATTTTGATTAAAGATATTTAAAATGCAAAAATGAAATGTTTTAGACATTTATTAAAATGATAGTCATAGGGAGTCAAATCCACAAGATCAGGAAGTCCTTCTACTTGCATGTTTTGTCAAAATTGTAAAGCTTTATTTTAAAGTGATAAGTTATAAATCACTTTTTAATAAATGTTATGAAATGCAAGTTGAGGTCATTTAAAGTCATTTATTATTCAAAGACTTAGTGCAAAGGATTATAAAGATATTTGAAATGCAAGTTGAAGTCATTTAATGACATTCAAAGACTTAGTGCTAAGTAGTCAAGTCTAGCATTAAAGCAAGCTTGCTCAAAGTATGCAAGTAGTGGAGACTTTGGTGAAGCCTTGTTCAAATCAAGGGTTAGTGGAGTTTTTTTTGGCCTACCTTGTTTGGAGGAAATTTTGACATCACATTGGATTTTGGACCCAAAGTCCAATTCCGAATTTTGAGAAGGGTTTTCCTATAAAGTCTTGTTCTTCATTCATTGTAGAGGGAGTTCTTAGTTCTGGAGATTGCAGAGGCATGTTTTTCAGACTTTGTAACTCATGATATTTTGGCAGATGTAATGAAGATCCTCATTTTTCCTCAATAGAAAGTATTTATCCTTCACATACTTCTTTTTGTTTCTTAGTATGGGTTGTGAGTTGCAAGATTAAATTCTATGTTATCCTTTATTTTATCAGATTCCTTCCATGTTGGATGCAAAGAAAGTTTTATGTCATGGTGCAGGTCTATGTTAGTGATCTCATTTTAGGATTCTATATTTGTGAAAACATTGTTGTTTTCCTTGTGTTTAAGCATTAAAACAGTCAAAGCCTTACATAGAATCATTTTTTGCAGACATAAATTTATGTATTGTGAGATTGTTTTAGTTCTTTTGAGCATTTTTGGTGTGATTCTCAACAAGCTTTTTCCAAAATACTTATCTTTGGTGTTTCACCTTATTAGTGATAGATTTTCAGTTTAAATTATATCCTTCTTTCTACCTCTTTTCCTTCTCATTTCGTAGTTTTAACCAAAAAATCTAAAGGGAACCAGCCCATAATCTGGAGGATCACTTCATTCCCTAGTCACCCACAACCTTGAAGTGTTCCAATGTGTCAGTAGGTTGCTTAAGTTCATAGCTTTGGCAAGGGTGCAGATTTTATCTAACAACAAGAATAAAATAAGAATGAAAAATGATGAATGCAAAATATATGATGTTGCAACTTACAAAAACCTATCAATGAAGTTTTGTAAACATGTGTAATATGGCTCTAATAGATGCAAACCTTGACTATTGCTTAAATAGGATAGATATCAAATGAAATGCTAGCTTGAATCATAAAACCCTACATCATAATTGTTAGATCAAAAACAAACATAATGCATGAAGTATTTGACATGATGCTTGATGCTTTAATAATGCTCTAGAAAAATTGAAAATCTACTTTTAAGAAACTTGAATGCTCTTGTGAACTTAAAATTTCTATAAGAATGAATACTTGAATGCTTGTTCAACTTGCTAGGTCAGAGAAAAATGAGTGAAATAACCTTATATTTATACTTAATTATGCAATAATTATTGAAATTGCTACACTACAAGTTGATATCAGATCTAGGAGGATAGAATCCCACCACAAATTTGAATTAATTTTGATTTTGGGCCACATAGGACCCATTCACCTAAGGTGGTGAATGAGTGCCATTAGGCATAATTTTTTAGACCATTTTAAAAATTCTTAGAAAGGTGTGTAACTAGGTTTGAGACCCAAAAATCTAGGTGGGACTCATTCACCCAAGGTGGTGAATGAGTCTCAGATCACTAAATCTAGGGCCATTTAACCTGAAACACCTAAATTATGATTTGGTAATGATTTGTGTCAGGATTATCCTCGAAAAGATACATTAAATGGGGTTTTGGATGAAAAATAAGGCCAATTAAAGCATAAAGAATTCCAATTATTAATAAAAACCCTAGAAAAGTGTGAAAGTGTGTTACAACACTTTACAACACTCCAGATAAGGCATGAATAAGCTCATTTAGCTCACAAGGTCCCAAGACCTAATGTGAATATGTTAGACACATTACAACACTAACTCAAGGTCATGTTAGGGGGGCCTTTTTTCTGTCATTACAACACCTCAATTGTGAAACATCAAATAGGTAAGCACAAAATGTTGTAAAAACAAGAAGACACAAGTGAGAGGGGGGGTGAATCAGTTGTAATAGATATTATAACTTAATCAAACTTATTAACCTTTAATTTTAGATCTGATGATTAAAAATAAAATAAAGAAGTAAGCATCACATTAGAAACACATAACACCAAGATTTTTGTGTGGAAACCCTGTTAAGGGAGAAAACCAAGGTGGAGGTTAATCCATAATTATACCTTGTTAAAAGTATAATGAAGAATGAATAGGGAATGCACTTGAATTCAGGCACACTGCCTAGAGCTCACTGTTCAAAGGATGACTCATTTCCTTACATAAGACAATTAGATTAAAACCATCTAGGTTGGATGAACTGAGAAAGTAGCTTCTATAGAAGCTTGATGATAGTTTCGGTTAGGCACAAAAAAGCTTCGCTCAAAATCCTTCACACTCT
>CM021102.1:64849886-65120537 GCA_007115665.2 Sequoiadendron giganteum
TTAGCCTCTAGATAGTCTCTAAGGTTCTCCAAGGCTTGATGGAAACAAAAATTCTTCCAATCTTACTCTTTGATGTACCTTCAACCTAAACCTTCAAATCACACACAAAAGACAGGGCTTGTAAATTACAGAAAAAAGAGAGGGAAAAATTTTGTTTTGTTAGTGGATAAGGGGTTTTTCTTGGTCAAACCCCATGTTGGTAATCAAACCTTGAAATAGAATGAAATACGAATGGAGAATGATGAATGAACACAATATGATATTGCAACTAACCAAACCCTATCAATGAAGTGCTACAAACATGTATGAGATGGATCCAATATATGTAGACCTTGACTCTTTCTTGAATAGGATAGATCTTTAATGAAATGCTATCATGAATCATGAAACCCTACATTACAATTATTAGCTCAAAAATAAACATGATGCATTAATTCTTTGACATTATTCTTGATGCTTGAATAGCTCTCTAGAAATATTGATAATCTACTTTTGAATTCACTTGAATGCTCATGTGAACTAAAACTTTCAATACTTGAATGCTTTTTCAACTTGCTAGGTCAGTTGATTGCTTGTTAGGAGAAAAATAAGTGAAAGAAACTTGTATTTTACTTATTATGCAAGAATTCCTGAAATTACAACAGTACAAGATGAGATTAGATCTAGGATGATAAAATATTGCTAAAATTTTGAATTTGTGCTACACAGGACTCATTCACCCAAGGTGGTGAATGAGTCCCATTAGGCATAATTTTTTGGGACCATTTTTAAAAATTCTTAGAAAGGTGTGGAACTAGGTTCGAGACCCAAAAATCTAGGTAGGGCTCATTTTCCCAAGGTGGAGAATGAGTCCTAGATCACTAAATTTGGGGCCATTCACCTCATAAAACCTAAATTATAATTGGGTAATATTTTTTGTCAATATTATCCTCAAAAAGATGCATTAAATAGGGCTTGTGGATGTGAAATAAAGCCAATTAAAGTATAAAGAAGTCCAATTATTAATGAAAACCCTAGAAAAGTTTGAAAGTGTGTTACAACACTTTACAACACTCCAAATAAGGCACCGATAAGCTCATTTAGTTCACAAGGGCTCAAGACCTAATGTGAATATGTTAGACATATTAGAACACTAATTCAAGGTAATGTTAGGGGGGTAAATTTTTGCATCATTACATCTAGCTCCCCCACTTTAGTGAGAGGAATAACTTGCTATTAACTCACTAAAGTAGATCAGATGCAACAATGCTAGTAAGATAGGACGACCATGATCAAGATGGCTTCAAATGTACCAATTCTAGTAAGATAGGACATCCATGATTAGGAGGGTTCTATAATCCCCCAAAACCAATGTCCTATAGCAAAACAACATAATCAAAAGATAACACACATGAAATTACAAAGAGAAAAAACAAGGCACAATCATGCACTGTCAAAGACATAACTAAAATGAAACAAAATAAAAAATAAAAGGGTGGATCAAGCTTCAACTATTTTTACAACATAATGTGGATTAGATCTAGGCTGTTTGTCAAAAAAAATGCATACTCACTCTGAGGCAACAAAGCTTTAGGTATTCTATTGGGTGATAATTCCAAGAAGGAAGGTGAGACAAATACACTCATGGTCGATATGTGTTTACACACACATGTGAGTAGCTAAGAGAAAGTCATTCCATTGTTCGGATTCTCGTCAAAGCATACCAAAGTTATACCTTTTGATAACTATGATAAGGTGCCATGCAAAAATGAACTTTGAGCTTCATGAGACAAGCAAAGCTTCATATTCTTAGAACTTAGAACAAACAAGATGGCTCCACAGGCATGCAAGTTGTGTTATGCAAGGTGTCCATATAAATGAAAAATGTGAATGCAACAATAAGGAATGCTCAAGGGAGTCTTTCTTAGTTAATACAAGGTATTTAACTTAGGGAAAATTGTCCCTAATGTATCCAAGAGAGGACCAATCAAAGAATAAAAGATTCACAACTTAGAAGATGCATTGTGTCACATCAAGCCACTAAGAGGAATGCAATATGCTAAGAGTGATCACACTCTTGAAAAAAATCATACCCAACATCATCCACAAAGTGAAAAACACATTGTATAAACTAAAAAGCTTGTATCATGAACCATGAAAAAGAAAAATAAAAAAGAATAATGCCAATGTATTCCCCCACTTTTAAAAAATTGCTAAACATCATACTATGAGAAATTAGTTTAAAGTAGAAAATGATAAATGCCAACAATAAAGAAGACATGAGAGCCAACTTGGAAATCCCTATGCCAATTCATATGTTTCTAAGTAAAGCTATGTCATGCAAAAGTAAAGGAAAAGAGACCTGGATTGCCCCCAAAAATGAATATCCAAACACATAAGGGATCTATGGATTTGGGGCTAGTATGTTCTTGCTACGATGTTTGTAGAGAGCTCAAAATTATCATCATTCCCAAAGTACACATAGAACTAGAAGAATGGCACAAAGAGAGTGAAAACAAAGAAAAAAAATTTCAAGTCAACATGGAAGAGACATGAATTTCTTGACACCTTGCATCATCCCCAAAAGGAAAAAACAAGAGAAATGAAAAAGATAAAGAAATATATTTTGGGTCAACATGGAAAAGACATGAATGTCCTGACACTTTGCATCATCCCTAAAAGGAAAACTCAAGACAAATGAAAAATATAAAGAAAAATATTTTGGGCTAACATGGAAGAGACATGAATGTCTTGAAAACCTTGCGTCATCCCCAAAAGGAAAACACAAGAAAAATAAAAAAGATAAAAGGTGAAAAGATAAAAGATTTATGACATAGAGAAGAATGGAGGTACAAATGGAGGAATGTTACAAAGAGAAAGAGATACGTTAAACAAAATAGTATGGGGGATGACAATATGCACATGCAATCAATCGAAAGAAAATGAATAATGAATAATGTAAAAGACTAGTAAAGCACATGTAGGCCAACCTAAAGTAGGTCGTCTACATATGAATCATGTTCATTGTATACCCAAGGTGAGAAACTAGCCAAAGGGACAATAGAAAGTTCCAAACTAGGGCCATCACCATGTTCAACACTCTTCTTATAAGGACTATAATTTAAGCTGATGGAAGAGGAAAATAATGTATTCAATTCATTATGCATCTCTTCATCAATTTTAGCAACTTCCTCATCATCATGGGTATGTGTAGGATCGTGATGGGCCAAAAAGTGGTGATATGTAAATGATATGATGGACCATGTGGCAGACAACTTTGTTTTACCCAAAATTAATGAAATGAAAAGGGTTTTTAAAGGAGATTCTTAGCTTTCCACCAATGTAGATTATGCTTTACTTTGAATTTAATAAATAATTATTACTCATTTTCTATTTGAATTAGGACTAAAGTTGTGATTGATAGGCTGATTGAAAAACATCTATAGCTTTCAAATGGTATCACATTTTTTGAATCTGAAACACGTGTCACATTCTATGCTTCACATACTATAGGATTAAACAAAATTGAATTTCATGAAGTTTTGACCAAGTTAAGCTTAAGCTGGCCAGACATACATGTATTTATATTTTTTAAAAGTTGCAATAAAAAATTTATAATTAATTATTTACTTGGAAAAAAAATACAAAAAAATATGCATCACATGGGGACATGATTCCTCTACTTATATCTAAAATATTATAGAAAAATATTATCATTTTATTGTGGTTAGGGTGGTTAGATAGACACCTACTTCTTATTTTTTCCTTGAAATTTAAGTACTACAACATTGAAATTTCAAAATTTCACCAGATAGATTTTTTCTTTTTTTAAATAAACCTAGTAGTTTAGAAACTAAATTCAATTTTCTATAGATTTTATTCTTACATATTTTTGAAATAATATAGATAACTTATTCAAAATTTTACATCAAGTTGTCCAACTTTGATCTTTTGAATTTTCATTGCCACTTAAGGGCTTGTTTTTTCCATGATGATCCTATAGATACCCTCATCCAAATTAATCATGAAATGAGGTTGAATGGTAATTTCCAAGGAAGGTTTCAACTCTTGTTGTGTTTTTTGTATTGGATTATTTTATTTCAGGGTGGGGGTAGAGTCATCATGCATTTCTTCAATCAAGTTTGAATTTTGATTTCCTTTGTTTATTTCTTTATGCAGCATATGAGCAAGGGCACAACATCTATGCCTACATTCTCCACCGCCTTTGTTCATTTAAATTATATTTTCAAGTTGTGTTTGTGTAGGGGCGGGTTGATCAACTCTAGATTTATTTTCTTCCCTAAGGGGAGGAATGAAAGAAACCATAGGAGGTTGTTCAACCACATTCTCTTTGAATTTGTAAACTTGTTTTATTCTAGGAGGTGTAATAGGGTTGATTTCGTTGTCTTGGTCTTTCATAGGAATTAGGTGAAGGTTATATCTTAGGTTGGTCTTGGTTGTTTGGAATTTATTTAGGTTTAATCATGGTTTCATCAAAGATGGTAGGCTCTTTGGTGGGTAATGACATGTTTCAGAGGGATAGTTCAACTATTTTCTTTGCCTTGAATTTTTGATAGGACATGAAAAATAAGTCTTGTCATGGTTTTATAGGTTCTATAGGCTTGGGCCAAAAGAAATCTAAAGAAAAGTTTCCTTTGGAGGATAACAGGTTAAATCCTATAGAACCTAAAGGCTTAAAGCTTCCCTTTCCAATTTCATTCAAGGATAAAACTTTATAGGAAACTTTTATTTATAGGTTCTTTAGGTTTAGTCACACATAAAGGATTAAAGTTTATAGGTTCTTTAGGTTTAGTCGTACATAAAGGCTTAAATTTTCCCTTTCCAATTTCATTCACGGATAACCCCAGAGATCTCAATGCAAATGAGAAAGAGATATTTCAATAGGGTTGTCCTAGGGTCTGATTGTAAGCTAATAAGGGGTTCACCAGCAGGTTTAGACTTGGAAAGAAAAATGCAATGCAAGATGTAATATTAAACCCTAATATGATGCAATGAACTATAAAATGACCTAGAAATGTAAATGAAACAAAATAGAAAGTTGTAAAATGGAATATGTGCACCAGGAAATCTAGAGATGGCTAAATGGAGCTCTAAAATTATAGAAATTTTATCTTTAATGTTGACTAGGACTCATTCGCCAAGCTGGGCGAATCAGTCCAAAATCTAGGTTTCTATGTAGAAACAAGAATCGCCAAATGGGTATCTGAATCTGTAAAAATCTAAATTTTGACCAAAACTGGGACTCATTCACCAAAAGTGATGAAGTGGTCTAATTAGGGTTTTTTGAAACTTCAAGATTTGAATCTTCTCTTCCTAGTCTACTCAATCTAGTTCTTCAAGTTTTCAGATCCAAATCTCTTTAAATCAGTCTATAGGTGTTCTCCAAGCCTTGATGACAATTTTGACAACTTTATGCACTTTGAAAACTTCTTCCAATCTTTCTCTTTGATTTTACTTCAACCTAAACCTACAAATCACACACGAAAGAGAGGGAAATTTTTTATTTTGTTAGTGGATAGGGGTTTGCCTTGGTAAAACCTTATTTTGGTAATCAAAACTTGACATAGAATTGTTACCTATTTTAAGTTGAAACTAAAAATAGGTAACATCAACAAAAAATGGATATCCTATGGGACCATAACTAGTAACAACAAAGCTACAAGCATTACAACTGAAATTAATTCTGTACAAGGTTTTATGAATCAGGAAAAAGCAATAATGGACTCCATGCCCAATGGATAAGCTAGACAACTGATCTATGGTGTTTAGCAGGAAAACACTCCGCAAAAGTCGCCAAATTGTTACCTGTTTTTAGTTTTAGCTCAAAACAGGTAGAGTTGAATTGCTTTCAACTGAGAAAGGTAAAACTCAAATTTTTGTTGCCTACATATTCATCACATTCTGAGATTTGAGTAAAGAAAGAATTTTAAGTGTTATTTTGCAAATGTTTGAGACAAAGAAATCCATAGGTTTGCCAAAGTAATGCTATTTTATTCATATTGTAAAAGCTGAAGTCCCACTCAAGCCATGGGAGTAACTTGATTTGATCTTTAAATCAAATGTTGAATACAAGAAGGAAAATTAATATTACACAACTGAAAGTAAAGTAAGAATAAGGAGAGAAAGTGATTCGTCATTGCCTGGAATGATGAACCATTGTCGAAGCTATGCTGATATTCATCCAACCCCAGCTTTAAGTCAGCTCCAACTTTTAAATTCGCCTACAAAAGTGTGAAAGGTAGCGTTAGAGCAATGAAGAATTAATTTCCACCTTATCTCTACACTACCAACATAAATGTAATCTCATTCAATCATGCATTTACCAAATGATTGAAAGAAAAGCGGAGAATCATAAAGGAATCATTTAATTTGTTGTTTTTCACTAACTGGTTTGTGTCATGTGCAGAAACAAGAAATACAATATTGTTGTTTTTTATCAGTTTCAGAATGAGTGGGGTTAAATGTGGCTCCAACAAGGGTTGAGCCCAGCTCATCAGATGTTTTGAGCAATATGAATATCATGAGAATCTGTTCTATGTTATGCAAATTTTTTCCCAAATTCAGTACAAAAGGTATGCAAAAAAGTAAATGACAGCAGTGCTGCATTTTAAGTACGTTTCCAGAATGCATTATTTTCAAATCCCATAGTTTACGTAGTTAAAGCCAGTATATCAGTTTTTCAAAGATGATGAACAGATATATGTATTGGATTTCACGAAGAAGTCATCAAAGGAGAGCAATTCCATGAGAAAATTCATCATAAATTCATGAAGTTCAGCCTGTGATATGTGTTTTATCATTGAAATATGAAAATGAATAAATTTGCAGCCAAGAAAACTAATACCCAGATTTGGATCTTTATACAAAATGCAGATTTGTTATGGTTTTTTGAGATACCCACATGATTATTTTGATTAAATACAAATTTCTATCATTTTCTAGGTTACCCACATTGGGTTTTGACAAAATACAGAAATGAAAGGGTTCTTTCAAGTTTCTAAATACCCATATACAAATTTTTCTATGTTATGCAGATTTTCTTCATTTAAGGAAATACCCAGCTGGAGTCCAATTCCATTTTCAAAAAATGATGAAAGCTTTTTCGTTTTACTTCATTGAGGGTTAAGATCTAATTCAGAGAATCAAGAAAACAGGTGTATGAGGTTCATTTTCTTTTCCAGCAAGACATTTTTAGAGCATGAAATGGCGCGGCCTGGGCAGTGGTCTACAATTTTGGCCACTAAAAACAACAATTATAGCTCTTGTTTGAGTCTTAAAGTTGTCCCATTAATAAGGAATGCAGCACAAAAACATGAGCAAATAAACCAGAGATGAGGAGGAGAGGCCGCAACCTTATGACCTATTTTTTCCTTTCATACAATGAGAATGCCATCAAAACATAGAAGAAATGACTCACCTTAGTTGCTATGAAGAATTTCGACCATTAGAAGGCAGGAAAATGGTGTCCAAAACAAATTCTTCAACCCAAAACCTATGGGTTTCTTCCTCATGGCGACGCCCAACAGAGCAAGACACAATGAAAATGCAAATGAATCTTTTGCATTCAAATTAGGGTTAATACCCTAATACGTTCGATGGAAAAGGCAATTCCTTGCCTTAAGTTTTCTTTTAAAAACTTTTTCCATTTTTCCCTAAGTGATACGTGGGTAGGAGAGGATTTTTGCCTTAGGTTTATTTTAAAAATTCTTTCCTTCTCATACATGGGTCATGGCATTTCAATATTCCTTAGGAATGTTGAGTCTCTCATTTAAATTAAAGACTTATGTTTAGTCTTTAATTTCTCACCTTGCTTTTATTTTTGCATTTGATTTTTGAGTTTTAAATATCTTTAATTTAAATGATTTCTAAATCATTTTGATAAAGGTATTTTTTGTAAAATGCAAAGTAAAGGTAGGTTATTTTATTTTTGCATTTATCATATTTGTAAAATATTTATTTAAAGTGATATTATAAATCACTTTTAAATAAATATTATCATAAAATGCAAAATGGAATTTTAGATTAAATGTAAGAATGTTCCATATTTTTGCATTTGTTTTAAATTGTAAATCTTTATTAAAATGATAATTATAGATCATTTTGATTAAAGATATTTAAAATGCAAAAATGAAATGTTTTAGACATTTATTAAAATGATAGTCATAGGGAGTCAAATCCACAAGATCAGGAAGTCCTTCTACTTGCATGTTTTGTCAAAATTGTAAAGCTTTATTTTAAAGTGATAAGTTATAAATCACTTTTTAATAAATGTTATGAAATGCAAGTTGAGGTCATTTAAAGTCATTTATTATTCAAAGACTTAGTGCAAAGGATTATAAAGATATTTGAAATGCAAGTTGAAGTCATTTAATGACATTCAAAGACTTAGTGCTAAGTAGTCAAGTCTAGCATTAAAGCAAGCTTGCTCAAAGTATGCAAGTAGTGGAGACTTTGGTGAAGCCTTGTTCAAATCAAGGGTTAGTGGAGTTTTTTTTGGCCTACCTTGTTTGGAGGAAATTTTGACATCACATTGGATTTTGGACCCAAAGTCCAATTCCGAATTTTGAGAAGGGTTTTCCTATAAAGTCTTGTTCTTCATTCATTGTAGAGGGAGTTCTTAGTTCTGGAGATTGCAGAGGCATGTTTTTCAGACTTTGTAACTCATGATATTTTGGCAGATGTAATGAAGATCCTCATTTTTCCTCAATAGAAAGTATTTATCCTTCACATACTTCTTTTTGTTTCTTAGTATGGGTTGTGAGTTGCAAGATTAAATTCTATGTTATCCTTTATTTTATCAGATTCCTTCCATGTTGGATGCAAAGAAAGTTTTATGTCATGGTGCAGGTCTATGTTAGTGATCTCATTTTAGGATTCTATATTTGTGAAAACATTGTTGTTTTCCTTGTGTTTAAGCATTAAAACAGTCAAAGCCTTACATAGAATCATTTTTTGCAGACATAAATTTATGTATTGTGAGATTGTTTTAGTTCTTTTGAGCATTTTTGGTGTGATTCTCAACAAGCTTTTTCCAAAATACTTATCTTTGGTGTTTCACCTTATTAGTGATAGATTTTCAGTTTAAATTATATCCTTCTTTCTACCTCTTTTCCTTCTCATTTCGTAGTTTTAACCAAAAAATCTAAAGGGAACCAGCCCATAATCTGGAGGATCACTTCATTCCCTAGTCACCCACAACCTTGAAGTGTTCCAATGTGTCAGTAGGTTGCTTAAGTTCATAGCTTTGGCAAGGGTGCAGATTTTATCTAACAACAAGAATAAAATAAGAATGAAAAATGATGAATGCAAAATATATGATGTTGCAACTTACAAAAACCTATCAATGAAGTTTTGTAAACATGTGTAATATGGCTCTAATAGATGCAAACCTTGACTATTGCTTAAATAGGATAGATATCAAATGAAATGCTAGCTTGAATCATAAAACCCTACATCATAATTGTTAGATCAAAAACAAACATAATGCATGAAGTATTTGACATGATGCTTGATGCTTTAATAATGCTCTAGAAAAATTGAAAATCTACTTTTAAGAAACTTGAATGCTCTTGTGAACTTAAAATTTCTATAAGAATGAATACTTGAATGCTTGTTCAACTTGCTAGGTCAGAGAAAAATGAGTGAAATAACCTTATATTTATACTTAATTATGCAATAATTATTGAAATTGCTACACTACAAGTTGATATCAGATCTAGGAGGATAGAATCCCACCACAAATTTGAATTAATTTTGATTTTGGGCCACATAGGACCCATTCACCTAAGGTGGTGAATGAGTGCCATTAGGCATAATTTTTTAGACCATTTTAAAAATTCTTAGAAAGGTGTGTAACTAGGTTTGAGACCCAAAAATCTAGGTGGGACTCATTCACCCAAGGTGGTGAATGAGTCTCAGATCACTAAATCTAGGGCCATTTAACCTGAAACACCTAAATTATGATTTGGTAATGATTTGTGTCAGGATTATCCTCGAAAAGATACATTAAATGGGGTTTTGGATGAAAAATAAGGCCAATTAAAGCATAAAGAATTCCAATTATTAATAAAAACCCTAGAAAAGTGTGAAAGTGTGTTACAACACTTTACAACACTCCAGATAAGGCATGAATAAGCTCATTTAGCTCACAAGGTCCCAAGACCTAATGTGAATATGTTAGACACATTACAACACTAACTCAAGGTCATGTTAGGGGGGCCTTTTTTCTGTCATTACAACACCTCAATTGTGAAACATCAAATAGGTAAGCACAAAATGTTGTAAAAACAAGAAGACACAAGTGAGAGGGGGGGTGAATCAGTTGTAATAGATATTATAACTTAATCAAACTTATTAACCTTTAATTTTAGATCTGATGATTAAAAATAAAATAAAGAAGTAAGCATCACATTAGAAACACATAACACCAAGATTTTTGTGTGGAAACCCTGTTAAGGGAGAAAACCAAGGTGGAGGTTAATCCATAATTATACCTTGTTAAAAGTATAATGAAGAATGAATAGGGAATGCACTTGAATTCAGGCACACTGCCTAGAGCTCACTGTTCAAAGGATGACTCATTTCCTTACATAAGACAATTAGATTAAAACCATCTAGGTTGGATGAACTGAGAAAGTAGCTTCTATAGAAGCTTGATGATAGTTTCGGTTAGGCACAAAAAAGCTTCGCTCAAAATCCTTCACACTCTACTCTGCACTTGAATGATTTTACCTTTGCTCACACATACATTTCACATACACTTATTGAGATTTCTCACCCATACATCAAAAGGAGAAAACTGATTGCTCTTATATATCCACTATAATAATTTACATCAAGAACTCTAACATCCACAAATAATAGCTGAATTACAATTGCCGGCCTTAATACATGCATATATCTTAATGTGCACCAACACAAGTCTTTCACAACATAGAGAGGACCCAAATTAACATCCTCAATTATGCAAAGCAACAAAAAGTTAATCCATAAGGATCTAAAACACGTTACCACCATCATGTTATCCAAGAACATGAAAACAAAAACATAACATAAAAAAAATCTCTAATCACGATCACACCAAATAGCGTGGACATGCAAAAAATATAGAAGATGATCTAGAATCATCCACAAACATTACAGAAAGATACACAACAACTAGAATTACAAGAATTCCAAATTTTGTCTCCAAGAACAACTTCTATAGTATTAGAATGACTACAGGAACATCAAAACACTTAACTTGCACAAATCTTGATGCATACCACTGAGACTTTCAAAAAACATACTAGATAGTTTTAGCAATAAACCCATTAGAGTGCAACACCTAAAAATCAATGTATAGAACTTTCTACCATTCTGACCTTCTCAACTTCAATGGCTATGTGTAAAAATATTTATTACATTTTTCTCAATATCCTCGACATATATAACCTTAAGCATCGCCAAATCCAATGTTTTTGACATCAATGACAACCGCATATCAGTAACACAACAACACAATCCAACAATCTCCCCCTTTGGCATTGATGGCAACACATGATGTGGAAAAAGAGTACCATCAACCCAACTAACTTTCTTTCCAAGAAACTCCCCCTTTATTCTAAATAGGTTTTTCACATTATACTTCTCCCCCTTTGACATCAATGTCAAAGGTTCACAAGCTCTAAACCATATAACTTAAAAAATATGACTACTCCCCTTGAGTATCAACCACCACAACATCAATTAGGAACAAGATATAGCTATAAATTCACGAACTGATGCAAAGACCTACATCACTTAGTTCTTATTAGGAGGGGATATCACCCCTAACTTGCATCTAAGATACCCAAAAGTATCCTTAGGCAATGGCTTAGTGAAAATATCTACAAATTTTTCTTTGGTAGGTACATATTCCAATCTAACTTCTTTCTCACTCACTTTATCTCTTAATAATTCATACTTGATGGATATGTTCTTTGTCTTTGAATGCATTACTGGATTCTTAGAAATGTTTATGGTGCTTGAATTGTCACATAATATGGTAATAGGCTCTTCATAATCAATGTTGACATCACTTAGCATCTGCTTCATCCACATTACTTGAGTACAGGTATTAGTAGCAACAATTTTTTATGCTTCAACAGTAGATAAGGAAACTGAATTCTACTTTTTTCTTAGCCAAGACACCAGTCAAATTCTTCCCTAAGAAGAAGGCACCACCACTTGTAATTTTCCTATCATTAGTATCACCTACCCAATCAACATTTGTAAAGGTGCTCAAAGTAAGATCATCATATTTTGGATATCACAAACCAAAATTAGTTGTTCCTTTTAGGTATATGAACATTATTTTTACAATAGTTACATGTGAATCCTTTGGATTTGCTTGAAATCTAGCAACCATGCACACAAAATTAATTAAATTTGGCCTTATTCGAGTCAAATAAAATAATCCACCAATCATTGACCTTTAGATTGTTTTATTTTCTTTAGGAGATTCATCCTTCTGTATAAGTTTGCATCCAATCACCATAGGTGTACCAATTGGCTTTTATTCTTCCATCCCAAACATTTTTAGTAACTCCTTTATATACTTGGATTTGGATATAAAGATTCCATCTTTTAACTAAGTGATTTTCAATCCAAAATATAATTTCAGCTCTCCTCTCATTGACATTTCAGACTCACTTTTCATTTCATCAAAAAACTTCATACAAAGATCATCATCACCTTCAAAAATAATATCATCAACAAAAACTTCAACTATCAACTCGTTATCCTGATCCAACTTGAAATACAAATTGTTGTCTGTAGTACCCTTACTAAATCCAAGCTTAAACAAGTATTTTTCCAATCTATCATATCAATCCCTAGGAGCTTCCTTAAGTCCATATATAAATTTCTTCAATTGACATACCATGTCCTTTTCATCAGCCAATTGAAATCCATTTGGTTGTTCAACATAAATTTCTTCTTCTAGTTCACCATTAAGGAATGTGAACTTCACATCCATCTAATAGAATTTTTACTTCTTGAAAGTAGCATAAGCAAGAAATAGTCTTACAACTTCTATTCTAGCAACAAGGACAAAAGTTTCATCAAAGTCTATACCTTCCATTTGTGAGTACCCTTTGCATACCAGTCTTGGTTTGTTTCTGAAAACTTCACCTTGCTCATTCAGCTTTTTCTGAAACACCCATTTGGTTCCAATCACATTTTTGTCTTTAGGTCTAGGAACAATTTCCCATGTCACATTTTTCTATATCTTCATTAGTTCATCTTTCATGGCTTCCATCCAATATTCATCTTTGCATGCTTCATTGATATTGTTAGGCTCAGCTTTAGAAATCAAACAATATTCTTCTAAGATTATCCTTCTAGTTTTCAAACATTTATTCTCATCACCAATGATCTGAATATTAGAGTGATTTTTCCTTACATATCTTGTAATTGTAGAAGTTTCTTTCACTTTTGTTTATTTTGCTCTTTTTTCTGCACTTAGACTAGTTTATGCTTCTTGATTTCCTTGGTTTACCAAAACAATTTGCAGTTGATTCTATGTATGAACACTCTATCTTTTTTTATCATGACTATCATTTGATTCATATCCACTATACCTTGATGGTCTATCAATATATTCATCAACTTTGACATTAGTAGTTTCAACCATTTTCTTCAGTCTTTTATTAAAACACTAGTAATCTTTGCTCTTAGTAGAGTAACCTAGAAATAATCCTTCATCACTTCTAGCCTCAAAATTTCCTATATTGTCATCTCTCTTGATGTAGCATTTTCTTCCAATTTTTTTGAAATACTTCACACTAGGCTTATAACCAAACCATAGATCAAAAGGAGTCTTACTAGAATTACTGTTGACATTTACCCAGTTGATAGTGTACACAACAGTGCTTGCAACTTCTCTCCAGTAGAAATGAGGAACATTTTCTTCCAACATCATGGTTCTAGCAGTGTCTAGAATGGTTATTTTCTTCCTTTCAACAAATCCATTCTATTGAGGAGTCCGAGGAGTGGATAATTGTCTTTGAATTCCATGCTCTTCATAGAAAGTAATGAATTCTCTGGAAGTGAATTCACCACCTCTATCTAATCTTAGGCATTTGATCTTCTGACTTGTCTCATTTTATACCATAGCCTTAAAGCTTTTGAATTTATCTAACGCTTCATGTTTTTCTCTTAAAAAAGAAACCCATATCATTCTAGAATAATCATCAATGATAAACATAAAGTACCTTTCACCTTGAAGGCTTCTAATTCTTGAGGGGCCACATATATCAGTATGTACCAAATCCAGTACACCATTAGAGTTATGTTGTTTGCTCTGAAAATAATTTCTAGTTTGTTTTCCCATCTGACACTCCTTGCATATAGTGTTAGTAGGATTTACTATCTTAGGAAGATCTAACCGCTTGAGAAGAAATTATCTTTACAATGTTATCAAAATTCACATGAAATAACCTCCTATGCCATAACTAGGTCACATCTATTTTAGTAATCAAAATTTTTTTACCAGTAGTACTCAATTGAAAGATATTACCTCTTATCTTTGTTCCTAAAGAAATTATGTTTCCCGAATTTCTTAGTATCCTGCACTTTCCATCCTTGAACTGAAGATTGTAACCCTTGTCTACCATCTATCCAAAAATCAACAAGTTATGTTTTAAACCTTCTGCATAAAGAGCATCATCAGTATTGTGTTTACCACTAAAATAAATAGTGCCTCTGCCATGAATGACACCAGAAGTGTTGTCTCCAAATCTTACAACACCACCATCATAGTTTTCCAAACTTACAAACTTACTTTTGTCACCAATCATATGGTGTGAGCATTGGATATCAATTACCCTCTTATCCATTTCTTCAACTTTGGCTGCAACAAATTTCTCAACATTCACATTACTAGCAGATTCAATGGACACTTGGCTATTTTCCTTGATAGCAATAAATACCCATTCATATTCTTTTCCATTATCTTTATCAGATTGATCATCAGTAACACCTTCTTCAACATAATAGCATTTCTTTTCAAATCTAGTGTTCTCAGACTTGTATTTAGAAATTATTTCAAGACACCTTGATTCAAAATGACCTATTTTATTATAGGAAATACATTTAATAGGTAGCTTTCCTTTTTACTTACCATGACCTCTGGCTTCTCTTTTCATGATCAATGCTTCTAGTTCTTCAAACTCTCTTTCTTCATCTTCAATCTGTTTCATCTCATCTTCAGACCTGAATGTCTTCTTCGAGCTTTCTCCTATATCATTTTTTTTTTCTGATATAGTGGCTTTGAATGCATACTTAGTCTTAGGAGTAGATTCACCAAATTCAATCAATTCAAATGCAACAATTTTTCCAATCAACATGTCTTTTGTAATATATGTCACTATCCTGAGTTCATCAATAGCATGATCTCTTTTCTTGTAGGAAGGAGGCACAAATCTAAGTATCTTAGCCACAATTTCATCTTCATCCAAGGTTCCATTGACATATCTAATGTCCATCACTAATTCATTTATCTTATGTGAGAAGGAATATATATTTTCATCTTCACTCATCTTCAAGCTCTCCCATTTTCCTTTTAGACTTTGTAACTTAGCACTTTTTAGTAGTGCATCAAATATGCTGAGTAGTCTTCAAACCTATCACATTTTTCATCTCTAAATCTATCAAAGCAATCACCAATGTTTCTACTGATCTTGTATTATTTTTTTCTTGCTTGATTTCATCTTTTAAGGAAGGACCATTCTGAGGAATAGTATATGCAATTTGTGTCATCTGTCGGAAGGGTTCACCAATGCACCTTAAATGAAATTCCATCCCGACTTTCCATAGAGAGTAGTTGGTACCATATAATCTCAGACTATCCTTCTTGTAAGATGCCATCTCGGATCACCTCAAGTTGTTAAGCTTCACCCTTAGAGGAACAAGCTCTAATACAAAATGTTGGAAAAACAAGAAGATACAACTAAGAGGGGGGTGAATCAGTTGTAATAGAAATTATAACTTAATAAAACTTGTTAACCTTTCATTTTAGATTTGATGATTAAGAGTAAAATCAAGAAGTAAGCATCACATCAAAAACACATAACACCAAGATTTTTACATGGAAACCCTATTAACGGAGAAAACCATGGTGGAGGTTAATCCATGATTATACCCTATTAAAAGTATAATGAAGAATGAATAGGGAATGCACTTGCATTCAGACACCATCTGAGTTGGATGAATTGAGAAAGTATCTTTTGCAAAAGCTTGATGACAGTTCTGATTAGGCACCAAAAAACTTCGCTTAAACTCCTTCACACTCTGCTCTACACTTGAATGATTTGAAATTTTCTCGCACATACACTTCACATACACTTATTGAGCTTTCTCATCCATACATCATAAAGAGAAAATTGATCGCTCTTATATATCCGCTACAAGAATTTACATCAACAACTCTGTCGGCCACAAATAATAACTGAATTACAACTGTTGGCCTTAATACATCAATAGATATTAATGTGCACCAACACAAGTCGGTCACAACATAGAGAGAACCCAAATCAACATCCTCGAATATGCAAAGCAACAAAAAATTAATCCATAAGGATCTTCAACAAGCACCACCATCATGTCGGCTAAGAACATGAAAACCTAAACATACATCGAAAAAATATCCAATCACGATCACACAAAATAGTGTGGACATGCAAAAAATATAGAACATGATCTAGAATCATCCATGAACAATATAGGAACATATGCAACAACTGGAATTACCATAATTCCAACTTGTTCTTCCAAGAACAAGTGCTATAGTACTAGAATGACTGTAGGAACATCGAAACACTTAACTTGCAAAAATCTTGATGTGTACCACTTAGACTTTTGGACAACATACTAGATAGGTTCAACACTAAACCCATTAGAGTGCAATACCTGAAAAATCAACGTATAGAAATTTCCACCATTCTGACCTTCTAAGCTTCATTGGCTGCCTGTAAACATATTTATTACAATTTTCTCAATATCCTCGACATATACAACCTTAAGCATCACCAAAGGCAATAGTGTTGACATCAATAACAAACACATATTAGTAACACAACCACAACATCCAACAAAAAAGATTTCCACAATGCACATGAGTGAATGAAGTCCATGTTACAACTTAACTAGGACCCAAATCTATACTGAAACACTTCTCAAAACTTCCACAAACAATAATTGTCCTCCGCAATCAGCACTAGAATGCCATGTTGGCCAAACCTACACTAACACTATTAAGTGACTCCAAATGCACCTCTCTAGATTCAAAAACATCTCATAGAACATACAAAAAAAATTAAAATTATATCAAAATATTCCACATTATCATAATATTCACCACTACTATTGCAACCACCTGAAACTTAAGAAAACCTTTAGTTTTTTCAACTACACACATTGTAACAAACATACAACACACCAAAAAACCTTCTAGAATACCACAACATCTAAAAATTCAATGGAAAGTAGATACAAAATATATAAACATGTTCCCATATCCGCAAGCAAATAACCTTCATTGCAGAGAAATGCATAGCAATATCATTTCTCCTAGACACTTTGTTTCACCAAAAAAACACACTATCAACCACATCTTCCATTGTAGAACAATCTAGAACCTCAAAATTTGGATATTGAACCTTTGAACACCTTTAATCATCATATCCAAACCACATAGGCATATCTTCAACAATGAAGGAATGTGGAGTAGAACACTGAACACCACTCTATCATACTAGATTTTTTTAATTCAAATTTTCTCAAAAGCACTTGGAAACCAAGTGAACTTTTAGAAACTAAAATATTTCTTGAGCCTATGAATACCATTTTTTTGCATCATTCTTTGTTCTCCCCCATTTAGTCAAATAATTTTAATTATTAAATTATTTCTCTTTAATCACATTCTTCTATTAATTAAATAATTTTAATTATTTAATTAATTCACATTCTCTTTCTTTATTCTTCTTTTGATTAAGGGTGCTACCACAATAATGGGTTACACTTTTTGGGACATCCTGATTTTTGCTGAAATCACATATTTTTAGAAAATATAATGATTTAAGCCTTAAAAAGGTTCCATTTTTAGGGTTTTAATTGAAGAGGTTTTGATCAAACCCACTTATATCAAACCCCCTTGGATAGAAAGCCGCTAGTTTTAAACCATACCTACAATGGAGTCTCCTCTACACCTATCAAAATGCTGATAAAAAACCAGTTTTGATTTACCTTTTAGGAGATCAAATTAATTAATTTAAAATTATTTTTTTGTAAACATGTAGTCCTTATTATAATCTTCCTAAAAAGTATAGTTTTAAATATATTTAATTTTATTATTATATTTATTTTTTATTTCTTGTGAATGTAGGTTTTTCAATGAACATCGTGGTCTTTATTTCACACATATGGAAAAACAGGAAAAGAGAGAAATTTTTTTCTTAAAAAAACATGTACACTAGCTATTGATGTCCTTATTCCAACAAAAAAAGAATAAGTTAATTCAAATGAATAAAAAAAAAGTTATGCAGTTGAAAGTATAATATATCCAAATTATAATTTCTCTAAATTAGAAAATTAATTAAAAAATATATATGTAACAAAAAATTATGAAAAAATATCCATCCCCTAGATAATGGTGTGAAAACACTTTGTTTAAAACATTATAATTGTATTCTTTATATAAAAATGTTATGCAGTCGAAAGTAAGCATCTGTTTTTGAAAATGATGTTTAGTAAAAAATATAAGTTAATAAAAACTACATAAAATTATTCACAATTTATTTTTTATTTTATTTTTAAAATATAATTAGATTTTCAACACAAAATGCCACAAATCACTAGTTTGCATCATCTTCAAATTCTTAATGGTTTAGCTTCTATAGGCATACGGAAGTGAAGATCTGGTGAAAAATGTTGATTTCAATGTCAAGTTTGGCCAAAAAGTGTAACCCATTATTGTGGGATCACCTCTAATTAAATAAATTAATATTTATTTAATTACGTCACTAACATTCTCTTTCTTTTTATAATTAAATAAATTTTTATTTAGTTAATTGTTCTCTCTTCATTTTTCATCTACAATTAAATCATTATTTGTAATTATTTAGCTATTCATTAATCTTTTCTCTCCTATACTTAAATAATTATTGAAATTATTTAACTACCTCTTTACCACTCTTCCACTATTAAATAATAAATCTAATTTAATGATTTAATTCCTCTTTCCCATTTCCTCTATATTTAATTCAATATTTGCACAATCATTTTAAATTAATTATCTATTTCCCTTATTTTCTCAAATAAATAATCTAATTGATTATTTATTTCCTTACATGCTCCTCCATGAATTAAATATTATTATTTTATTCCTCCACTACCTTCCCTCCACTTTCTCATTTGAATCTAGATCGTTGATTGCTTCTGGTCTTCAAAGAATCATGATAGTCTATTCATAGTTATCCCTAGCCCACTACTTTATGGTGCACGGATCCTCCACCGTTGATCTTGGCATCTTCTAGAACTTTAATCTCATCCATCCATTGGAGAATCTCTTCTATAAAAGAATATTTTCTCCTTCATTTTGGTTTGACAACCACATTTTCTCCAAAGTTCTTGCTATTGTATTGTCACTTGTAGGTATTTGAATAATTTGATGCTAAGGGAAAACTTACAAACTCAAGAAGAATGGAGGAGGAGAAAGAAAGGGAATCAATTTAATTATGGAGATTTTCGATTAGTTTTCTATTTCGTTTTCCTCTCCATTTTGTTTGTGTTTGTTTTAGATTTGGGATTTTTGGTTTAGATTATAGGTAGTTGTGATTGCTACTTCGTCTTTACCTTTAGATTTGAATATAACTTGATCTTACATTGGTGAACCTATCATGAATAATTTAATCTTTTGGGTATTTTAAAATATTTTTGCAAGTTACAATCGAGAATTCGCATAAAAACCTATCATGTTCTTTTGATCATAAAAACATGGACACATATAATTTTATAAAACGGTTTTTTGGTTTTGCAAGTCTCATTCTTAGATTTTTGGAGCTTTTATGGATTTAAATTTTGTTCAAATTTGAGAAAGTTATTTCTGTTGTAATTTTGTTTCTTTTTTAAATTTCACTTGTTGACCTCTTAAAATGTGTGTTTTCTTTTGTCTATAACAATTTTTTTATGCAAAATTTTGTAGAAAAGTTTATGGGTTTTGTAAGTGTGAGTCCTAGCTCTCTACAACATTTTACAAATTTAGATTTCATTAAAATTTGGAATAGTTATTGTTGTTTTTAAAATTTTTTTATCGTTAAAGAGGTTTTTGGTTTGCTAATCATTTATTTGCAGTGTGGCTTTTTTTTGGGGAGAAATTTTTTTGAAATTACTAATCCTTTGTTTGTAGGGTTTTTGTTTTTCTCTGATTGAAATAGGATCACTGTTTTTTTTCTTTTAACATACTTCATGGGCTTAAAATGAACTACAACTTTTCATCTCACATTCATGGGATTTAAAATGAACCACAAATTTGCATATTACACTTCATGGGCTTAAAATGAAAAAAATTGCATCTCACATTCATGGGATTTAAAATGAACCACAAATTGCATCTTACATTCATGGGCTTAAAATGAACCACAGACTTGCATTCTACACTCATTGGGATTAAAAAGAACTACAATCTTGCATCTTACACTCATTGGATTTTAGAAAGAACTGCAAAGTGCATGCTCAATCATTCAAGCTAAAGTGAGCAAACAACTTACATTTTGTTTTCAATGTTAGTTATGCACACTTTATTTTGGGGCTTAAAATGAATGATTGTTTATTGTGTTTGGTGCACTTGTACAAAATATTTATTTTAGAATTTGTAGGTGTAATAAAAGTATCCTCTCCCCTTGCACCTCATGAAGTCTTGGGTGTAAGAGAAATATTTCCATCTCTTTTTCTTTTGTAGTAGGGACTACCGATTGAGACACATTTGTATAGTGAACTCATTGGTGACCCAAAGTGGTTTTTCCCTCGAGCCGCTCTATAAAAGGATAAGATGAAAGTCAAGTCCAAACTGCCATGTTAGCCTTTATCGTATGGTGCTAGTTCCAAAAGGGTAATCTAATCACATTTATATGTGGTATTTTTAGTACCCTAGTCGAGTTAGTTAAATCCTTAAGTGGCTTTTTGGATGCTCAAAAGGTGGTAAGTCCCTGAGTTGTTACTAGAAACCTCTTTAGTGGCCACCCTTATTGATTGAATTATATTGGCATCACTCTCAACGCAAGGGTGTAGCATTGCACCCTAAAATTTACTCACCATATGACTCCCTTAAGATGAGATGGAAGTCCTTGACATAGCATAAGCTACTTTTTATACTTGTAGCTTTCTGGGGAGAGGGTGATTGGGTTGTCCTTCTATTACTAAAGGCCCTTAGTTGTCCTCCTCTCTCATAAAGAAAAAAGTTGAAATACTTGGCTTGAGCATCTCTCCATTGGACATTGAACTTAGGGATAAGAAGTGATTGACTATTTTTGATGTTTTTATAACAATGAAAATTGGGGTGAATAACCTCCAAACATACACCTGCACATACCAAGATTATCATAAAGTCAACAACCATATTTATCTTCAGAGTGTTTTCAGTGTTTTCAAAGTTTCTTCAGTCACATTTCCACATTTTCCAAAAAAATGAAAACCATTTGAAATAATTAAACTTGAGACTAGCAGATTATTCACCATAATTGATAGAAACAGAGCTAAAATTGTTAATCAAAAACATGCATTTGTCGGTGATAGTAAACTGCAACTACTATATCTACACCGCATTTGCTAAAAAATGAGTTGTAATTGCTGAAACATATAATTTAGGGAAAATATTTATCCAATATTAGTCTCAGATATCTCATGATAGCAACCTTGTTCTTTGATCACAAACTTATAGTATATTTCACCATATTCATTTAGGGTTCCTTGCTTTGGTTTAGGGAGATTGCATTATCCACCTTACATTATTTTCTTAATCCCTAGGGCATTCTAGGTCAATTGCAACTCCCAGATTGCAGATTAGGAAACTTACCAAGTTCTTGATCAGTCCATTGTCACATGCTTAAATTGTCTCTCACCTCATCTTTCTACCAATCAATTGTCATCACCATTGGGTCCCAAACTTATGTCTTGGTTTAGACTCACCTAGTCAAAATATCATCAAAATCATCTCCTTTTGAGGTCATAGAAATTTGGTTTTGTTGTATTGGAATACCATAGCTTGGTTGGTAACCTTTCTCTTAGATCTAAAGGTGCACTCCCTTAGTTTCATTTTACATACCTTAATCATTAGTTTCATATCCTAAAATCTTAGTCAACATCTCATTTGGCCTCAATTCATATTTCATCCTTTAGTCATAAGGTCATTATTATCATCACATCTCAAACCTTAGTCTTAGGTGCATTAACTTTTGACATCCTCATATTCTCAAAAATATAAAAAAAATCAAAAACATAGCTCAGTCTCATATCCCACTTTGCATTTATTATCCTTGCACTATCACATCCACCTTGTGAGTCTTACATGGTTGAAACAAGATAAAAAATAAAAAGAAAGGGCATAGATTCTTCAAGTGACCTCTTTTCTAGTCCCCCTCATGGTACAAACCTTGGATCAAATAAATCTCTACCATCACAAAGAGAAACACCACAAAGAGAATAACAAAACACATTTGACAACCTTGGCTTTACAAAATTCAACAAACATATAACTCCTGAAGAAATTGAAAGAGCCTCCCAAGATCCAAGGATTGTCTACATTATTGATGAGCTTGTTACTATTGATCCAAATAGATTCTTTTATGCACTAGCTAAGAAAGGGGAAAAACATTCTTTTGTCTATGATGTCTCTACACTTGTGGAGGGATCTACACAAACACAAAACTAAGGTTTTAATCAAAAAAAAAATTCACTATGAATGACATCCTCACAAAAAATGTTCACTAACCTACCCCTTGGGTACACAATGTACATTGCAACAACTACACACATTCCCAATCCACCAACATTTAGAGCTAAGAGAACACGTACTATGTCTCGAGGCTCAATATTCACATTTGGTAGCTCATCTTCAAAACCCATGGGTACAACATTTGCAAATCCATTTGGCACACAAAGAAATACGAATAAAAAAAAACCAAATAAATCCAAGAGGATTCATGTTATCACCCAATAAAGAGGAAAAACCAAGGTCCAACACCTCAATTTCAAAATACAAACCAAGGTCCTAAACCTCAATTTTAAAATGCTACACCAAATACCAACATGGCCTTTGGAACAAACTTGAACACCAATACAACACCAAATGCTAGTTTTGTTCCTCAAAATTAAGTCAACACCATTACCACATTTACACCCCTCTATCAACAAGGAAATCCAAATCATGTGCAACAAAAAATTGATACAAATCAAACATTGGGAAAAAATTCATAATATAATCAACTCAAAACTCCAAAAATTAATGTTGATCCCCTTTGAAGGGACAATCTGACACATGACACAATCTCCGATGGATGCCTCAATGCAATAAATGAAGATAATACAACAACAGATAGAAAACATACAACTGGGAAAAAATAAGAAGACATATTCTATGGAGCAATTGTGTCCTTACCCTTTCAACATAAACCTATACATGAAACCTTTCCCTCCATATTTTACCATACAAAATTTTAACAAATACAAAGGAAGAGGAGATCCAGTGGAACATTTACGAGAATTTAACATGACATGTATGGAAATTGCATATGAGCCTACTTATTTGATGGGTGTATTTCGTTGAAGATTTTGGGAAGGGCTCTAGAATGGTTTGCACACCTTCCTCCTAGGATACGAACATGGGGTTATTTAGCCAATAGATTTATCAACCACTTTTCCTACAATATAAAAAATTGACACAACCCTTGCAACACTATGAACTACCAAATTAAAAGAGGGAGAATCACTTACATCATTTTATCAAAGATGGTGCAACATGGCTAATAAATTCCCATGTCACATAGCTGAGAAATAATTAGTCAATTTTTTATAGAAAGCCTCCATTCATAATTGATGAATCAACTCCAAATTCAATTTTGCATTACCTTTGAAGATGTTATTAAAAAATGAGTTTCGATTGAGAAGGCCCTTGTGGAAAAAGGGTTAGTCAAAATATTTAAAGAAACACTTAACACTCCTAGTGAAAAAGGTAAATTTTGGTCTTGAAATAAGAATGCCACTAATAATGGGGTTGTGGATGCTAAAGTAGTAAATCAAGGTAACCTTACCCTTCATCTTAAAGGTCCCTCTACATAAAAAAAATAAACAAACAACCATGATCAAACATTAAATGCTTCCCAAAAAAATCAACAACAACGTAAAGGACCTCCTGAAACCAAGAAAACATATACACCCTTGGGGAAACCCATTGAGTTAGTTTTGAAGAAAATTTTGCAATAAAAAATAATTCAAATTCCAGACACTAAGACATATGAACTGAATTTGGTCAAACCCAATTGGTGGAAAAAAATGAATTTTGTGAATATCATCGAGGAAAAGGACACAAGACATCATCATGTTGGACACTCAAGAACCTCATTCCCGATCTTATTGAACAAGGAGACAATTTAGTGGATAAATCACAACCTAAAACCAATGTTGATCATACCATATTCAAAAATCCCTTGCAAGACCATGGAAAAGGAAAGGAATCTAGTACATGGAATAATAATAGTGTTAATTATAACCACATTGCACATGACTATACGATCCATCACATTCAAGCTCTTGATGATAATGTTTCTACCATTACCATTAAAAAAATTTCAAAATGTGTCATGAATACTTGCAGAGCTAAGGTGACCTCGTAAGGGGTTGCATCTAATCCACAACTGAAAATTCAATACAACCTCCTTGATCATCTAGGAAAGAAACCCGCAGAGATATCCATTCTTGAGGTTCTTCACATTTCCTCTGAGCATAGAGCCATTATAGACAAAGCCTTGCAAGATACATTAGTACCCTTTGACCTAAATGTCAACCAATTCTAGGCCATGGTTGGTTACCTCACTACACCTCATCATATCATCTTTTTTGAGAAAGATCTTTCCACACAAAGTCCAAATCATAATGATCCCATACACCTTGAAGTTTACATTAATAAAAATAAAATAAAATGAGTCCTGGTAGATCGTGGAATAGGTCTAAACATATGCACTCTAAAATTAGTCACAACATTTGGATTCTTTGAGGCTTGCATAGATTGATCTAAAACAATTGTGATCAAGGCTTATGATGATGTTAAATGCTCATCTGAAGGATTAAGATCACACTTTCTATGAAGGTTGGCCCCATTGTTCAGAATATAATTTTCCATATCTTGGATCTATACTTTCCCTACAATAGTCACCTATGTCTCCCATGGATTCATGCCATGAGAGTTGTACCTTCCACCTACCACCAATTCCTGTCGTTTCCCTATGATGGGATCAAAATCACCATACTAGGTTATCCCGATTCCTTCTAATACTAGAATAATCTAAGAGGGACTATTGAATTTCAAGTGCCTATTATTCAAGAAGCTTCATCTTCCACCTCATCACATTACATTGATCCATATTCCTTGTTAAAATCATCCACTTGATTCATTACACCTTTTGAAACCATGGTCCAAATCCATGATATTGGGTGTGGGGAGTATCATATCGATAGTTCATTTTATGTCGCGAATTCATCTAGAGGAGAAAATGTTAATACTGCTAAGGATATGAAAAAGCTTAAGAATGATGTTGAGTCAAATTCAAATGGTCGTTCCTAGATTGAAACCTTTTGGTATCCTGATGATACATCTATCTTCACCATGTCCACTCATGATCATATTGAGGATGTTCAAGATCATCGCTCTCCATTTCATGGTTATTTTCCTTCCACTCCATCTTTTGAACCATCACCCATCCATTTTCACCATTTTGGGTTAGGATATGCATCCCCTACCATTTCCTCTTCTAAGCCTTCTTTCCAACTTCTTAAGGATGTCCAAGCTTCTTGTGATGTTAATAGTTCCAAAAAGGATAGTCTCGAAGAATCTATTGAGTGTATTACCACACTTTTCCATGAATCAAACATTCCTACCATTTTATCTATCTCATCCATCTCACCCATTTCCATCCACCTCATAGATATGGATCAACAAGTATCATTTCAAAAATAACATGGATATAACTCAACTATCAAAGGTGAAAGTTCCTTTTATAAATGGAGATCCAAAATCAAAAGAAATAATGCAAAGAAAGAAAGATCAAGAAGAGTCCTTTAGCCAAAATCAAAAGCTATTGGACAAGTCAAAGATAAAAATAACAGTCAAGGATTAAATTAAGAAAAAATATGCTTTTTCATCAAAAGTAACTTGGGTCATCTATTAAAAGAATGAAAGTAAGAAAAAGTTGGTCTCCAATTATGCCTCTTCATTAGAAGTAATTAGGCGCATTTATCAAAGCAGAATCTCAAAAGAAGATCTTATTGATCCAAAGTATCAATTTTCATCCCCTTCACCTTGTTCATACACTTTACCAAATCCATTCATATCTGCACACCCATCATGTCATTCCATCTCCCTTGGTGATGTTATTCGATGGACCTTTGATGAAGACCCTTTCATGTGTTGTAACTCCCTGATTGCCCAAACTCCTTTCCATGTGAAGCTTAATATAGCTCATGTAGTGTGCACTTAGGAATCATACCCTAGCTCCCTTCATATACTACATCAATCATCCTCTATATCCACCATTCCTACCCTTCATTCAAATTAGATCCTTTCATCTAGCATGGTCATACATATATGAGCCTAATTGGTTGGGACCCTACATCATCAGAAGAACATGTGGGTTCAATGCTTATCATTTGTCTACTCTTGAAGGTGAACCATCACCTGAGCCCATCAACAACATGCATATTTGCTAGTATTATACATAGCTTTCAAATAATCTCGTCAAAAGTAAAAAATAGAAAGAAAAAAGAAAAAAAAAAGCCAAAAAATACCAAAAATAAAAAAAGCCACCTTGACAAAAACCTTGCAAATAGGAGTCTTGGTGACAATAAAAAAATAAATTCAAAAAAAATCAAGAAAATAGTAAAGAGAAATAATTCATCTTATAGTGAAAACCACTTCGGTGGCGCTTTGGATAAGTACCATGGTGAAAACCTAGCAAACAAGCACCATGTGTAGTCAATATATTCTCCTCCATCTACTATCACTCTATCTATTTTTTCATCTTTTTTCCATCCATTCACACATATCATCCATCTATAATAAATATTTTTTATCCTTTTCATCGCTTGAGAACCATTGACATTTAGTGTCTATCACTTTTCATGACCACCCTTGACATCCATCAATTCCCCTTGCACATAATAAGTTGGTCTTATACTTGAATGGGGAAATTCCTCGACCTACATCTTTATGGGATCCTACACATGGTATCAACTTCTAAATCCAAGAAAATCCAAAAAAATCATAAAACATGAAAAATCTAAAAAACTCATAAAACATCAAAATCCAAACAAATCATAAAATATCAAAATCCAAATTTTTAATAGAAAACTTCAAAATGCAAAAAAAATCATAAAAATTCAAAATTTAAAAATAATAAATATCAAAAACTCCAAAAAAAAATCAGAGTCAGAGTCAGATTATGTGTGTGTCCAAGTCTAGTTAAACTATGTTATCTTTGTGCATTGCTACATAGGAAGGGCCATCTTTCGATGAGCCCTCAAGGCACTAGGTCAGTCCCTTAGGGTTTTGTTGAGTTGAATCAATCTGGATTTGTGTCATATTTTTGAGTCATTTTTGGTCCAAGTTGGTCGAACTACGACATCTCTGCATGTATAACGTAGTAAAGGCCATCTTTTGAAGAGCACCCAAGGTGATAGGCCAATCCTTTAGGGTTTGTTGGGTCTATTTTCTTTGGTCCTATAATTTTTTGTCCCTTGCTACAGTCAGTTATTCAGACACAAAAAAGCAAACATCTAAACAAAATCATGAATCAACATATCAACCATTCAATTGGTCTTCCATCCAAACCGGTCAATTGCCTAATTAGGTCTATGGTCTTATCAGTTTGTTCTATTTAGGATGTGTCTTTTCTGAATTGGGACATTGGTCATTTATCAATATGTCTTTCCTAAAAGTATGCATGGTTAATCAATCTTTCCAATTGCTCAATTCTATAAATTAGTCAATTTGGTCAATTAATCAATCAAGTTTGTTAATTGATCAATTCTATTAGTAAATCAATCTTGGTCACTCAATAAATCTTGTCAATCAATCTATCTAGTCAAATAATCAGTCAACTAGTCAACCTTATCTATCAATCAAACCAGTCACCTAATCAATTAGACCAATATATTAATCAAACTTGTTAATCACATCAATCTTGTCATCAAATAAACTCTAGCAACTGATCGAAAATGGTTGTTGAATTTTTTGGTCTAGTTGGTCTTATATTTTTGATTGGGCTTTGGTCATGTTACTAGCTACCTCAAGGATGTCTCATGAAGGATTTAGAGGGGTGATGATGGATCGTGATCTCTTTTCTCTTGATTGTTTCTTGTGGTTTGTCCTCACAAAAATATTGGGGCGATTGGGCCCTTAGTATGATTATGCAATTTCTTGTCTGTTGAGTCTCTTCTTTCGCAAGTGGTAACATTGCACACCTTTTTCTATGTCATACCATGGTGTTTATGGTCTATTTTCTACAATTTTACCACCCAATGATGATAAACATGCAATTTGACATTTACTAAGCAAGAATATCCATCCCTTTTCATTTGACTAACTCCACGTTGACATATGTATTCTCAATACTAGCATCCACCTTCTATGTGCTCTCTCCTTTCCTTTTTGCAATCATCTCGATGGCTCATAAGATGAACTATTTTCTTGTCAATGCATCAAAATGACTTTTAAAAATAATTTCTCAATTTTTTTTTTGAAAATTTGAAAAAAAAAATTGAGGGGGCATGGGTCTATCCTACCTCCACCGAGGCATGCTAGGGAATGATTTGAAAAATATTTTCTTAATTAATCTTTGACACAATTCTCAAATCATATTATTTCAAAGAGGGGCAAAATGTAGACAATGAAAAAATGTCTTGCACCTATGAACACCTTATTTCAGCATGGTTCTTTCTTCTCTCTCGTTTAGTTAAATAATTTTATTTCACACCCCCTTTCTTTATTATTTCTTTGATTAATTAAATAAATTAATATTTATTTAATTACGTCACTAACATTACCTTTCTTTCTATAATTAAATAAATTTTCATTTATTTAATTATTTGCTCTTCATTGTTCATCTACAATTAAATAATTATTTTTGATTATTTAGCTATTCATTAATATTTTCTCTCCTATAGTTAAATAATTCTTGGAATTATTTAAGTCCCCCTTTACCACTTTTCCACTATTAAAAAATTAATATAATTTTAATTTTTTTAATTCCTTTCCCATTTCCTTTATATTTAATTTAGTAGTTGCACAATCATTTTACACTAAATATCCTTTTCCCTTATTCTCTCAAATAAATAATATAAATGATTATTTATTTCCTCACATGCTTCTCCATTAATTAAATATTATTATTTAATTAATCCACTACCTTCCCTCCCCTTTATCATTTGAATTTGGACCATTGATTGGTTTTGGTCTTCAAAGAATCTTGTATTTTCATTCATAGCTATCACTAGACCGCTACTTTATGGTGCATGAATCCTCCACCATTGATCTTGGCATCTTCTATAACTTTAATCTCGTTTATCAATTTGAGAAGCTCTTCTATAACATAATATTTTCCCCTTCATTTTGGCTTGACAACCACATTTTCTCCAAAGTTCTTGCTATCCTATTGTCACTTGTAGGTATTCAAATAATTCAAAGTTGAGGGAATACTTGGAAACTCAAGAATAATGGAGGAGTAGAAAGGAAGGGAACCAACTTCATTGTGGGGAATTTATATTAGTTTTCTAATTTTTTTTAATCTCCATTTTGTTTGTGCTTTCTTGTTTAGATTTGGGATTCTTGGTTTGGATTACAGGTAGTTGTGGTTGCTACTTTGTCGTTGCCTATGGATTTAAATTTAACCCAATCTTATAGAACCGACTACAACTGAAACACTACTAACACCTCTTCAACACATATATATCACCTAAAACATCTCTCATCTTTTATATCACATCCAACTATTTCTCCAAACATAACTTGTGCAACTATATTGAAGTAATACATCAATGAGAACATGCTAGAAACATTGTGTTGACATCAATAGCAACAAATCCAATGCTAGGGTTTGACATCATTAAAACTAGCAACATTCCAATACTCTTTTCATACATGGGGTTGACATCCATGAGAACACCAAAAAACTCACAAATAGCTCAAACTTCCAACAGTCAGTGGGTATGTGTGTTTTACTATAAATATATTATGCTATTACATTTTATTATTATTATTATTCCACACACTCTTAGGCCTCTACTTCTTTTATCACCGAAACCCTAGCTATTTTTCATATGCATTTGGAGTGGGCTGATATAGGCACAATTACTAAGAGAGACAAATGTGTCCCCTATTCAACTAGATTAGACTATTCAACACATCAATTAGGGTAGTCTTTATAAATTATTCACTCACTAATTTAGTTAAAAGATACAATAAATAATTGTGAGCTACATGATTCATCAAATAAAATAATTCATCTAGATAAACCATAAGAATTTAAATTATTTTAATATTTACTATTCATGTTGCATAAGTGTTGTATACTTTCTATGATTAAATTCTTAAGTAAAAATGGAACCTAGTAATATATAAAATGGAATATATTCATAATATTATTATTAGAGAAGGAAAGAGAGATCCAAGTAGAAAATAAACTAGAGAAATAACTTGAAATCGTTCATGTTTAAAAAGTAAATTTTATATCAATACTTGAATTTTAGGAAAAAACTACACAATATGATTTAGAGAGCAAGTTGGTAGAAGATAATCTAGAAGTAAGAAATTTTGAGGCAAAGGATGCAAAATTATTAGATACAATGTTGAGAAGATCATATTGGATAAGAAGAAAACAAAAATTGCATCTAAATAACTCCTCATTTTCATTATACAAAATTTTAATCATCTTTTATGTTACTAATGAAGACCTAAATATTGCTAAGGAAACATTTAAATCAAATAGAAAAGAGTCTTCATAGGAGGTGATGGAGGTAATTGATAGAGTGTATTTAGATAAAAATTACTTTGAATTTGGTTAAATTATCATTGAAAGAAAACCATTTTATATTAAATTTTTATGTACAAACAAGTATAATGTAGATGGAAAAATGGGCAAGTATAAATATCAATTAGTTGGGAATGAATTATCTCAAGTAGACAAAATTATTTTTTTGGAATTGTTCTCTCTCTCTTTTTTGTAAAAAAAAAGGGGTTAAAAACTTATTGAAATCAAAGAATCGGTACAAAGCAAAGAGTCCAAGGCCCCACAAAAGAAAACCTCTCAATAGGAAACTAGTCCCCAAAGGAACCCAAAATAAATAAACCAACTATCCAATATAATCTTCCATGATTGAATTTTCCAAGGCCAAAGAATGCTCTGAAGAGAGGAGTCCCTAGTCACCCACCTCCCACCTCTCAAGATTCGTAGAGGCCCATTTTCCCAAAATATCTATCACTATATTCCACTCCCTAGGAATATGACAAAAGGAAATAGACTCCAAAGAACAACACAGATTCAAGATCTATCTCACCAAAATTTGTGAATCAAATTCACAAATTATTCCCCTCCAACCCATGAAACATCCTTTCTCAATAGCATGAAGAATCACAAAATCCTCCATAATATTTTTAGAATTCTGCCCCTTATAAATGGAGAACAAGAACACCACATCTCCCTTACTATGTCTACCAATACCACCGATTCCCGCATGCCCAGGATTGCCCCTTGAAGAGCCATCCATATTAATATTTAGGATTCTTTTAGGAGGAATCCACCAACCATCCCTTTGAATCCCCATTTTGGCCTTTCAAGGACCCCTACCCATAGATTAGCTATAACTACCTACCTTAAGATCCAAATTCCTTACATAAATAGCATCACCAAGATCCATAGCAACTGAAAGATCACAATTAGCAAAAATAGTCTCCTATATCCTACCCAAAATCATTCACCATAAATGTGCCACCACAAAGTTCACACCATAAAATATCCTCCAATTTATTTCCAACTAAAGATGCAAATAATAAAGGTAGGACCAATGATCCAAGAAATTTGGAGAAAAGATGTCCTAGTAGGCGCTTGACCCAAACATTCCCAAAAATCTACCAAAGAAGTGGCATGGACATAAGCATGATTACACACCACCCACCAAAGGTGTTGGATCTTTCTAGAGTAAGTACACTAGAAGAAAATATGTGAGGTAAATTCCTTACTATTAGAACATAGAACACATATAGAAGGACTCTAGAAGCCTCTGTTGCGTAACTTCTCCAAGGTAAGACATTTATTTTCGACCACCAGCCATAAGAAAAAAATACATTTGGGCCTGTAACATCATAAATTTTCTACAAGCTAGAATAAAAAACTTAAATCTTAATCTAAACAATAATAAAAAATCTAACAACAAAGAATGAGGAAATAAACTAAACTAATAAAACCAAAATAATCTCACCGAATATGTGTTCATCCCTTCGAATTATCTTGATTACTCTTCTCCATTTTGCCTTTTCAGTATTCTTACCCTTAGATTTCTGTGTTTGAATGCAAGTATAGCTTTGTCGAGTGTCTAAGAAAAATATCGAAGTTGAATCTCTTTTCAAAAGTGTATTATTTTGGGAGGAGGAATAATGATAATGACAGGCCATTTTATAGATTTTGTGTTTTCGAACGATCGGCTCAGATTGAAAGAGAGATCAATGAATAAGATTAATGAATGTCATGCGATGTGATTTTTGTCTTAGATAGAACATGAGTTAGAACAAGAGTTAGAACATGAGTTCAAGAAAGATTGGAGATAGAGACTAAGTTAGAACGTGAGTTAGAACATGAGTTCAAGATCTTAATCTCCAAAAATAGAAGAAATAGACTTTGTATGTCAACGACTAAGTTAGAAGTTGAAGAATAATGCATTGGAATGCAAACTTGAGTTAATTAATTAAATAAATATATTTAATTAATAGACATATCATGCATATGAGTTGGAACTAGTTAACTGACTAGTTATGAAGGAGAGTCTTCTTGCAGAGATAAACTAGTGTTGAATTCAAAGATAACTGGAGAACTAAAAATAGATCTTGAGTCAGAAGGTGAGTGAACGATTAGATAACTAGTTGACAAAAGAATGTGACATAAATAATAAAATATGAATTAAATGTTAATTTAATTCCACATTCAAAAAATTAAAGATTAAATAATTAAATAAATAAAGATAATTTATTTAATTTGACTTTTGAAAAGGATAATATGAATAATTAAATAATAAATATTTAATTATAGATAAAGGGGGTTAAATGAATAATTAAATAAAGATATTTAATTATAGTTGACGTATGATAAAAAGGGGGGGTAATTAAATAATAAATTATTTAATTACAAAAGAGGATTTAATAAGTTAGTGACATAATTAAATAAATTTGATTTATTTAATTAATCAAGTTTGAATAAAGGTCATTTATGAATTAATGAATTAATTTAAAAAGGGGTATTTAATTAATAGAGGAAATATGTGTTAGAAAGATTAATTAAATAATAAAAATTATTTAATCATGACCATGGATAATAGAAAATTATGTCGAAAGTGGTGTTCGCAGGCCTAGACGAATTTTCAGTGTCTACAGTTTGCCCCTCTTTGATACAATGTTGTTTCGGCATTGTGTCAAAGAAATTCGAAAAAAATACATGCCCTAGTGAAAGGGAGAATGATGATGAGGAGGTAGTGGTATGCCCCCTTGAGAGGATAGGCGGGTTAAAGGAACATGCGTATGCTCTCGAAATGGATAGATAATGGTGGTGAAGATGCAGAAAAGAAGAAATGTTAGCATGAATGATTTCAAAATGTTAGTAAGAAACAATTAAGTTTGATTGACTGAGAAAAAACATATAATCTTTGATATATTTCCAAATAAGCTATACTTGCTTGTTATCATCATTGGGCGGGACATGACAGAAATGGATAGTACACACTATGATATGAGATAGACCATAGTGTACAAAATCATCCATCTGTAAAAAATAGACAGTCGTAGACAAGGAGTGTCTTAACTCAGACTAAGGACAAGATGCCCTACTCATTTTGTCTTAACAAATGATAGACTATCGAAAAATAAAAGACATGTCATGAGATGTCATTGCTCCTCTGAATCCTTGATAGGACATCCTTGAGGAAACTAGTAACATGACTCAAAAACCAATGTTTAAAAAGACAGTTGATAGACAACAGCCAAAGAAAAAGAGTCTGGAGACATCGTTGCTTCTCTAAATCCTTCAAGGGACATCCTCGAGAAAGGTAGTAACTAGACTAAATTCACAAATCGATAAAAATATAAGACAAAATAAGATATAAATTTATAAATCCAAATAAATGTATTTACCAAAACTTGATCTTGTGGGATTGTTTGATTGTTGATGTTTGACATAGCGTAATGTGAGAGAATGACACATACCGCATAAGACATTGAGTCTAGTTTCGACCTGGTGACTTTTGTATAAGGCATGACAAAGCCTGGTTTTAGAAAGACATGTGTCGTATAAGATGTTGGAGTCTAATGACATTGAAGTGGCAAGCCACATGATACTATGACAATTTGATGATGTCTATTGACAAGAAAGACATATCTTGTTTAAGACATAGGTTGATCGATTTGATAATGTGTTTGATGTTGACTTGATGACTGTTGAGATATTTTTCCTTGTTAAAGCATGACTTGCTTTGATTCCTTGACTGATAAACTATGTGTGTGTAGACATTGTTTGACATGAGATGATACCTTAAACTATGATATGCAACTTGTGTGATAGTGATTGTGAATGAACCCTATTGGACTAACCTAGTGTGGTCTTGGGAGCTCATCAATTGTTTAGCCTTGCCTATGTTGTACATGCAGAGACCTCGTTGTTCGACATGACCAATGAATTTGAATATACAAAGCGTCACGATTTTAATGTGTGTGATACATGACAAACCTAATGCCTCGGGGGCACATTGATTGATGGAATTGGAAATGCCTACATCCTAGTCATAGAGGCAATGTAGTTCGACTATGTCTATGACTGATTTAACAGACTAACTTGACATGACTAACTTGACATCTATTTTTGGGATTTTTTGACATTTTTCTGGTTTTTTTGGATTTTGGATGTTTTCTAATGTTTTGGGGATTTTTCAAGACATTTTCTGATGGTGGATTGTGACAAATGCATGTTAATGATGCCTACACACAAGAATCCAAGGACAACCATGATCTTGCTCCTAGTCAAGCTGAATATCAATTGACAGGTGATGATGACAACAAAATTGTTTGACGTGGGAAGGACACATCCCGAAACAACATGAAAATGGCAATGATATGACATGAAGATAATAGTCTGTAGCAGGGCTAGGGTCAACATCAACAAATGTTTTGGATAATGCATCAGGTTTCCATATTGTTGCATTTGGAATGACTTGATGAGGACTGGATGGGATGACGAGGGATCTTTAGAGCATAGACAAGGAAAACCAAGATGGATGATATGTATAAAAGGACAATGGATGGCTTTGGTAAAAGATAGGAGACATGAATGGCTTGGACTAGAGAATTATCATTTGGTCTCCAAAGATGATGCCGCATCGTAAAAAGGATGCTGTGAAGGTAATGACATGATTTTTAATGAATAAGGTATGAACAAAAGATAGACATGTCAAAAGAAATTCCAAAGCATGACCTTTTTTTGTATTGTAGTCCTTATCAAGATCAAAGTCGGTGGGAAAATGGATGGAAAGTGATAGGGTTTAGATGGATAGATGGAAATTTTATAGGAAATGTCATGTGAAGGGAATGGGAGATGAGATGACTTGTCCCCAAGTGTAATGATCCACATAGGTAATTTCTTTTACACATGATGCCTGTTTGCCAGGTTTTCATCATGGTACTTATCCAAAGTGCCTGTTTGTCAGGTTTTCATCGTTGGATGAATTTTTTTTCTCTTTAATTTTTATTGTCATTTTATTTTTATTTTTGGGGTGTCACCATGACGCCTGTTTGCCAAGTTTTCATCAAGGTAAAAAAAAATCAAGATTGTCTTGATATTTTAGATGATCACTGACCATGTTGAATCCATTGATGGTGCTGATGTAGAGACTGGAGCCATGATATGCCAATAATGACCTCTATGAAGTAGTTGTCTTGTTAGGATCATAGAACTTGCATACAACTGATCGATGTCATTGTGACCCTTGTTGATACTAGAGTTGGCCTTATCAAAATACACACATTGCGATAGAGTGCCATGAGAGTCCTTACAATAAAGAGTTGCTGCCAAGATGCGATGGATTTGTGACATGGAATTTTTAGACTTTAGATGAGATGTTGAGCTATGATGAATGATGGTAGATGTGGGGGGATTGTTCAGAAGTTTAGATGAATCAATTTTTACTTTCCAAACTTGAGATGTTGGATGACGAAGTTTAGAATTTTGATTAGGATAGCATTTGGAACCAACACTTTTATATACCTTGTTTGATGACCATTTTGAAGGATGTGGACATTTATTTTATGTGGGAGTTCTCTTTTCTTGTGGCCCCACATTTTGATTGATTCTTGGATTTGAAATATTTTCTTTGCTTGATCCATTTTTATTTGGGATCCATTTTAACTTCATTTGTCCACTCAGATTTTTGAATGATTTGATGGTCTTTGACATTTTATTTTGAACTCTGGATTTGTAATAATTTTTTTCTTTTGTTGGTTCCAAATGGAAGGTTTATGGTGTGGATGGAAGGATTTTTGGTAGAAATCTAATGGTAAGAACTACTCATGGCCCCATTTTGATGTTTATATCAGATAAAGTTGCCCCCAATATCAAGGAGGTATCACTAACATCATTAGATTCTCTAACTGATGAATAACCAAGACCCTGATGTCTAGGATTTTCTTGAAGTTGTATTGGTTCTTGAATTCATTGCTTGTGTAGGCCTAGTCCTTTGTCTTGATACTGCATGTTCTAATAGATTTTGTTTGTAATAGAGTATTTTTTGTTTTGAAAAAAATATGTTAGCCCATCATTGTGTATGTAGACACTATTACTTGGAATCTTATCTTCTGAAAGAAATCCTGCTCTAATAAATATAGATGATTCTATTTGATAAGATGTTGCAACTTCGTTAACATGTTGGATATATTTCTGATTAACATCTTTGGTTTGACTTTATGAAACATTAGACTATGATTGTTCTTCAAAAGATATAGGTTCTTCCATGTCGATGTAGAAATTGTCCTTATGGTAATTATCATGGAGTCTAGTGAATTTAGCTATAGCTTGATCATTTGAAAATATGTCCATGCTAGAAGACTCTTGTTCTAGAGGAAGATCATCTATGTTTCCAAAGGAGGAAAGTGTCTCATTTTGGGAAATGGCGGTGTTAAAATTTTGGGTAGGATCAACCTCAAATGTTTGATCATGAATGGAATAAAGGTCGATAAGTGGATAGTTTTGGATTTCTTGATCAATGGTAGTGTCTTGGTCAAAGATAGGTTTGTCTTGGATGACTTGATTGGGAATGAAATCTTGATCAAGGATAAATGTATTTTGGCTCCCATGATTATCTAGAAGGACTTCTTGGATAGACCTAAAGATAGGGTCATGGGGTGGACTATGTTGATCTTGACATGGAGGTGAAGCCATGAAGTCATGCTTTGGAATTTCTTTTTGACATGTATCCTCAAGTGTAGGCAATGGGATGTGATTTTGGAGACCATGAATAAATGTATGCTCATGACAAAATGTAGGTTGGGATGGAGTGAGTAAGAATAGATTAGTGGATGATGGACTAGGATGGGATGTGGAGGCTTGGAATGGGTTGACAGATGATGGACTAGGATAGGTTGTAGATGCATGACCAAGATATGACGTGAATGGAGGATTAGGATATGATGTGAATGGAGGATTAGGATGAGAGGAAGGACTAGAATAGGACATGGATAAAGGATTAGGATAAGATGAAGGACTAGGATATGATGTGGAGACTTGGACTAGATTGATGGATGGTTAATTTCTCTTATCAAGGTTAGGGTGGGTATGACTAATGAATTTTTTTTGTGACTTAGTCTCATGAATGGTGCTAGGGGAATCTTGATAATGAGGGTGGATGGATGGAAGACTAGAGTTTATGGGTTGTTGATAAGATGGACATGTGGGTAGTTGACCATGGATTGAGGTTGATTGGCATTTGAATTGGATAAATTTTCTTTTGAAGTCTATGGCTTGTTGATACTGACCCATGCAAAGTAATTGGTATTCAACTTGACTAGCAAGCATATCAAGGTCAATGGAAGAAATGGTGATGGATGGTAATGCAAATGAAATGGAATTATGTCTCTAAATGATATGATTTTTAGTCTATGTTTTTTTGGATTTTTTTAATATGATAGATGTTACAACAATGACATATACTAGAATGTCATGCTTGAGGATGTACGATATGCAAAATGTTAACCAGCCTAAGATGATAAATGAGTCTAAGATGGGTATAACCTACCACCAATGGAATAAATGCATGCAAGGATTTGTGTTTGACCAAGGAACCTGATTGTAGGACAAGGATAGTTGATAAGGTGAATTTCCCAAACTAGACTGTTGGGCTAGAAAGATTCACAAAAGTACTAAAGTGACTAGGTTCAATGATTATGACAAACCAAAACATGAATGTATCCAATGACGAGGAAAGTTATCTCTATTTCTACGATATGAAATTTCCTAGGAAGTATCTATATGCATGCAACTTAGGATGACGATGACTAAGACGTTTACTATGACTAAGACATATATGACACCTAATGATCAAGGTTTTCGAGCAAAAATTTTCCAATCTATGCCAAAGGTTGATCTTAAGAAACAAAAAATAGAATGACAGTTATGCTTCAAACTCAGTTTGCGGTTTTTGAAGTTTTATGTTCACAATCAAATGTGGTTCACCTAATAGATGCGATTCTAAATTTGATAGATGCGGTTTACCAATTGTGCATGCAATGTTTTGACTAAAACCTCATTCTGGACACTGACAGAGTTTGAAAACTTTGAAAGATGCAGTTTAGTTTGTGATAGATGTAGTTTTCAATATGCATGCAGTTTTCTAATAGATGTAGTGTTTTCTTTGACAAATGCAGTTTTGTAATATGCATACGGTTCTAAACATGGACTATGTAAACCTAAATTTTCTGACAAACTCTCACGGCTTGAAATTTGACAGATGTCACTTGCATGCACACATGCGACTCAAAATATGACAGTTGCAGCTGGTAATATCCAGACTGTGGAAAATGAATGTTTTTGATAGACACATGCATTTTTTCCCCTAATAAATGTGACTCACTAAAACAGATGCAGTGTTTAAATTGATAGTTGCAACTCAATTTTGACAGTTGATGTTTTTTCAAAAGTTGTTTACTGACTTTGTTTGTTTGATCAAGTTTTTTGATGAATACAGCATAGAAAAAACACATCAATCAATGTATTTTCAGTTTTTGTGATGAAAGGACTATTAAGACTCGAAAAAACATCTACAGCCTGGGATTTTAGGACAATACTTGTTGAGTTCTTACTTGCATTTCTCTAGCTACGTATATTTATGGAAAATTACTAGTAGCTTGACCCCACTGGCTCCCCTCCATGACACTCACTTATACGGGACAACCTATCTACTGTATCCATGAAACTTCCATGGTATACATTTCATTTCCACAGATAAACCATAAATATGTAAGATGGCATCATAGGGCCGACCCTACTGTGCCAACAAGTAGGTAGGATTTTGGTAACTCGCCAACAAGGTGTTTAATAAGAGCATTCCGTTTACGAGACACTATCCAACGTCGGCGAGAGTCTATTTCTATCCATCTCATCAGAATAGTGCATGTGATTCTTGGGCTTTCCCCAAGAATCCACTTTTGTATACCGACTGGAAGTCGTTTGGCTTTATCGTGCTACCGGTCTGAGTCATCTTGGGGTGAGTACTTTTTCTCACCAAGATAGGCCCAAGTTCTAGAGTCAGCAACCATTTCTCTTACACCCAGGATCTTATGACTATGCAAGGGGAGAGGATACTTCAGTGTACTGAATCATAAGGGTTACAAATTTGTGCAAAAGTACCAAACAAAGAAGACAATGGTTATTTTTAATCCAAATGATGATTTTCTATCTGTCAAACAGAAAATTCATTTTAATCCCACATGACGATTATCTATCTACCAAACAAAAGCTTTCTTAAATAAATAAATTAACACAAAGGAATTAGGTCTTGCATGCAGATTTATTAGTAGTTCATTGGTCTTCATCTTTCATCCTACAAAAAAATTGTCTTAGGTTTTTTAATGTCTTCTATGCTTCGTCCTACAAACACTATGTTATTCCACCTAAACACAACTAAAACAAACATTAGCGAAAATCCAAGCAACCTAGAAAGCGAAAACAAAAAATATTGATGCACGGAAATCAATAACAAAATGAAAAAATTTTACCAGGCAGATGCAGTTCGACTATTGATAGGCAGATGCAGCTCACGAATTTGTTGATAGGCGGATGCGGTTCACAAATTTTTTTGATAGGTGAATGCGGTTCGTGACTTCACTGATGTGGTTCATGATGATGGATGCATCACTGTTTTTTATAGATGCAGCTCACGGATACAGATGTGTCATTTCCCTTAACAAATGTGGTGCGTCTTATGAAAAATCTACAAAAAAGAACAAAAAACAAAAAAATGGAAAGACGAAAATATGTGCGGATTTTGAAGCATGTTCACGTCGGGTTCACCAAATGTAACATCATATATTTTCTGCAAGCTAGAATAAAAAAGTTAAATCTTAATCTAAAATCTAACAACAAAGAATGAGGAAATAAAATAAACTAATAAAACCAAAATGATCTCACCGAATATGTGTTCATCCCTTCGAATTATCTTGATTGCTCTTCTCCATTTTTCCTTTTTCAATATTCTTGCCCTTAGATTTCTGTGTTTGAATGCAAGTATAGCTTTGTCAAGTGCCTAAGAAAAATATTGAAGTTGAATCTCTTCTCAAAAGTGTATGATTTTGGGAGGAGAAATAATGATAATGATAGGCCATTTTATAGATTTTGTGTTTTTGAATGATCGGCTCAGATTGCAAGAGAGATCGACGGATAAGATTAATGAATGCCATGCAATGTGATTTTTGTCTTAGATAGAACGTGAGTTAGAAGACAAATTAGAACACAAGTTTAGGAAAAACTGAAGATAGAGACTAAGTTAGAACGTGAGTTAGAACATGAACTCAAGATCTTAATCTCCAAAATAGAAGAAATAGACTTTGTATGTCAAAGACTAAGTTAGAAGTTGAAGAATAATGCATTCGAATGAAAACTTGAGTTAATTAATTAAATAAAGATATTTAATTAATAGACATATCATGCATATGAGTTGGAACTAGTTAACTGATTGACAGAAGAAAGTGACAAAAATAATAAAATATGAATTAAATGTTAATTTAATTCCACATTCGAAAATGAAAGATTAAATAATTAAATAAATAAAGATAATTTAGTTATTTTGACTGTTGAAAAAAGGATAATATGAGTAATTAAATAATAAATATTTAATTATAGATAAAGGGGGTTAAATGAATAATTAAATAAAGATATCTAATTATAGTTGACGTATGATAAAAAGGGGGGGGGGGGTAATTAAATAATAAATTATTTAATTATGAAAGAGGATTTAATAAGTTAGCAACATAATTAAATAAATGTGATTTATTTAATTAATCAAGTTTTGAATAAAGGTCATTTATGAATTAATGAATTAATTAAAAAGGGGTATTTAATTAATAGAGGAAATATGTGTTAGAAAGGTTAATTAAATAATAAACATTATTTAATCATGACCATGGATAATAGAAAATTATGTCAAAAGTGGTGTTCACAGGCCTAGACCAATTTTCGGTGTCTACAGGGCCAAGAAAACTTATTCCATACTTGCTTCCACCAATGGACACTAGTTCTCCCATGCAACTGCCTACTTAGCTCCAAGTACCCTAAGGCAACCAAGAACTTTCCCTTTGGGTCAGGGCCCCAAGCCAAAGTATCTCTTCCCTTAAGGGAGTTACACATTCTTCTCACCAAAATCTTAGAAAGCTCATGGCAATCTTCAGTACCCTCCAACAACCACTCATGTGGCTCCTTCCAACAAGAAACCTCCACCTGCTCCAAGACCTAACTTGTCTTAAAAACCTCCACTTTACACCACCTAGCAGCAATCAAGCTATCACACAAAAGTTGCAAATGAGGATAAATAGATAAGATAGGGGGATGGCCATCCTAGGAATCATACAAGAAAAGAGCCTCAAAACCCTTGTTGCAGATCCAAAAAGGACCCTCCTTAAGAAACTTCGCCCCTCTCTTGAGGGTATCCCAAATCATATACCCCTTCCCAAAAAGAGCATACCGAGGCACATCAAAAGAGTTCACCCCATGGAAGTACTTGAAATTAATAATTGTGGCCCAAACCTGATCTTGACAATTACATCATCTCCAATATAACTTGGTGGCTAAAACCAGACTATTCACCCCTGCTGACTTAAGCCTCTGACCACCCCCCTATTTTATCCTACAAATAGATTCCCCCTTGACCAAACTCCACTTTGAATAACTCTAGTGCAAATAATTTGGTGAGAAAGGGAATCAAACCCCTTAACACAACTTACATGGGCCACTTAGACAAAGATCCTATAAAGGGGAAGAGCCTGAACAACATATTTTATAAGGGTCACCCTACCAGCTGATAAGATCCATCTATAGGTCCAATGAGCTACCTACTTATGGAACTTGTCCAACACCTGTTTCCAACATCCTCTATGTTGAGAACCCAAAGAAAGGGGAATTGCAAGATAAACAAGAGGGAAAGAACTAGTTTGGAATCATAAAATTCAAGTAATCCTACTTTGAATAAGTTGAGGAGTATTGAAGAAAAAATCAAAGACTTATCTTCATTAATCATCTGACCAAAAGAAACCAATTAAGTGTCCAAAGTTATTCTCAATTTCACTTCCTCATTTATTCTTTCCATTCCCAACAAATATATATCAACAAAAAATTGCAGGTGATACTACAAAGAAAAATTTCTAGCCCAACTCCATCTCTGAATCAATCCCTGACTAACATGAAATTTGATAAATTTCTCAAACCATTAGCTATAATAATAAAAAATAGGGAGATAAAATATCCCCTTGGCGAAGACCTCTAGAAGCTCCAAATAACTTTGATGGCTCACCATTGATAAGAACAACAAAGGACGTCGATGTTACACAATTCATGAATCAGTTAACCCACCCACTATCAAATCCAAATGCTAGGAGAAATTTTCTCCAAGAAGGCCCATTTGACTTTATCATAGGCTTTTTCAATTTCCATATTAATAAACATAGCCTTCTCTTTAGAGGAAACCATAAAATTAATGGCCTCCACAACAATAACAACCCCATCCAGTATATCTCTACCAATAATAAATCCACCTTTCTCATTAGATAAAAAAGAGTTGATCCATGACTTAAGCCTTTTTGTAATTAATTTGGTAATAATTTTGTAGACCACATTGCATAGAGCTATGGGTCTAAAGTAGTCCAAAGAATCAACACCCTCCCTTTTAGAAACAAGAGACACACAATATTGATTTCATGGCTTTTAGAATTTGTTTATTCTACTATGATTCATGAACCATCTCCAAGAGGTCCATTTTGATTATCTCTGAAGACTCCTATAAAAATTCAATTGGAAAATCGTAAAGACCTAGAGCTTTCCCTTTTTAATTTGAAACATGATTATCTGCAACTCCTATAGATAAATGGGTCAAAGAAGAGCCTCATTCATTTTAAAGGAAACTAGAGGAGGGATACTGACCAAAATAGAGTTTTCCTCCTCACTAGGAGGAGGAGAGTCTTTAGTGAACATAGCTACAAAAATTTGAGAGGCCTCCCTAGAAATCTCCCCCAAGCAAGAAATCATATTCCCCCCGAAGGCACCAAAGAAGTAATGAGATATCCAGTCCTCCTAGCCAAGATAAAATGATGAAAGAAGGCAGTATTCATATCCCCTTCCTGAAGCTAGTCAATACAAGACTTTTGTTTAAGGAAAAATCTTGTCCTACAACTCCCATTCCTCTAGCTCGATAGAAGAAATTTCTTCCTCACAACTCAAAACACCAACTAGGCCATGGTCCCTAATTGTGCAAGTGGTAGAATCCAACTAAGCTTGAGCTTCCATTCTTTTGAATTGTAGGTTATCGAAACATTGTCTATTCCACTTCTTCAATGTATACTTCACATACAAAATCCTCTTATAAAAGGAGTACATAGCCCTTCCAAATGTAGGACTTTCTTTAAGCCACTATTCACCCATCAAATCCTAAAGAGATGAGTCCCTTAGCCACATGAGTAAAAATTTAAAATATGGATTCCTATAAGCTCTAAAAGAAGAAACTAAGAGTTTAATCAAATAGTTCTTAGAGCCATGCCAATCCAGGATCTCAGAGCTAGAGGCCCATCTATCATCGACCCAATAAAAAGATACAAGGAATCTATCCAGCCTTTCTAAAATAGCCTCCTCCCCAATTATTTTGTTATTCCAAGTAAATATTCCATTATTTAGTTTCACATTAATTAAATTCAGAAAATTCAATGTTGTCTCGTAAAAGAGAAGTAGAAGGATCCAACCTCACTAATGCCTAATTATTTTTAGCTAAAAAAGAGATATAATTAAAGTCTCGTACCACAATCCAAGGAAGAAGAGGAGCAAGGGATTAGACCAAGCTAACATGAGCCCAAAATTGCACTTTTCCCAAAATATTTGTAGGTGCATAAACATTAGTGAAAAGACTAGTTTCACCAAAGTCCAAGAAAGAAGCCACCATAGAAATAGAGGACCTAATGGAAATCCACCACTAAGTAACAACCTTCCTTGGATCCCACAGACAAGCCACCCCACCAAAGCTACCAAGGGCCCACCAAAGCTACCAAGGGCCCTAACACATTGACAACAACCATAGTTCTAGATCTTAGGCACCCTATCCAACATACCATCAACTGATATTTTAGTCTCCTGAATAAAAACAAGATATGAAGAATGAGTCTTGATCATCTCCCAAATATCCTTTTTTCTAGGGATGTTATTCATACCCCTCACATTCCATGAGATAACTATCATTTAGGAAGATGAAAGAAGTGGACATTCAAGGTTTTCACCAAGCTAGAATCCACTATCTCACCCATTAATTTAACCTTCACGTGATCTTTCTTACACCCTACTCTATAAGATTTTTTAAGTCCCCTTTTAGAGGGTCTTTTGTTGCAAATCCAAGGCATGTCTAGCTCCACTAGGTTTCTCGAGATTTAGACACTCTTTCACTTGGGAAGGAACTGAATCCACCACAACACCAACCACCTCCAAATTGAAATACTTACATAAACCAATGGCAATATGAAGCTAAGAAGGAAGATCTGCATCCATTTGATCATCCTACACTTTCTCCAAAGGAAAATTCTAACTACCATTCACACCAATTTCTACTAAAATGCCACCCAAGGAATCAATACTAGAGTGGAAGTCAATAGGAATCCCCTCCTCATGAACAAGGTTCTCCAAGGAATCAAACCAATTAAATACCTCATCATTCTATCTATCTTTGAGGGTTCTCTTCAAACCTCTTCCCTTATTATGAGACTTAACTATGATAAAACCCTCCTTATTAGCAACCCATTCAATCAAAGGGGATTTCTCTTTAACATTCCTAGACATTGAGTTGGAGGGAATAGTAAAAAAAAAATTCATTTGATTAAATCGAGGGAGTTTCCTTTGTAGATGATTGTACTCATGAAAAATTTGACATCTAAAAGGAAGATTTCATAGTTCAACTATTGGATCCAAGAAGAGGATCCCAAAAAAAATTCTATAGAATTTGGCAAGGGGTTATTCAGATCGATTTCAGCATAGATTCGAGCGTAAGAAAATAAATTTTTATCTAAGGTTTGTTGAGTTGGGTTGACTAGTTTACCAATAATAAGTGTAATCATTTTCAAAACATCACTCCCCTAAAACTCGAGAAGAATTTGAGGAAGATGAACCTAGATAGGTACCCATGACAAAATCTCCTCTACAAATTTGAAACAAACATGATAGGGTTTAATGAAGAGACCAACTTGATTATAAAAATAAGGGCCACCTTCAAAAGCCCTATTTCAATCACCCAAATAAGAGAAAAAAACCAGGAAATAATATTTGGCTACCAAAAATATCTTCATATCACCTTTCAGATTCCACACTCGTCAATTCTAGGATTCAAGAGTCAAAAAAGAAAGATGAAGCCCCATAAATTTGAAAATAAGCACATGGTTGCACCAATAATTCATATCATTTACAATGAAATCTGGTTAGATCACCAACATAGGATGATCTTGGCTTCTTTCTATATAGTTGCTCACCTTCTTAATTTTGGAGACCCCTTTCTCCAATGATGAGTCTTCACTAGATGAGATTTTATTAACAACCTCCATAATCTTCAAAAATAAAGACCAAGGAGAGTTAGCAAAGTCCATACCTCACAAAAATAATGAAACACCAAGCTCCACCCATGGGGAGTGCCCCTCCCATGCAAGAAAAACCCCTAGGCTCCAACACAACCAAGAAGGAAACAACAAAACCAAGAAATAAATAAAAGATTTGAAGAAATCAGAAGAAAAACCCCATAGCCTCTAGAAGCACCACCTTTTCCCCAAGCCAATGCCTACCAAACACCCCTCACCACCATAGTAGACATGAGAAAACAAAGGAAGGAAGAAAAATGAGGTTAGGGAAGCCCTAGCCCGTATAGCAGCAACACAACACCACCATTCACCATCCAAATTTCATTAGAATTCTTCTCTCTTATTACAAAACTAATATCAATAATTTTTTCTAACTATTCTTGCTACTTTTGATCTTGAAATTAAACAAATGAAAGTAAAGACATCTCTATTTTTGTATGGTGGTCTTTTGGAATTAATTTATATGGCACAACTAGAATATTATAAGGTGGAAGGTAAGAAGGATTATTATGTAATCTAAACAAATATCTTTATAGTTTTAAGCAATCACTAAGGATATGGATCAAAAAAATGATAGGTATGCTATGTGAATTGGGATAAATTATTGTAAAGTTAATTTATTTGTTTATTTAGAATAAAAAGATGAAAATTTTGTTATCATAGTGTTGAATGTGAGTGGGATGTTATTAATTAGTAACAATGCAAAAAAATTACTAGTTTAGTTAATTATTAATTATCTTGACAATTTGACATGAAAGATCTTTTTGTTATAAAATTTATTTTGGGCATGGGCATTAAAAGGGATTAAGCAAAAAAAAATGAATACATTGAAATAAATATTTTGAGATGATTTTGTAAATATTTAGGATGTAGGACTGTAAACCTATGAGGATTCTATTTCTTGTTGATAAAAAATGTTTGTTGAATAATATCTTAAAATAGATGAAGAAATTTAGGAAATATGTCTAGTTCCCTTTGTTAGTGCTATTGGTAGTCTTATGTATGTAATGATACATACTAGACCCAACATTGAATTAGTAGTGAGAGTTGTTAAAGTAGACATATGCCCAAACTATGTATAAAATATTAGAATATTGTGAAAAGGGTTTTCAACTATCTATGTGATACCTTAGATTATGTAGTTTTTTAACCAAGGAACACTAGATAAAAATACATATTTTAGTTTTCAAGGATTTTTGGATTTTTATTAGGTTGTAGGGATTAAATAATGATGATCTACTAGTGGATATGTGTTTGAAATCTTTTTGGAGTATTAAATTGTATGAGAAAAAGATATGTAGTGATTGGATAATTTGTACAATATAGGAAAAGTACATGGATATTAATTATGCATGTAAGGAATTAATGTGAATACAAAAGTAGTGTTGTTGGAGTTGATAGTTGTAGAAATCCAAATTTGACCACTTCCATCTGGTCAAAATCGTATCATTTAATTATATGACATATGTAATTAATATTATCCCGTTCTCTAAGGTTCTCAAAATTATTTAATTAAATACTTTATCCTTTACCATTTCCTCTCTAAATTAAATAAATAAATCAATTTATTTAAATGACATATTTAATTAATATTATCCCATTCTCTAAGTTTCTCAAAATTATTTAATTAAATACTTTACCCTTTACCATTTCCTCTCTAAATTAAATTAATCAATCAATTTATTTAATTTAGTCAATTATCCTCTTCAATTTTAAATTCATTCTTTCTCTCTCCTTGTCCTATCCACCATAACCTTTTCACTAATCTGGACTAATTTAATTAATCTTTCATTAAGATGTGCATATCCTTAATCAGGATTAATGTCACATCCTCCATATTTGGCCACTAGCCTCTAATCTTCATTAATTTTTCTAATCACCTATTTGCACAACCTAATATTAATAACTTACATTTTCTAACATGTCCTTAATTCAACCTATCATGGTACTTACCTTATTTGGTCTCACCTCTTCCGCATATGAATTAAAAATTCACACTTATTAAACCATGCATTTCTCTTCCTTGTGACGTCTCAAAGGTCACATCAAGTACATGGGACAAGGACCTCCTTTTGGAGGACTTTGTATTATCCATGGGTTTCTTCCATGGTTGTGAATTTTAAATTCACTTTTATTTCTCCAATTCCCTTTCAAATACCCATGGTGACAAGAGTGGACTTTCTAAAAGTCCTCACTTGTCGCTTTCAACCCCACTTGGGGACGAGGAATCCCTTTTTAAGAAAATCCTCTTCAATCCCAAGGTACTTGCAAGTACCTTGGGACCACATGGCATTTTCCATGTCACTTTGTACTTTATCCATCTCACCCTCCACATGGCAAGATGTGAGGGCTTGTAAGTCCTCAAGTCACCATATCCCTTCATCTTGTCCATGGTGGATCATTCTCAACTATCCACTTTTTTAAAAATGGAGATCCTTGGCCTCAATTTAAGGGTTAAGTGTTGTTAATATTTTCAAGATTTTCAAGAGTTTTAAGATTGTTAAGCCATTATTGCAACATTCAAGCATTCTAGAATTTTTCATTCAAATCCATTTTGCATTCTCACCTACTATATTCCATCATTCAACCACCTCCATTATTGTAAGCTTTCCATCAAGAAGCATACATGAAGAGAATCTTCAAGGGCAAAACACTTCATCAAGCTAGACAAGCACATGGTATAACCTTTATTATTTTTTGTTTAGTTTCAACTAGGCCTAATTTTTGAAGTGTTGTTGTGTTTCCTTTTTATTGCATTCATTTTAGTTTTGCATTTTAGATCAGGGATTTTCACTGCACACAATTTTGGCATGCCCAATGGGACCCACGTCATGGGTCTGACACTTTTATGTTTTATGTTTTTTGAAATTTTGCAGGTTCATGAAGACATAGGTGACTCCACGCTCAAAGGGGCAACCACACCCACAAAGGGGTGACCTCGCTTGAAATCTAGATTTTTAGTTTCTATTTCTATATGTTTCTAACTGTGTTTTGTATATTCTAGACTAAATAGGCAACCCTGCCCAAAAAGGGGTGACCCCACCCACAAACAGGTGACCATGCCCACAAAGGGGTGACCTTGCCAAAAACACTAATTTTTTTTTTTTGTTTTTTCTGAATTTTCTATAGGTCCTAGAAAAACAGGTGGCCTTGCCAAAAAATAGGTGACCCCTCCAACAAATCAATGACCTCACCCTAAGAGATAGCTATTCCTAAAACACAGAGGAAGCCATGCCTGAAATAGAGGAAAAACAAGTAAACAGTTAGTAAGTTTGTCATTTTAGAAACCAGATTTAGGCTATTTTTCACTATTTTTGACCTGCTAACAGGTGTTTGTTTATGAGTGTTGTTTTATTACTAACATTTTTGTAGCTCAATTATTGAAGACGATAAAAATGAAACTACTAAAATATTTGTTGTAGGGGGAGAAAGCTTGTTTCTTTTCTAGTTAACTTGTTATGTTCATTCTTAACTAGGAACATAGGTTTTGTAAAGAGTGGAAAACTCCTTAAAACAAATTGACAATACTTCAAATAAATTCCATTATATTCCAAATAAATTCATCATCTCTTTGATTCATTCATCATAAAACAAGTTGATTACATACAACGACATAAAATTCAAAAAGATATCTTCATTAAATTCAGTCTAAATATTACAAGTGTTGAAATACACATTTCAAATAATAATTACAAAGGATGATAACATATCCATTTTACAAATTCGAGACTTAGGCATTAAGTTGCCATAAGCTCGTCATTACATACATCATGAATAATAAAGCATTAAAAAGAAGATTCAGTCTATCGATCTTCCATCCATAAGCAAATCTTCAAAGGAAGATGAGAACAAGAATCAGATGCTTTTTTGCCCAACCTCGAAGCTTATGCTTCCCCAAAATTTCTTTGTCAATCAAGAAATACCCGACCTGGCACGAACTGCTTAGCAAAAAGTAGTCTATGAACAAGATGGAATCTGGTGCATGCCTTACACTACTAGTAAACCACAAGCATTTTCATTTTTCTAATTCAGTTAAGAAAGAAGCAAGTTCGGTACTAGGATATGGTAGAGAGTTCAATAATCCATTTGTTTCAATGGTACAAAAATTACCTGGCCAAGTAAAATGTCATGCATGACAATAAAAATAAGTTTTGGGAAAATAAAAACTAATCTCTCTATTTACCCATATTCGGCACCCGTCCCAGAAGGTAACTTTCCCAAAAACATCACATGCAAAATTATTTATCATTCATGCATGGTCCAAACAGTCAAACACAATCTTTCGCAATCTTTCAAAACACTAACTAAAAACATCGTTTTTAAATGAAAACAGTTTAACAAATACTAATTTTCATTGTTCCAATTCGTTAAAAGATATAAAATCAATATTTTAATTGAGTCATTTAAATAATCAATAAGTTTTCTAAATGAAGGTGTAACTCCAGTATGTTGAATAATACATATGAAAACGTAAATTAAAAGAGTACACGTTCAGTTGTTTAAAATTCGTTTTCAAAAATAGACTAAAACTCAAGTTAAATGGTCTTATTTCAAGTTAATCCTATTTTCAATGTTTAAATATCAATCATTTATCAAATTTAATCTAGCTATTTTAAAATTCTAAGTTTTTGGTAGTTTTTAAGAAAAGTGAAATATTCAAAGTTTCAATAACCTTCGTTTAAGGAATAGTGTTAAAATTCCAAGTTAGAATTCTATTTTTATGTTTTTCTGTCAGAATCTCTATTTTCTGTTAGCATAATCCAACTAAATTGTATCAACATAATTTCGTTTTTCTCAAAATTGTAAGTTTGTTTCCAAGTTTATCATGTTTTTCTAATTTTCAGTTTATTGTTCTAAGAATGATTTAAATTAGAATTTGTTAAATTCTCAGCATAAATAAACAAGATTTTTTTTGTTTCTAATATTTTCTCAAATTCTAGAAAATAAAATACAGTTGAATTTACAATCATAAATATTTTATCTAATTGATTTTCCATTCAATCTATGTCACTAAATGTTTTTTTGTCTAAGATTATGGAAATCGCTACAATTCGATTATGCTTCCAGTTCAAACAAATTTGCAAGTTTAATTTTCAACAATCATAGTTTTTAATTCTCTCTTTTTCCTAAATTTTAACAATCATGATATTCTTTATATTTTGATAATCATTTCCAAAATTATTGAAAAGAAATTTGTAAGATCTAATTTAGAATTTGAATACAAATTCCTACCTGTGAATTTTGAAATGGCTGTGAATTTTCTCTACCTTTCTTTACCAATGGTACATAGTTGGGAGGTAATTGACTGTTCCTTTCTTTCTTTTTTGCTGCCTTGTTGGTGACTGTTCTTTCTTCCTCTGTGTAGGTGTAGAAGGAAGTGGGGAGGGAGGAGGCAGTGTGTGCCTTCCTTGGCCGCACATTCTCCTTCTCTGGGCGCATGGGCAAGGGATGATAGTCCCCTTGCTGCTACGTATGGAGGGAGACTGTCCAAACTTGTAGGAGGCATTTGAGGTTATCGAGGGAGCTTACCCTATGGCTGCATTTGGAGAAGCTTCCACAGGTCGCACTCTTGCTGAAGACCACACCTTCTTACCTTGCTGCGTGGAGAATGGAGGTTAAGACAGCCCGTTCTCTTGTCCTTGCTCCCAATTTTAAATTTCTTCCCTCAACATACATAAAATTCCTTTGTTCAATTTATTTTTTCTCTAGAATAAAGAAAATTCTCTGTGTTTTCTCTAAATTCAGATTTTCTGAGTATTCGATTTCCTTGTCTGTTGTGATTTCGGATTTCCAACCTCCTATTTATCTATTTTACATGCATTCATGCAAAACTTAGATCCACCATTTACTCATTTTGATCCTCAGATCAAAATTCAAACTCTAAGTTTTGATATTTAAGATATTTTTCTTTCTCATGTTTATCTGAAGTTTAAATTTTGAATGCAATTTTCAATTTTTAATTTTAAATGAAACTTTGTTTCAATTTCACAATTTACCTAATTTTAAATACGAATTCTATTTCCAAATATTTTTTATTTTCATTCTTTTTCACAATTCCTAATTTAAATAACATTTAAATTTAAAAATCACTTTATTTAACTAAATTTAATCAAATTTCGAATTTAAAATTCTATTAATTTTAAATTTCAAAATTTCAACTTCATATTTCTAAAATAGAAATAAAATATTAAACAAACATTCTTTAAATTTAATTTACATTAAATTTCATCAATTTAACAAAATCATCATTTGAACACATGCATTTTTGCAATTTTTGAGGAAAATCACACTAAAACTAAGTTTTTTAATTCACAGGCATGATATACGCACAAGACATTAAAATATCAATCTACATGAGTGTGTGAGATCCCATCTATTCATAAATGTCAATCGGCTAAACAACTATACCTGATCATTGTTCTCGCCTTCAACCTCGTTCACCTATTTTCCTGCGTTCACTTGCAGTTGATTTATCATTAGTAATGACAAACCCCAAAATAAACAAAAATACAATAATTTTCATTTCAATTTTAATTCAATTTCAACTTCATTTCATTTTGAATTTCAATTTAACCATCTTTAAATAATCATTAATTTTAATCTAAATTCGACATAACAATTAATGTCTACATTTAATAAGTCTATAAAAATCCATACATGACATCCTTCCCCTCTTGGAAGAGACATCATCTCGATGTCTTATTAGTCATTCAATAAGCATAACATCATCATCATCATTATTAAAACATAATATCTAAATCAGTAAACATAGTATCTCAGTAAATAAAGTATAGTATCTCAATCAAGCATAATAAAGTAATACTAGCAACATAGTTCTCCAACATAAATATAAGCAAATAGTAGCATCCATGCTATGAAAGTTCACAACAAGTGAATCAAAACCAGAGTATCAAGTATCTCCGCACAAAAAAATGCTAATCTATGGAAGAAAATGAGGAAAACGACAATCTATCGTCTCTGAATCCTCCCATGTAGCATTTTCCTCAGTATATTGGTCCCACTGGACCTTATATTGGGTATTATCTCTATTACGTAGCTTAATGCTACACCTATCTAGGATTCAGATGGGCTCCACTAGTACCACCTCTAGATCCTGTACCTATAATAAATGCCAATCAAGAATATGAGTCACATCATGATGATAAGGTTTCAACAAAGAAACATGGAAAACATTATGGAGTCGAGCAAGAGCAGGTGGTAATGCTAGTCTATAAGTAACTGGATTAATAACTTCCAGTACATCAAATGGGCACACGTATCTTGGTGCCAACTTTGATGATTTCCCAAATGAGATAGAGATCTTATGAGGCTTAACCCTCAAGAATACTTTATCTCCTACAACAAACTGCCTGAAAGTCCTAATCCTATCAGCATAGCTCTTTTGTCTATTGGCTGCTTCCTTCAATCTACCCTTGATCAAATTCATTTATTCATCCATTTCTTTGAGCATATCTAGTCCAATAATGATTCTGTATTCGATTCTGTCCCAACTGATGGGTGTACAAAATTTCTGTCCATAGAGTGCTTCAAAAGGTGTCATACCCAATGAAGAATGGTATGAGTTGTTGTAGGAAAACTCAACCAATGGTAAATATTATTCCCACTTGTAATGTTGATCCATGCAGTACATTCTCAACAAATCCTCCACAACCTGATTGAACCTTTCAATTTGGCCATCAGTTTGTGGGTGATATGCAGAACTAAAATTCAGTTTAGTTCCCAAAGTTGTATTCAGTGTAGTTCAAAACCTAGATTTCATCCTAGTATGTCTATCAGAGATAATGGTCTCTGGTACACCATGCAACTTGAATATCTCTTACATGAATTTCCTTGCAAGATTCAATGGTCCATCCTTCAAATTCCCATGTATAAAATGTGAAACCTTCGTCAACTTATCCACAACTACTAAGATAGTATCATGCCTATTTCTACTCAATGGTAACCCTTGGATGAAATCCATACTGATTACTTGCCACTTATACTCAGGTATATCGCGGGGACACAAAAGTCTTGTTGGATGCACATGCTCAGCCTTGACTCTCTGGAATTCCAAACATCTAGCCATGTACTCCATGATATCTTTCTTTAGTTTAGGCCAAAAATACAAAGCCTTCAACTTTGCCACCATCTTTGTAACTCCTGGATGCCCTGAATAAGGTGCATCATGAACTTCCTCAAGTATCAACCTCCTCAAATCTCCACTCTTAGGGATATACATCCTTCCCTAATATTTGACAATACCATCATTCTCCATCACATAACCATCAAATCTGTGATATGAAGGATCTACCTCTAAGGCTTGTCTAACCCTGTCATAATGATCATCACCTGGAAGATACTGCAACACTTACTGTCTCAAATTTGACCTTGTGGTCACCATAGCAGATAGATTCCTTCTTCTACTAAGAGCATCAACAACTCTGTTATCCTTACCTTTGATATACTCGATACCAAAATCGTACTCACTCAGGAACTCAAGCCACCTCCTATGTCTCGCATTGAGGTTTGGTTATGTGAAGATGTACTTAAGTCCCAAATGATCAGTCTTAATCTCAAAAGGCTTCCCTAGGAGATAATGTCTCCACATCTGCAATGCACACACAATAGTCATAAGCTCAAGATCGTGTGGCGCATAATTCAACTCATACTACTTCAGTTTCCTAGACTTATATGCCACCACTTTTCCTTCCTGCATTAGCATTGCTCCTACACCTTCACCTGATGAATCTATAATCACAATCAAGTTCCCATTAGGATCCAATATAGTCAACACTGGTGCTGATGTCAACTTTTGTTTAAGAATTTGAAATGCTTCCTCGCACTTCTCTGTCCACTCATATCTCTTTCCTTTCTTTTGAAGAGAAGTAATAGGTGCTTCAATTCTAGAGAACCCTTCAACATACTTCCTATAGTAGCCTGCAAGTCCCATGAAACTATGAACTTTAGTAACACTTCCCAGTTTTGGCCAATCTACAATTGCCTCTATCTTCATAGGATCAACTGAGATTCCCTCAATAGATATTGCATGCCACAAGTAGTGAACCTTCTTCTGAAAGAAAGTACACTTCGAAAACTTGCCAAAAAGCTTTCGATCTCTCAATTTTTGCAAAAAAATTCTCAAGTGCTCCTCGTGTTCCTCTTCTATCTTAGAGTAGATCAGAATGTCATCAATAAATATGAGCACAAAATCATCCAAAAAGTCTCTAAAGATACTGTTCATAAGGTTCATGAATGCTGTCGAAGCATTCATTAGGCCAAAAGGTACCACGGGGTGAACTCGTAGTGTCCATACCAAGTTCTGAAAGCTGTATTCAAAATGTCCTCATCCTTAATCCTCAGCTAGTGGTAACCTGATCTAAGATCAATCTTAGAAAACATAGTGGCCCCTTTCATCTGATCAAACAACTCATCTATCCTAGGTAGAGGATACCTGTTCTTGATGGTAACCTTATTAAGCATCCTATAATCAATACACAGTCGCAAGGTTCCATCCTTCTTCCTAATGAATATTACCGATGCACCCCATGGTGATACACTCAGAATTATGAATCCCTGTTTCAGCATCTCCTGCAACTGAGCTTTCAATTCATACAACTCAATAGTACTCATTATATAAGGAGCTTTGGATTGTGGCTCTGTTCAAGGTAACAGTTCAATTGAGAAGTCAAATTTTCTCTTCGGTGGTAATTCTGTAAGTTCTTCTAGAAATATATCCAAGAACTCTCTGAGAACTGGATAGTCCTCTAGACTCTGCTGGGCATTATCCAAGTCACTAACCAAAATAGAAAAAGTGGAACATCCCTTCTGATGTTCTTTCTTTAGCTGCATAGCTGAGATGTGTCTCAACTCTAGAGGCTCTTGAGATTCTAGAATCTCTACTGGATGTCCAAAATCATCCAAACAACTCACAACCTTGTCCTCACAATTCACTATGGCTTTATGCTCAGTTAACCAATTGATCCCTAAGATCACATCATAAGAACCCAACGATGCTACATAAAGTTTAACTTGGGTAATTCTAAATCACTGCATGATAAACATGTATCTACCCTCTTCTCTACTTGAGTTCCATACTGAACCATCCATTATTGTGACATAAATCGAGGTCTAATAGGTAATCTATCAACTACTTTAGGGTCTATAAAACATTCTAAAGCTCCAGTATCTATCAAAATAGAAACAGATTGACAAAAAGCTTACCCAACATCTAGATAGGTGTAGACTGAAATTTGGCTTGACATTTGTCAACCGCTACATGTATCTAGTGTTGCGGTGCTCACCGGTCATTACCACCTCACTGATTTCCTATATGCTGAGTGCAATTGGAGGCATAGTGATCGCCTCCACAATTATAGCATCCACCTCATGGCCCTTGTTGACCAACTGTCCTATTTCTAATATTGGATAAGTTGGTGTTATTATTGTTCACCTTCTTGTTCTCGCCAAAATTACCTTCTCCTTTATCCTGGGTGTTGTTCCCTCTCTTCAAATTCCTGATCTTCTGATTACTGCTATTACCCCTCTAGTTATCGTTGTTATTGTTTTGAAACTTTCTCTTTCCAAAACCAGATTTTGCATTCACACTCTTCCTATAATTCACTACCTGTTACAGCTTTTGTTCCTATTTCATGGCCTTCTCAAAGACCTCATCCATCGCCAATGGATTATGAATGTCTACATCAGCTCCAATCTATTCCCTCGACCCAAGAATGAATTTATGGATACAAAATCGTTCATCCATCTAATATTGTGGTATGTACTTAAGGATATCGGTGAGCCTCTCCCAGTACTGGGTAACTGTAAGACCACCCTATGCCAAATTTTGAAACTCAGTCATCTTCCTATCAAAGAAAAGTTGTGGAAGCCACCTCTTTCTGAAAAGGTTCAAGAAAATTTCCCAAGTAGTTCCACATGGTAATAACTTATTCTTAGTCTTTTCATTATCCCACCAAGTAGTAGCTTCTCCAGTAAGTTGGTATGCAACCCAAATTGCCTTGGTCTCATTGGACATGTTCCTGAGCTCAAAGTACTTCTCCATCTCAATGACCCAAGCTTCTGCTCCATCACCTATTGTTTTACTATCGAACTTGGGCAGTGCTACCCTTTTTAGATCTTTCGCTAATTCCCCTTCAATTCTTGCTGGAGGATTTGGTATTTCAACCCTTGCATTATCATTGTTAGGTTGTTCCTAATTTTGGGGAATTTCAACTCGATGGTTTTCCCCTTTTTTGACACCTCAAACTTCTTGTTCCAAATTGTCCATTCTAGAACCTTGCTGATTCAAGAGGCTGAGAATTTGATCCAACCTATTAGTCTCATTGCTTGCAGCAACTTTACCTCTTGTACCCATTATGTCTCACAATTCCTACATCAAGGAATGTTCATTTAGTGTAATGGACAAAGGACCCTAGTGTTCAAACCTAGGGCTCTGATACCAAATGTAAAGAGTAGAAAACTCCTTAAAACAAATTGACAATACTTAAAATAAATTCCATTATATTCCAAATAAAGTCATCATCTCTTTTATTCATTCATCATAAAACAAGTCGATTACATACAACGACATAAAATTTGAAAAGATATCTTCATTAAATTCAGTCTAAATCTTACAAGTGTCAAAATACACATTTCAAATAATAATTACAAAGGATGATAACATATCCATTTTACAAATTTGAGACTTAGGCATTCAGTCGCCATAAGCTCGTCATTACATACATCATGAATAATAAAGCATTAAAAAGAAGATTCAGTCCGTCAATCTTCCATCCATAAGAAAATCTTCAAAATAAGATGAGAACAAGAATCAAATGCTTTTTTGCCCAACCTCGAAGCTTATGCTTCCCCGAAATTTCTTAGTTAATCAAGAAATACCTGACCCTGTACGAATTGCTTAGCAAAAAGAAGTCTACGAGCAAGATGGAATTTGGTGCATGCCTAGTACTACTAGTAAACCACAAGCATTTTCATTTTTCTAATTCAGTTAAAAAAGAAGCAAGTTCGGTACTAGGATATGGTAGAGATTTCAATAATCCATATGTTTCAATGGTACAAAAATAACTTGGCCAAGTATAATGTCATGCACAACAATAAAAAGTAGTTTTGGAAAAAGAAAAACTACACTCTCTATTTACCCATATTCGACACCCATCCTGGAAGGTAACTTTCCAAAAAACATCACATGCAAAATTATCTATCATTAATGAATGGTTCAAACAGTCAAACACAATCTTTCACAATCTTTCAAAACACTAACTAAGAACATCATTTTTAAATGAAAACAGTTTAACAAATACTAATTTTCATTGTTCCAATTCGTAAAAAGATATAAAATCAATATTTTAATTGAGTCATTTAAATAATCAATATGTTTTCTAAATGAAGGTGTAACTCCAGTATGTTGAATAATTTATATGAAAACATAAATTTAAAGATTACACATTGAGTTGTTTAAAATTCATTTTCAAAAATAGACTAAAACTCAAGTTAAATGGTCTTATTTCAAGTTAATCCTATTTTCAATGTTTAAATATCAATCATTTATCAAATTTAATCTAACTATTTTAAAATTCCAAGTTTTTGGCAATTTTTAAGAAAAGTGAAATATTCAAAGTTTCAATAATCTTCGTTTAAGGAATAGTGTTAAAATTCCAAGTTAGAATTCTATTTTTATGTTTTTCTATCAGAATCTTTGTTTTTTGTCAGCATAATCCAACTATATTGTATCAACATAATTTTTTTTTTCTCAAAATTGTAAGTTCGTTTCCAAGTTTATTATGTTATTCTAATTTTCAGTTTATTGTTCTAAGAATGATTTAAATAAGAATTTGTCAAATTCTCAGCATAAATAAACAAGATTTTTTTTGTTTCTAATATTTTCTCAAATTCTGGAAAATAAAATACAGTTGAATTTACAATCATAAAGATTTTATCTAATTGTTTTTCCATTCAATCTATTTCTCTAATTTTATTTTTTCTAAGATTCTTGAAATCACTACAATTCGATTTTGTTTCCAGTTCAAACAAATTTGCAAGTTTAATTTTCAACAATCATAGTTTTTAATTCTCTCTTTTTCCTAAATTTTAACAATCATGATCTACTTTATATTTTGATAATCATTTCCAAAATTATTGAAAATAAATTTGAAAGATCTAATTTAGAATTTGAATACAAATTCCTACTTGTGAATTCTGGAAATGGTTGTAAATTTTCTCTACCTTTCTTTACCAATGGTACGCAGTTGGGAGGTAATTGACTATTCCTTTCTTTCCTTTTTGCTGCCTTGTTGGTGACTATTCTTTCTTCCTCTATGCAGGTGTAGAAGGAAATGGGGAGGGAGGAGGTAGTGCGTGCCTTCCCTGGCCGCACCTTCTCCTTCTCTGGGCACGTGGGCAAGGGATGACAGTCCCCTTGCTACTGTGTATGGAGGGAGACTGTCCAAACTTGCAAGAGGCATGTGAGGTTATGGAGGGAGCTCTCCCTATGGCTGCGTTTGGAGAAGCTTCCATAGACCGCACTCTTGTTGAAGACCATGCTTTCTTACCTTGCTATGTGGAGAATGGAGGTTAAGATAGTCCGTTCTCTTTTCCTTGCTTCCAATTTTAAATTTCTTCCCTGAACATAGATAAAATTCCTCTGTTCAATTTATTTTTGCTCCAGAATAAAGAAAATTCTCTATGTTTTCCCCAAATTCGAATTTTCTGAGTATTTGATTTCCTTGTCTATTGTGATTTCAGATTTCCAACCTCCTATTTATCTATTTTCCATGCATTCATTCAAAAATCAGATCCACCATTTACTCATTTTGATCCTCAGATCAAAATTCAAACTCTAAGTTTTGATATTTAAGATATTTTCTTTCTCATGTTTATCTGAAGTTCAAATTTTGAATGCAATTTTCAATTTTTTATTTTAAATGAAATTTTGTTTTAGTTTCACAATTTAACTGATTTTAAATACAAATTTTATTTCCAAATATTTTTGAAATTCATTCTTTTTCACAATTCCTAATTTAAATAACATTTAAATTTAAAAATCACTTTATTTAACTAAATTTAATCAAATTTCGAATTTAGAATTCTATTAATTTTAAATTTCAAAATTTCAACTTCGTATTTCCAAAATAGTAATAAAATATGAAACTCACATTCTTTAAATTTAATTTACATTAAATTTCATCAATTTAACAAAATCACCATTTGAACACATTCATGTTTGTAATTTTTGAGAAATCACACTAAAACTAAGTTTTTCAATTCATAGGCATGATATACGCACAAGACATTAAAACATCAATCTACGTGAGTGTGTGAGATCCCATCTATTCGTAAATGTCAACTAGCTAAAGAACTCTACCTGATCATTGTTCTCACCTTCAACCTCATTCACTTGTTTTCCTACATTCACTTGCACTCGATTTATCATCAGTAATGACAAACCCCAAAATAAAAAAAAATACAATAATTTCAATTTCAATTTCAATTCAATTTCAACTTCATTTCATTTCAAATTTCAATTTAACCATCTTTAAATAATCATTAATTTTAATCTAAATTCGACATAACAATTAATGTCTACATTTAGTAAGTCTATAAAAATCCATACGTGATAGGTTTAATTAAGAACGGTCAATAAACTTGTTTGTTGTGCTTGTATAAGTGGGATATTGACGTATCCAATCCCATTGTACCATTTGGAATTCCTCGGTGAAGATAAATCATAGTCCACTTAAGTCATTTTTTACCCCTTTTTAATTTTCTTAGTGGGACCTACTTGGGGATTTCATCACCCCAAGGGACGATTCCAATCACGCGTACCAATAGGGTATATAAAGGGGGGAGGTGAAAGATATACCTCAATCTATACACGTAATGTTTGGAAAAGTATCAAAGCTAGGGTGATACCTAGAAAAGACATGAAGAGCTGGTTTGAGCTCTCAGTCTCTCGCTATAAGTTCCCGACACATGTTTGTGACAAGCTGGTGTTCACGATTGTGCCCCATGTACTATGTGTATATCAGGGACTCCCTTAGAAACCTTGTCAATCCTAGATAGAGGGTTGTTTTGACCATACCCTTAACACTAAACTTAGGCTTGTGTTATTTGAACTGTCTTCTTGTTCAAAACTAGTGCTTATCAGTTAGTTTTGGCCTTTTGCTTATCATTTTTTTCCTTTGCCATAGATTTTTTTTCCTAGGTTAGGTTCAAACAAATACATAGAGGTGACCTCACCCTCAAAAGGGTGACCCTACCTTCAAAAGGGTGACACTACCCTCAAAGGGGCCACCTTGCCCTAAAAGGGGTGACCCCACCCTTCTTTTTTTAGCCGTTTTTCCCTCGGACCAAATCAAAATTCACCAATTTTCCTAAACAAGTGAATTTTCCCTCAAACATGCGACCTTTCCCTCAAAGGGGTGACCCTGCCCCCTATCTCAACTGCTATTTATCTTGCCCAAGTTAAAATTTTTAGCAATCTTTCCTGTTTGGGAAACCCTAGCCCCTATCTGGGTGACCTCACCCATTGATTGGGTGAACCTTCCCAAGTTTGGGTAACTCTACCCTCTAAAGGGGTGACCTACCCTCTAAACAGTCATTTTTAGCTTTTGTTTGCTAGCTGTTATCTTGTTTTAGATACCCATTTTCTGGTTCTGAGTGTCGTTCCCACATTCTAGGTAGTCATTTAGCCTTTGTGACCATCCATGCACCTATTCTAGATATCCACTTACCCATTCCAAGCATTGCTCCCTCATTTCAACAACCCACTCACCTAGTCCGGGAAGTTGTTCACCCATTATGAGAACCCCTTTTCCTATTCTAAGTTTCATTCCCTCACCTCGTACATCCATTCACCTATTCTAAGTTATCCTTCACCCATTCTGTTAACCCATTTGCCCATTTTGGAAGTCTATTTATTGATACCACTTCACCACTTTTTGAACTAAGTCAAAACCAGAGTTTGTTTAGGCAAATCTACCCCTATTTGGGTGAACTTGCCCAAGTTTGGGTGGCCATGCCCTAAAACTGGATCTATTTCCCAAGTCCGATCCAAAAATCCAATTTCCTGGGATTCCAGAAAGCTTGTTGTCTACCCAGCTTTTTGCACATCTCATCCATGCATAATCCTCGCATCAGTCCATCTACACATCGATCCATTTGCATCAAAATAATTATCCAAATCATATAGGTGCATCTGTAATCATCCTTAGGTTACATATCCATTATCACTTTGTCGATCCAAATCCTTTGAACTTCATTTGAAGTTGTTATATGAATTGACCTAGGTTTCTGAACTTAATCATCATCCTTCAACATCTACTTACGATCACCATCCATTCTAAGTCGATCATCATACTTGGCCCTATCAATCCCCTTCCATCTTAAGGTGGATTCGATGTTGTGATCATCATTTCATCCTTTAATATGATCAATCAGCAACTTAAGTCACCTAGGGTTATCTTTGAACCCAATTTAGAAACCCTTCCAATAATCCAATCAATCAATCCTTTATCCAATCCCATATAATCCTATCAATCGTTCCAATATAATAAAATCCAATCATATCTTTATCCAACTATCCAATAAATCGATCCATTATCAAATCCAATCAATCAATCCTATCATCATTTCAACCATCTTTACATTGCATCATAGGAGTTTAGTTACATCTTAGACACCCTAGTTTTTTTTCACTTTCATGCCCATTTAGATCCGCTCACAAGAAAAAATGAAAATGGAAGACCAACAAGCCCAAGGTTCCCATCCGAACATCCCTCAAGACCTTAGCAATGTTCCAAATATCCCACAAGACCCCCATAATGATGCTTCATCACAATCCAATACCGACATCCAAACCACCACACCATCTAGTGACGAAAACATGATTAATCAACCTAAAGTCATGGTCGATGAATACCCCAGTAATCTTGCTAATGTTTAGATGATAGATCGTCTCCTTAATGAGCATGGGGATAAGATTATTTCCACTTTGATCATGAGAGGAATGAAACCACCATTTAATTTTGATGCGTCACAATATGCCCTTCCCACACCTATAGATCTACAAACTTCATTAAATGTTCCAGGGTATTTATATGTACCCAAAAGTATAACTATAGATAACTAGTATCATCTCGAGTTTAGAAATGTCATAATACATCAAGTCGTAAGTTATCCTTGCCTTCCCACCGCAACTTCTTCACCACAACCTAATATTAATGATGCATATGCCTAATACATGCCATCATACATTCCATATACTCCACCACTTCTACCTCAGCATCCTAGTCAACCACCCATCAATACTAGGGGCACACTCATCCTTGCATTGATGCCACCTCTAGTACCTACACCTACTAAAAATTTACCACCACCTACATTCTAGTAGCCTCTAGTTAATCCTCACCAATTCACTACATTGCAAGCACCACCACTACACAATATAACTATTGTTGCTTCATCCCAACCACCTCATCACACACCACCACAATCCTAAGACAATAGATTTTGATTCCCCATAAATACTATTGTTCCTATGCCACCACCACAACTGCCACATGAAATTTCTATAGCAGTCCCACAAATATAATATATCCCATCGCACACATCTTACTAATTAATGCCACAAAAACAACCTTCACTAGAAAATATACACATTCCTACGCAAGTGCAAAACAATTCTCTTATGAAATATCTCTATCATCCATCCAACATGTACATGACTCCATCCCATCCTAATCCTCATCAGGCTTCTTAGAATCAAACGTGGACCCAACCACCTCTTTACGCTAACCCTTCACAACCACACACCAATACTTACCAACTACCATCAAATCCACAACCCCCCCATATGTCACACCAAAATCCACTATTACATATCCCTACCAGTCCAATCCATCCTATCTCCAACAACAATTGTCTTATTAGTAGGGTGTTCCATCCACCTCTTACTATCAAGAACCATCACAATATCAGCGAGGGGATTTTACCTCTTCATACTATCAAAATACTACACAATATCATCAATCCACTTCTTATTATCGACATCAACCACCCTACCAACAAGTAGTTTCCACCTCTTACCATCATAATCTGTCATATTCATATCCTCGATACATCCCCTATACATTAATCCACCATTTTCTTATATCAATCAACACTAGTAGACACATCAATATACACCTCAACCTACTTATGATCCAACCATTGTGATACCATCCTCATCATACTAGAAATATCATCCATATAATCATTCTACTCTAACTCTTGAAGAGCCTATCACTAAACGCTTGGAAGAAGTCAAAGCTGCATTGAAAGACTTACAAGCTGGGATGGGAAAACAATCATTCAAATTTGAGGACATTTTTCCCTATCCATTTGATCCCTCCATTTCATTGGTTCCCTCCCCTAAAAACTTTGAAATACCAAAATTTGATAAGTACAAGGGAACCAAATACCCCAAAGCTCATCTGCATGAGTTTTATGCTTACTAGCAAGAAGTCATAAACAATGACAACTACCTCATGTAGCTTTTCCCTAAGAGCCTACATGGAGTCACTCTTAACTGGTTCATGGGCTTGGAGAAGGGATCCATAAAATCCTTTGTGCAACTGTTAGAAAAAAATTTCTCCCACTTATCCTTTAATATGGAGAAGGATATTGACATGTTTGATCTCCTAAAAGAAAAATAGCATCACGGAGAAATATTTTCAATCTATCTGCAAAGATGGTGAGCCTTAGCCAGCCGAATGAAATCCCCACTAGGGGAAAAGGACATGGTCACTTTGTTCATTGAAAATTCCCATCTAGACATCGCTCACAAATTTTGACTCCACTACATCACCACCTTTGCAACACTAGTGGAGAAGGGTCCTATCCTAGAACAAGCCCTTGTTGCTAAAGGCTAGATCACAATTTTCAATTATGATAAAGAGAGGTCCTTTGGAGAAAAACCTCATTATTGGAATAAGAATAATAACGTTGTCACCGAAACCAAATATGTACAAGTGGCTACTGCCTCACAAAAGCCACAATATCCTCCTCAACCACAACAATCGATCCCAAATGCCATATTTGTGCCCCAAGGAGCAACTCATCCACCACAAAAGTCAAATCAAAACAACCAAGGGGGCAATAAACATCAGTTTACTCAGTTGGGAGAACCCCTTAGTTTATATTTTAACAAGTTCCTCCAAGCTAGCTACCCCATCATCTATCCTATAACCAAGCCCCTTGACGAATCTAAACCTAAGCCAACTTGGTTCAAAGAAAATGAGTATTGTGAATTTCACAAGATTAAGAGACATACCTTGGATAAGTGTCTAGGCCTAAAAACCTAATCCAGGCTCTTATAGATCGGGGGAAAATATATGTGGACACTAATAGGACAACCTCATCTAATGCTCAACTTCAAATATATAAAATTGATTTTCCCAAGCATAATCAAGGCCCTAGTACATCCAACTCCAATATTGGACCTAGCAACAACAACAACCAAAATAACAACACTAATAATGTCAGTTAAAAAAATGTGTCATATAATTTTGAAGGAATTTTTATGCATATTGACCAAGTAGAGTTGCATGTATAAATGATACACATCAAAGGTAAAGACCCACAATGTGTTGTTACCCCTCATCGCACTTGCATCATAGTCCTAGTAGCCCCCACATCTACCCAACTACAATCTATGAGTTTGTAGTACATCCTTGATCACTTAGGAAAAATCTAGGCTCAGATCTCTATCTTGAATATTCTTAAGTCTTCCCCCATACATCAAGATATCTTGACTAAGGCCTTATAGAGCACCCAAGTTCCCAACTACATAGATCCCACACAATTCCAAGAATTGGTAGGAAACCTCTCGATGACCTACCAATTATCCTTCAGCCAAAAATATATGCCACGCCTTGACTCGAGTCATAATCGCCCCCTCCATCTCAAGGTTGGTGTGAAATGTCAAGGTAAAAAGGGTATTGGTAGATAATGATTTTTTCCTAAATATTTGTACAATAAAATTTATACAATAGGTTGGATACAACCAAGCTGACCTAAACAATTAGGTTATTACCATCAAAGAATATGATAACGTAGAATGAGATTTTGAGGGTACTATTTGTCTTCCAATTCAAGTGGTCCCTATTGTGTAGTACACTATGTGTCATGTTCTGGACCTTGAACTTCCATACTCTATGCAAGCCGTCCCATCAACCTATCACCAATGTCTGAAATTCCCATTTCAAGGAATGAAAGTAACTATGCAAGCTAAGCCTCAACCATTTGAATATTGTCATGCCCTAGAGGCTTCCTTTCCACATTCTCTTTACTACCTTGGGGTAGAAATGGGGGTATCTTAGGCATCAGATTCTCATCCATCCACCAGTACATTAAACACCACTTTATCCACGCCATCATCCACATCTAATTCCACCATCACTAAGGTATAGATCATTGACAAGGGATGTGATGAGTATGAAATTCATATAGCATTAAATGTGGCAACCATGCCACCCTCACCACATACATATGGTCAACCATCTCAATTTGTTAAAAAAGATGTAGAGAAAACAATCACCCTAAATGCATCAAATGTAGGGTCTAGCACTTTCCACTCTCCTGAATTATGACAAGATACACTCAAACATGACATCAGCTAGTGGGTGTACCATCAAGAACCTCAACCATCTTTCCCCTTAAAAGAATACTTCCAAGAGGCCTATCCTTGGCCTTCCAAGTTTGCAGAAAAATATAAATTTCAAGGGGGAGGCCTTGGTGTAGCAGACCAAGGTAGATGACAACTTGTAGAAGCTTCTATTTGTCCAAAGAATATGGGCTTAGGCTATGATACTAAGAAAAATTGTCTTGTGGCATCCTCTAGTACCTCTAACAATGTCAGTGTAGATGATGATTCCCTTGAGACATACTAGAGGAGGAGTCCATCGTACATGCATACGATGGAGTTGATCACATCGACCTCCCTTCCATGTTTGAATGCCTATCCATTTTTATCATCATCTTATCCATCAAACACCCCAAGGTTATAGACTATGAACTAAAAGGTACCACACCTCCCAACACCTTTCCCTTAGTGGACCAATATGTGCATCTCATGGGATTGCGGGAAGATGAACGCCCTAACCACACAAATAAAAAAAGAAACAAAATCAAAATGGGTCACCTAATGAAAACCTCCTTGAGGCACTTTGTGACTTTGAAAAAGTAAAAAAAAAAGGTGTATCTACTAGTGAAAAAATCGACGAGGCACTACAAGATGGGGATGTTCATCTTCCCTTGGTAGGGACTCAATTATTTGACTGATCATCCATCTTGATTGAAGAAACATAAGCAATAAAGTTGGGAACTAAGGAGAACCCCAAGATCACCTATGTGGCTAAGGCACTATCAGAAGAGGAAAAATTTACCCTCACCAAGCTCCTTAAAGAAGAAATCATGAACTTCACCTGGAAATAATCAGACATGCCCAACCCTTATCCTACTTTGGTGGTACATCACCTAGACATCCATCCTGATGCAAAACTCGTCAAGCAGAAACTCCACAAACTGCACCCTCAAGTGGATCTACTGGTTAATAAATAATTGGAAAAGATATTGGAGGAAAGATTCATCTGACCAATTGACTACTCCAACTAGATCTCCAATATAGTCCCACTCGCTAAACCCAATGGAGATATAATAATATGTATGGATTTTTGAGACCTTAACAAAGCTTGTCCCAAGGATGACTTACCTTTACCAAATATTGAAATGTTGGTCGATCTTACCGCAGGACATGAGATACTATCCCTCATTGATGGTTTCTCCAGCTACAACTAGATTAAGATTTCCACCAAGGATCAACACAATACTTCCTTTACTACACCTTGGGGTACATTTTTCTATAATGTCATGCCTTTTGGCCTCAAGAATGTAGGGGAAACATATCAACATGCTATGATAGTTAGCTTCCATGACCTCATCCACATAATAATGGAAGACTATGTTGATGACCATTTAGGAAAATCAAGAATGAGGGAAGTGTTAATGGTGTTTTCTGCACAACAAGAACTTAGACAGAATATAATATCCTATCTCTCTTGAAAGGTTAATCTCTATGAAAAAGAGATGACCCCAAGGTCTCTAATTTGAGGTCTTGACAATGCAAATAAAAAAACTCGGAGATAATGTGAAAATGTTGGTAATCACAAAGGGACCTTACTAAAAGAAAACATCAAACTTTTAATTTATCAGATCTAGCAATATGTTGATGCTTCAAACCCTAAATTTAGCCCAAATAACAAAGAAATAACAAAATATAAAGGTTTAAGAGATAATTCTAAGACTACTTCTAAACCTAAGATTGACAATGCAAAAGATAAGATGCTCAAAATGGACCGATCTCTCATAAACTACTTTCTATTTGACCCAAATAAATCTGCAATCTCAGAGAAATAGTGCAATCTTCTAAGGTATTTAGAGATTTTCAAATCATAAACATTCATTCAAAAAAATTCTCTTGCAAGTAAAATGAACAAACACTCATATTTGAAATAAGCACAATTTTAAGTCCAGGATAACTTTGCAAAGTAGCTAACAATCAACTAACTGCCAAAAGTGTTGACTAGAGATCAGTACAAAGATTTGAAACATGAAACCCTAAGAATTACCAAACTATCTAACAATAAACTTAAGCAATAATAAAGATAAAACAACAAGAACCACGCTAGATAAAACTCAACACAAGAGAGATACCAGATCACAATATCCTTTCTTATATTAAGTCATCCAAAATGGCAACAATTCCAGTCTTCTGTTACAATACTTTCTTGAAGATAAACCCTAATTCACTCAAATATGAAATCTCTATTCTATGTGATACTCTATCTTTTTCTCCTCTATTCTATATATATCTCTACAAATGAGGCATCATGCCCAATTTATAGAGAACCCCCAAGATAGGTCGGCCCAAAAATAAGGGTTTACAATAATAAATGCCATACAATAGGTCGGCCTCAAAATATACTCAAAAACAACTTGAAATGTGCAATTTTCACAAATTTCATCCAATTCGGCCTAGTGTCTCAAAACTCGATCATGTGGATAATGGGAAGCACAAAATTTGATGTAGCCCTATATAACTACTTCCCATCATTATCTTTGGCACACTCCACTTCACCATGCACTGCCAACAACACTCTGTCCAATTTGGCAATAGGTGGAATAGAAAAAACCCTAACTCTTCCTTCAAGAGACTTGATGTCATCTCTTGCCTGCCTTACAATACCATCCCAATCAACCCTATTTGTTAAATACCTTCCAATAACTGCAATGTAGGTTGCAACATCATCTAGAAGATGTTCAATGACTGGACCTTCACTGATTTGAGAGTAGACATCTCTCCACCATTTCTTGAGTTGTTCCAAAATGAGATGCTTTGGAGCAAACATCTTTCTCCCTGTCATGATTTGAAAGAATGATATGCACCTATCATGAATGCTAGTCAAGGTGTCCTCAATCTGCTTCCCTTGTTTATGAATCTTCTTCAAGGCCCTTTGCCTCATCTGCAAGATCTCAAACCATTCCCAAGGCTCTAAAACCCTTGGAAAAGGAAGAATCCCACTCTTCACTAGTTTATGTTCAGTGTATTCCATAATTGTCTTTGTTTTCTACAATGGGAGATAGTAGAACTTTATGAACTCGAATCCATTGCCTTTCCCTTGCCATGCCTAGCACCAACTTGTCCTAATCCTACTTGAAAATAATTAAAATAAAACAAAAATGAGATCCAAGATAAACAATGAGTGTCAAAATCCATATCCCAAAGTTCGGGATTTAGCCCCCTTCGAAGAATCCAGACTAGAGAGGAATCGCGAAGAAATCCAGACCAGGAAAAATCTAGCAAAATAAGCATACAAACTCATAATAATTTTAAGAGATCAATATAACCAAGGAATAAATTGAAACTACTTAGCATATGTTCATTTAATACCCTAAATATATAATCTTCAAGTAAATTCTTATATAATCATCGAATTCCTCATTTTCACAAAACTTTGTAAAAGTCTGCCTTAGATGGAAATCCCTGAAAACAACAGTAGTTTCAACAACCCGGAAAATGAGAGAGGCGCAAAACATCTGAGAAAATCTCGAAGGCGTGGATTTCAGCGGAATTAGTACAAATTTACCATAACAACCCAAATTCAGTAGAAACCAGGCAACATACATCAAGAAAATCTAGAGGAAGTGGAATTCCGCAAGGCAAGCTAAAGTCTAGATTAAAGAAAACTATAAAGAACAAAGAAGAAATAGGAAAACTCGGGGAAATCTAGCAAAGACAGAATTTCGCGAAGACATAAAAAACCCAAACACCTATGCTTCTCTCATCCTCACCCAAATAGATCGAAGGAACACAGACTAAAATCCAAGAACTCAAAAATGACTCGACCTAAACCACCAATGGATCAACCATGAGTTTAAAACACACCTCTCAGAAATTGAGAGGGATTGGCTATGCCCTAGGTCAAGAACTCTAAAACCTCTGCCATGAAAGCACGAAACAACTCAAGCACAACTTGCTTGCAAACAAGGATAGGAAATTCATGGAAAATTGAAGCAAGCCCCAAGACAACAATGAAATACCAACCCAAACCAGATACTCAAGACAAACACCTGAATGGGATGACAAGACACGAAACCCACAAACACCCAGGAAACATGCACATTCAAGCAAGAATGTAACAAAGAACAACATGAAAGCGCATACAAAAAAGAAATATAAACCAAAAAGAGAAAGAGATTATCCACATACTATGAGAATAGAGGAAACAAGACCAAGGAAGGTGGCAATAAACTCCAATCATAAGCAAAACATGAATGGTGTTCAAAAAATCTGAATGCAACAATCGAAGTCACTTCCAAATGCACAATCCAGCAACACACCCCAAGCTGAAGCACTCAAGACTAAAAATGGCAAGTAAATAATCAAACTCAAATGAAAAATTACTTCTCATAACTCAATATAACATCACCCCAAAGGTCATGCAATCACCATTAGATCAATTGACAGGACAACCAAGACCAAAATCTAGGAATTCGACAGAGCAAGGGACTTCGAAAAATCCGGACATGATGGATTTCCCCAAGTATGAGAAAAAAGAAGCCGTAACCAAGCACAAAGGGAAACTAGGAATGTTTGGATAGGGCGGATTTTCTTGAAAACAGTGAAAAACCTGAAATGTAACCAGGACCTAAGGTTTTCAATATAAATTATAAATGGGTCATTCCAACTGGTAGGATGAACATAAAATCACGTGCCCAAGCAAGAAAAACTCCAAAATGGAAAGGTCAAGACACCAAAAAAGAAAAAATGAGGGTCCCTACCTTAAGTGGGATGTCTGTGCAAAAAATTGCACATCAAATGATGACTCGACAAGGGAAATGCTCTAGAGAATTTCAAGAAAAAAATTGAATAAAGAACCTAGAATCTTTGGTTTCAATCCTTACATCAGGACACCTATGAATTTTTTTTCAAAAACCACAAGAAAGAAGAATTTTTCCTATACCAGGATCTAAGTGTGTGTATTTACATTTATTTTTAGTTCCTTAAGTGCAACGGGAACTAGAGCAAATATGACCAGGCTACATAAAAGTTCTAACTTCAAAAGTAACCTGGATAGACCCTTGTTGCCAGCCAGGCATCCATAGCCCTGATGAGATTATCATTGTGACCCCCCCAATCATAGCTCTACTACCAGCCAAGCATCTATAGCCCCGGTAGAGATAGTAGGATACCCATGATAAGATGAAGATTATTTTGGTTTTCAATATTTTCCCCTTTTCTCTTCTTTAAAAAAAAAAAAAAAACATTTTATAAAACCTTTCTTTCACCTTTGAAAGCAATGAAACTCTAACTCAAGGATGAGGAACAAAGTGGAACTGAAGCAGAATATAAGATTTTTCACCAGGCCAAAATACACAGGTACCTGATGCAATTCCAAAATCTTTAATTTTAGTGTGAAAGTGTGAGACCCAAATATATTCCAAAGTTTTTCCAAAACAAGTAACTCTAATTCTAAGCACAAGGGACATTAGATAAAGGAATTCCACCACTTGACTCTCAAAAACTGATTAAATTTTGTAAAAGAAATATCCAGAACAACCCCAGGCAAATAGCGCATTATACTAATGCAACAACCCCAAGAAAGAAAAGAACCAGAAAAAAATAAAACCAAAAGAAAAACCAACCAAAGAAAACCTACACTAACCAAAGAAAACCTACACTAGCTATGTACAAGCATGAGCTACAAATAACTCAATATTGGAAGTAATGCTTTAGATACTTCCCATTCATAGGCAATGGGATATCCTCACCAATGAGGGTCTTTAGGCGAACCAAATTATCTCCTAGAATTTCTGAAATCTGGTAAGGACCAAGCCAGAGTTTATCAAACTTACGATGCTCTCCCTTATGGTCATGGGCCTTATCCCAATAGAGAACCAAGTCAGATATTCTAAAGGATTTCACCCTAGCTCTCCTATAAAACCATCTTTTCACTATGCCTTGATGTTTAGGAAAAGTTTTCTAGGGCTTCATCTCTTTTCTCTTCAAGGTGTAATAGCTCAGCCAAATAGGATTCACGTTTATCCTCTTCATTGTAGTATTCGTTAATGAAGTAAAGGGTAGGGATCTTCAATTGGATTGGAAACATAGGTTCCAAATCATATACTAAGTGATAAGGAGATGTTCCTATAGATGCCTTATGTCGAGTATGGTCTTCCTAGAGAGAAAATCAAAGTTGGGTGTGCCAATCCTTAGGATTTCATTCTAGCAACTTACGCATAACTGTCAATAGGTTTTTATTGGAGGACTCGGCTAAACCATTACTCTGAGGGTAGTAATTGGATGCAAATTTAATAAAAATTCCATGATCAAATGCCCAATTAGAAAGTTTCAATGATGCAAATGCAGGACCATTATCACAAACTAAAGACAATGGACAACCAAAATGATTATAAATGCTCGACTCAAGAAAATTGATTACCACATCTGAATTACATTGTTTATATGAAAGATCTTTTGTCCACCTAGTAAAATAATCAGTTATGGTGAGAATATACATATGACCTATAGAAGATGGAGGATTAATTGGACCTATGAAGTCCATTCCCCACTGAGTGAATGGTTTTACCTTTATGACCGACTAAAGTGGAAGAGCTGCATGTTTTTCCTTACTTGTTGTAGTTTGACATATGTGATAAGTCCTCACATGTTGGTGTGCATCTTTGAACAAGGTAGGCCAATAATAGCCTACCCTCAAGATCTGATTTGCAATAGACAATGTAGACCAATGGCTTGTGCCATATCTTTCATGAAATTCAATCATCACTCTGGTAGCTTCTTCCTTCCCCAAACATCTCAAGTATACACCCTCATGATTTTTCTTATACAGTATGGCTCCTTTCATCATAAAAATTCTTCTCTTCAGGCACAATTCTCCCCTCTAAACTATATTAAGGTGATCTAGACATTGTTGATTTAGTAAATAAAAAATTATCTCATCATACCAATCTCCTAGAGATACCTCTTGAAGATAATAGTGTTGAGTTGTAAGGTCAAGAATTGTCTCAACCATTGTCTTTGTGAGTCCCTATCCTCTAACTAATTTCATGGGTTGAATCACCATATAATATTCTTGTAACATAGTCAACCATTTGGCTCTTCATTCACCTAATTCATTCTGCATTAATAGAAAATTTACCATAGGATCAGGCACTATGGAAAAACTTTATTCCTCAAAATATATTGCCTAAATTTTTTCACTTCTCTCACTAAGGCATATGCCTACTTTTCCATATTGTGATATCTTAATTCTGCATCCTTTAAAGGATTACTCATGAAGGCTATAGGATTTTCATCGCCTTGATCAAAATTTTGGGTTAACATTCCAACACAAGAGTGATCAGAAGCAAATGAATATATGTAAAAGGGCTTAGCATAATCTGGAATCACCAACACTAGAGCCTCAGTAATAGCTTTTTTAATTTATGCAAATTCATCCTTAGCTTCTGAACTCCATTCTACTTTTGCTTCTTGTTTCAACATAGCATTCAATGGCTTCACTATCTCTGCAAATCCAGTGATAAATTTTCTAAAAAAGTTAATCTTTAGAAAGAATGACTTCATCTCTCTCTTACTTGTGGGAGGATGAATCTTCAAGATAGCCTATATTCATTTAGGATCAATAGCAATAAACTATTCTGAAATAATATGTCCTAGTAATTTTCCTTCAGTAACTCCAAAAATGCATTTCCTTAGATTAAGCGAAATACCAAACTCTCTGCACCTTTGGAATACTTTGCATAAATCTGCTATATGATCACTTCATTTTTTAGAAAGAACTGTCAATTCATCCATATAAATAATGATGCACTTACCAATTATTTCCTTAAGAGAAATATCCATAGCTCTTTGGAATGTAGCTCCAGCATTGATCAACCCAAATGGAATCCTTATGTAAGCAAAGGTTCCCCATTTTGTAGTGAAGGAGGTCTTGTGCCTGTCTTCATATTGCACCATAACTTGGTTGTATCCAGAATACCCATCCTGAAAGGACATCATCTTAGATCCATTGACGATATGAAACACTTCATCTAGTGAAGGAACTAGTTAGTTATCCTTTTCTGACGCTGTATTCAGATTTCTAAAATCCACACACTGTCTGATTTCTCCATTCTTTTTCCTTACTGGAACTAGATTTGCAACCCAAGTTGAATGTATTACTAGAAATATAACTTGTGCTGAAAGTAACTTCTACACTTCCTTTTGAATGATGGGCTCTAATAGAGAATTGATCGGTCTTTGTCTCTATCTAAATAGTTTGACATTTGACTTTAAAGGAATGGTGTTTGTAATTATTGAAGTATGATATGTCTTTAAATCTTCATAGCTCCATTCTATCACATCATGATATGTATGAAAGGCATCAATGGTCCCTTTTATTTCTTCTGGAGTACATACCCTACCAATAAAAAACATTCTTCATGTTATCTGGTGTCCCCATATTGTATGTTTCACATTAGCTACTGAGACACTCCCTTTTAACTTGTTGCTCCTAATGTCTTATCTTATCCAAATCAAAAATTCATTCAAGCTGCACCATACCTCTTGGGATAGTGTTGGCCTTCAGGTTAATGACTTCTCTCAAGTCTATTTCTACTTCTTGAGGCTCTATCTCATCAATGAATTGAGAAGAAAACACATCACAACTTGTAATACAATCCAAAATATGCTTATCATCTTCAAATACCTTAAAATTAGTAATGTTGTTAGGTACTGAAGGTACTGAAATGAGTTCAACTATAAAATTCTTCAATCTTGAAAGTGATAATGGTTGGAATGTACTAGCATCTTGTGCTAGAGATTCAAAAACTTGATTCTTGCTTCAAAGGATCAACTAGATATTGAAAGCATCAGATCCCTCAATGAGATCCCATACTCTATGCCTATAATTAGTCATTGTCCTATCATGGCATGAATGTTGTTTCCTTACCTATTTGACTACTAGTTCAAAGTCTCCAAAAACTTGTAATATCTTAACTTTCTTCCTTGATGCCATGAACAACCCATGGATCAAAGCCTCGTATTCAACAATATTATTAGTAAATTTAAATTGGAGTATGTGAGCAGCAAAGTAATTATTACCTTTAGGACTGATCAACTCAAATCCTACTCCAGCACTCTACTTCGATTCAGATCCATCAAATCTCAATGTCTGACAACCACTCTGGTTGTTTTAATCTATCTTTCATTTTACTGCAAATGAGAGGCTTCTCAGGAAGTATTGGGCTTTCACCCTTATCATTATCTACCTCCTTCCGTATTTTGAGTTTCATAGTTGGGACTAGGTTAATGCACTTTTGTATCTATTCGATAATAGTCTGACATAAGTCACATTTTAACTCAAATTCAGGAGCATCATGAACCCTACAACAATTGGGGAGAAATAGTTCTTCAAAATTCATACTTCCTTGCAACTATATCTGATTTTCCATACATCTCTGGATGAATTCTTGAAATTTATCCAACAAACTAAGTTACCTATCTTCTTGGTCATCTATTTCATTTTCTTGTTCAATCAATGTTCCAAAACCATTGATCTCTAATATGAAATCATCTGAGGGGTCCTGTAATATAAAGACCTCTTCATTCTCTGAGAATGATGCAGTCAACATATAATTCCCCATGCTAACCTCTGATACTAACACCTCATTTGAAATATTCGGGTATTCAGTGATCACATACTTCATTTGGGGTTCTCTTTCAATTTTGATATGATTTGGAACTCCTTTCCATGCTAGCCACATGTGAGAATGGTTTGTAGATGTATATCCATTCAATTCCTTGGTGAAATACTAGCACAAAATCAAACCATAAGTATCAGGAATGCCAACAAACTGAATGTTGATCACCTGTTGCACCCCTTGATTTGATACAAGCTCCATGGGGATCATATTAAATTCTCATACTACACTTACCTCTATCTTGTCAAACCAAGTTACCTTCTTTTGAGAGGCTATAGGGGTAATACCTAATGCTTTGTAAATAGAAAAAGGCATAACATTTGTAGATGCCCCTGAATCTAGAAGACAATTATGCAGATTCTTCCTAAAGATGTGATCAAAAATCAAGAAAGGAAGGGTTTCCATCTTGCCTTGAAACAAACTCATCTAAGTGTTATCTTGTGCAAATTGAGCCTTATATTTAGCTCTCCCTTTGTCTATAGGTGGGACTTGACCTCTAGGTTCTTGTGAACTACAGGACCTGGTAATAGCCTCATTGGTAGCTACCCCTTGTGGTACTATATTCAAACTCAATGCCCCCAAAATTGCATTTCTAATAGCAGGAACTCTTAATAACTCAAAATAAGAAAGACTTACCTTTACTTTCTTGAGTTCCCCAGTCACATAATCACCCACTTTCTCCACATTCATATCAACACAGGTTTCCCTATAGCTACCAGCATGTCTGTCCTTTGAAACTTCAACATTGTTTCCCTTTGACAAGTACTATGTTGGCGCATGAGGATAAGGTGGATAATTACTATCTTGTGGATCTGGTGGAGTAGTAAAGTTATTAAGAGGGATAGAAGTAGTGAAAGGACCTCCAACCTATGTAATCCTATTATGTCTATTCCTCAAATCATATTTCTTTGCTAGTTGCTGAAACATCTGTACTTCTTCAACACTAACTTCATCCTCATTCAAAGGGCCATTATCATTCTCATTTTTCTCATTAAAAAATTGGGAGATCTCATCTTCATTTAACACCTGCTCCACCTCATCCTCTTGGTCACTTGACTCTTCTTCTAGCTCATTTTCCTCACCTATTTGGAATGGCGCATGATTGAGTACCAGCACTGGAGAATCATAAGGATTTGAGGGCACAATTTCCTAACTATTGGAATTTTTCTCAACTTCATACTTAAAAATGGAAGCAATAGTTTGAAACTCGGTGGAATCCAACTCAGAATGTTGGCTTGTCTTATGGAGTTTGCACCATCCAAACAAAGCCGCCTCTACCAAATATACACCATTTGGAGGCTGATCCGATGGAGTAGGAATCCCTCCATTATTAGGTCCATTATTCCATGATCTATTATCACTAGGTGGTTGCCCTCTATCAAATCCTTGCCCACCTTATTGATTTCTATCAAAATTCTTGCCAAAGCCTTGTCTTTTATTGAAATTCTGACCAGAGCTTTTTCCTCTATCATAACTTAGATTTCTGTCAAAATACTGCCCTCTTTCAAAGTTTTGTCCTCTATTAAAGTCCCTGTTCTCCCTACCATAATTAGATTGCATGTTCTTATGAGTAGCCTGAAGTTGGCTATTCTCATTTCTCAAATAATTCACCTCCATATTCAATTTTTTCACTTGTTTAGATAACTCATCTAGGCACTCCTTATCTAGACCATTAGGTGGTGCTAAATTCATATTACTAGGAGGGTATCCAGTATTCCTCCAAAACCAACAACCTGATTCAAAACTTCTAAATTCTACAAATATGTAGGAAAACCAACTCGTTGTTGATGAAGGGGTTGATTAGCCCTTTTGCTGAGGATAAGAGATCATAGTCTAAGCTTTATTTAATGGAGGATTTGGATGAGGGACCAAAGGAAATGAGGGTACTGGATTTATTATGGGAGCATGATTGGTCAAAACTTGATTAAGAGGAACTTGTCCAGGGTGAGTAGTAGGTCCTAGCAATGGTAGAGGTCTTGATAAATGTTGCCTTAAATCCATGCTGACTTTCACAACCCCTACATATGCAATGAGAAGAGTAGTTGGGGGATTATTCATTTTCTTAAGGAAGGTGGTTTATCTAGGGATTCGAGGTAAAATTATAGGGTAGTGTCTTTGTTTCCAGCATTAGGTGCCTGGAGTCTGGTATAAGCTTGATGGAACCTATTATTGAATGATCCTATAGGCTCATTAATCTCTCTTTTCGCCCAAGTAAATTATAGGTGCATCTCATTAGCACTAATATGAATCTTAAACTTCTACAAAAATGTAGTTTCTAGTTCAGTCCAATTATCAATGGAAGCAACAGGTAAGTGGTTATACCAATAAAAGGCGTGTTCCCCAAGGGAATAAGGGAAAATTTTGCATGCCACATCCTCAGGATTAATTCCTCTATCCCTCAAACAAGTCTAGAAAATCCTAATATGCTCTTCTCCTATCCTATTGGGATCATGAGTATGGAACTTAGAGAAAAATGCTTAGGGTTTTTGGGAATGACATTGTAATTATTGAAAATCAATGGGGATGGGTTATTGGCAAGGAAATCCATCAGTGGAGGTGGGGGCGGTAATGGCTTATTTATGATTGGTTGTGGTTGAGGAATAGGAATTCCTTCAGATTCAGATGAGGATGGGGATGATGGAGATGATGGAAGTGGCAAAGCGGATGATGATTCTTCCCCTCCTCTGGTCCTTCTTGACCTAGTAGGGGCTTGCAATTGTTGAAATTCCTCTTCTCCTGGAGTAGATCTAGTTCTTCTTCTGAGCCTCTTAGGAGAAATGGCATTTATAAAATGCTCCAACTTTCTTATCCAAGGCCCTTCTTCTAGTGCCAATCTGTTAATGGTTTTTTCTGCATAGCAACAACTCAAACAAAATATAATATCCTATCTCTCTTGAAAGGTTAATCTCTATGGAAAAGAGATAACCCCAAGGTCTCTAATTTCAGGTCTTGAAAATGAAAATAAATCAACTCAGAGATAATGTGAAAATGATGGTAATCACAAAGGGACCTTACTACAAGCAAACAATAGAATATGAATTTATCAGATCTAGCAATTTCTTGATACTTCAAACCCTAAATTTAGCCCAAATAACAAAAAAATAACAAAAGATAAAGGTTTCAGAGATAATTCTAAGACTACTTCTAACCCTAAGATTGAAAATGAAAAAGATAAGATGCTCAAAATGGACCGATCTCTCATAAACTACTTTCTATTTGACCTAGATAAATCTATAATCTCACATAAATAGTGCAATCTTCTAAGATATTTAAAGATTTTCAAATCATAAACATTCATTCAAAACAATTCTCTTGCAATTGAAATGAACAAACACTCACAATTGAACTAAGCACAATTTTAAGTCGAGGGCAACTTTGCAAAGTATCTAACAATCGTCTAGCTGCAAAAAGTATAGACTAGAGATCACCCCAAAGGTCATGCAATCACCATTAATGCGATCGATAGGAAAAACATGACCAAAATACGAGAATCCGATAGAGAAACAGACTCTGAAAAATATATACATGATGGATTTTGCCAAACATGAGAAAAAAGCAGCTGTAACCAAGCATCAAAGGGAAACCGAGAAAGTCCGGACATGGTAGATTTTCATGAAAATGGTGAAAACCCTGAAATGCACCCAAGACCTAAGTTTTTCAATATATTTCATAAATGGACCATTCCAACCGGCAGGATGAACATCAAAGAAAGTGACCAATAAATTGAGGTCAATTCCACTAAGGTCAAGGAAATTGTGGAAATGCCTCCACCCCACAATCTAAAACAACTAATAAGTCTACAAGGTAAGCTCCAATCAATCTGAAGGTTCATTGCTCAACTAGCCGACAAGTGTCAATCGTTCATGCACCTCCTAAAGAAAGATACTGGATCTAAGTGGAACCAACAATGTTAGCTCAGTTTTTATTAGATCAAAGAATATTTGGCTCACCCGCCTATTCTCATGCCACCTATCCCAGGAAAACTACTCCTCCTCTATATTTCAACTACTTATGTGGCACTAGGGCATTGTTAGCATAGCACGATGAGTTATCCAAAGAAAGAGAAATTTAATACATGATTCAGCCGTTAGTAGGATATGAACTCAACTAATCCCCAATGGAGAATGCTTGTCTATTTGTATTCTTCATCTCATAGAAACTCAGACACTACATTCTTAGTCATCTGGTCAAGCTAATCTCTAAGGTGGATCTGCTGAAATATTTATTATCAAGAACAACATTGACTGAATGCATGCTAAATGGGTCATGTTGCTAAGTGAATTCAACAAAGAATATGTGGATCATAAAGCAATCAAAGGACAAGTAATTGCAGATCAATTGGCAGATGCTCCACTAGTAGATGCTCATCCTTTAGAAATAAAGTTTTATGATGAGGGGGTCTTTGCAGTTTCAGAAGCCACCACATGGACACTATAATTTCATGGATCACACACAAACAATGGATCATGAGCAGAAGTCTTGCTCGTCAACCCCCAAGGTGACTACCTACCAAATTCATTCAAATTATCTTTTCCCTACACCAACAACATTGTTGAGTATGAAGCTCTTCTCATAGGCCTTAAGATTGAAGTCCAATGGAATATCTCTCTCCTACACATCTTTGGTGACTCCCAGCTGTTTATCAAGTAGGTCAGTGATGAGTTCCTAAAAAAATATGATAAGTTGTTACCCTACAAATGAATGGTAGATGACTTCAAATAGTATTTCTCCTCCATCCAATTTGATCAAATACCTAGAGTACAGAATAAAGCAATTGATGCCATGGCCACCATTGGTGCCCTCTTGGACATGCCCAAAGATCATACTGAATGTAAATTCCTATTAGAGGAACTATTAATCCCTCCATATGACATCCCTAATATTGAAATGGTATCTTTCATTGTAGGTCCCGAATCCCCCTAGTACCAAGAAATCTACACTTATCTTCAAGACAAAACCTTGCCCTCTAACCTCACATGAAACCAATGAAAATCATTTATACAATACACCTCTTGATACACCATCATAGGTTATACAATTTATTCATATGGGTATGATGGAACCCTCTTTTGGTCTTTAAATGAGACCAACACCCACACCACATTGGTAGAAGTACATAGTGGTATCTGTGGGGGCCATTCTAATGGTGTGGCCCTAGCTAAGAAGATTCTTAGAGTGGGATATTACTAGCCTACTATGGAACATGATTCTTGTGAGTTTTTCAAAAGGCGTCTTCCCTATTAGAAACATGTAGATCTGATTCATGCTTTGAAACAAGAGTTACAACCCCTCACAACTCCATGGCCATTTTCACAATGGGGTTTGGATTTGGTCAACAACATATACCCCCCATCCTCTGATGATCATACTTTCATCATCGCCACTAAATACTTTACTAAGTGTGTGGAAGCCATACCACTCACCCAAATTACGAGTGTTTAAATATCCAAATTCATCCTTTACCATATCCTCTAGAGGTATGGAATCCCCTCCACCATCATTACTAACAATGGAAAGCCATTCAAAAACATGTGCATGAAATTCCTCAGTGAGACTTATCATATCCAACATTGTTGGTCTACTCCTTATTACCCCTAGGGTAATGGTAAAGTAGAAGCAACAAACAAAACCTTGGTCAAAATCATTAAAAATATGGTTAATAACACTGGTTGTGATTGGTATCTCCACCTCCATCAAACTCAAATAGAAAATTACTTCCCATAACTCAATATAACATTATGCCAAAGGATGTTCAATCACCATTAATGTGATCGAAAGGATAACCATGACCAAATTTTGGGAATCTGACAAAGTCACAAACTCTGGAAAAATCTAGACATGACGGATTTCCCTGAACATGAGAAAAAAGCAGTCATAACCAAGCACCAAAGGGAAATCGGGAAAGTCCAGATAGGGTAGATTTTCCTGAAAATAGTGAAAAATCTAAAATGCACCCATGACCTAAGGTTTTCAATATATTTCATAAATGGAGCATTCCACTCGACAAGATGAACATCAAAGGACATGCCCAAGCATGAAAAACTCCAAAATAGAAAGGCCGAAACATCAAAAAAGTGAAAACGAGGGTCCCTACTTTCAGTAGGGCATGTGCGCAAAGTATACACAATAGGAAGAACACCTTGTCATCCTCATAAATATCTTTGAAAATATGGAACAATACAAGGTATGCCTCAACCCAAAGAAATGTGTCTTCAGTGTCATATCCGAAAAACTCTTGGGGTTCATTGTTTCTCATACAGGAATTAAGGTTACTCCCACTAAGGTCAAGGCAATCATGGAAATACCTCCACCTTGCAATCTGAAACAACTAAGAAGGCTGCAAGGTAAGCTCCAATTCATCTGAAGGTTCATTTCTCAACTAGATGACATGTGTCATTCGTTCATGCACCTCCTAAAGAAACATACTGCATTTAAGTGGAACCAACAATGTCAGCTCAATTTTGATTAGATGAAAGAATATTTGGCTCACCCACCTGCTCTCATGCCACCTATCCCAACAAAACCACTCGTCCTCTATATTTCAACTACTTATGAGGCACTAGGGGAATTGGTAGCATAGCATGATGATTTATCCAAAGAAATAGAAACTTAATACATCAGTTGGGCATTGGTAGGTTATGAGGTCAAATACTCCCCAATGGAGAATGCTTGTCTATCCTTATTCTTTAGCTCGTAGAAAATCAAACACAACATTCTTAGTCATCCGGTCAAGCTAATCTCTAAGGTGGATCCACTAAAATATATGTTATCAGACAACACTGACTAGCCACATGGTTAAATGGGTCATGCTGCTAAGTGAATTCGACAAAGAATATGTGGATCGTAAAGCAATCAAAGAACAAGTATTGCAGATCAATTGGCAGATGCTCCACTAGCAGATGCTCATCCTTTAGAAATAGATTTTTCTAATGAGGGGGTCTTTGCAGTTTCAGAAGCCACCACATGGACACTATAATGTCATAGATCAAACACAAACAATGGATCAGGAGTAGGAGTCTTGCTCGTCAACCCCCAAGGTGACTACATACCAAAGTCATTCAGATTGTCTTTTCCCTACACCAACAACATTGTTGAGTATGAAGCTCTTCTCATAGGCCTTAAGATTGTAGTCCAATGGCATATCTCTCTCCTACACATATTTGGTGAATCCCAACTGGTTATCAAGTAGGCCAATCATGAGTTCCTAACAAAATATGATAAGCTATTACCCTACAAGTGAATGGTAGATGAATTCAAGAAGTATTTCTCCTCCATCCAATTTGATCAAATACCTAGAGTACAAAATAAAGCAATTGATGCCATGGCCACCATTGGTTCCCTCCTGGACATGCCCAAAGATCATACTGAATGTGAATTCCTCATGGAGTAACTATTAATCCCTACATATGACATCCCTAAGAGTGAAATTGTATGTGCCATTGTATGTCTTGAATCCCCCTAGTACCAAGACATCTACACTTATCTTCAAGATAACACCTTACCCTCTGACCTCACATGAAACCAACAAAAATCCTTTATCCAATGCACCTCCTGATACACCATCATAGGTGATACAATTTATCAATGTGGGAATGATGGAACCCTCCTCTGGTGTTTAAATGATACCAAAGCCCACACCGCATTGGCAGAAGTACTTAGTGGTATCTGTGGGGCCCATTCTAATGGTGTGGCCCTACCCAATCAGATTCTTAGAGTGGTATATTACTGGCCTACTATGGAACATGATTCTTGCGAGTTTGTCAAGAGGTGTCCTCCTTATTAGCAACATGCAGATCTGATTCATGCTCTAAAACAAGAGTTACAACCCATCACAACACCATGGCCATTTTCACAATGGGGTTTTGATTTGGTCAAAAAGATATACCCCCCATCCTCCAATGACCATACTTTCATCATCAATGCCACTGAATACTTTACTAAGTGGGTGGAAGCCATACCACTCACCCAAATTACTAGTGTTCAAATATCCAAATTCATCCTTTACAATATCCTCTGGAGGTATGGAATCCCCTCCACCATCATTACTGAAAATGGAAAGGAATTTAAAAATAAGTGCATGAAACTCCTCAGTGAGACTTATCATATCCAACATTTTTGTTCTACTCCTTATTACTCCTAGGGTAATGGTCAAGCAGAAGCAACAAACAAAACCTTGGTCAAAATCATTAAAAACATGGTTAGTAACACTAGTTGAGATTGGTATCTCCACCTACATCCTGCCCTTTCAACCTATTGCACTTCCCTTCACACCACATCGATGCCACTCCATACTCCTTAGTTTATGGTGTCGAGGCTATCTTGTCGATCGAAGTTAAAATCCCATCACTTTGCATATCTTTGAAGAATTTGATCAACGATGAAGACACCTGAGTTACATGACTTGCTCAGTTGGAACTCTTTGATGAAAAATGGATAAAATCCTACAACCATCTGCAAGCCTATCAACATCAGCTCAAGAGAAGCTATGATAAGAAGGTCTTCCCTTTTCAATTCAATGTTGGCGATTTAATCCTTAAAGAAAATTAGTGGAATCAGCAAGATCAGGATAATAAGGGAAAGTTCAAAGAAAATTTGTTAGGCCCTTATGTCATCACTACAAGATATGGTTCTAGAGCATATAGGTTGTCTACACCTGAAGGAGAGCCCCTAGAAGAACCCATTAATATCATGCATCTGAAGAAGTTTTATACTTAGATCAGCTAGGATATCCTTCCTGTTAAAATCTCAAAAATACAAAAAAAAAGTAAAAAGTTATCAAAATACCAAATAAATCAAACTAGAAAAATCCAAAAATAGTAAAGAGAAATAATTCATCCTATGGTGAAAACCACCCCTAGTGGCACCTTGGATATGTATGATGGTGAAAAACTCGCAACAAGCGCTATACGTATAAAGATTAATCATTATCTACCTCACGTCGTAGTTAATTTATGATTTATCCATCCAGATCTCATATCCTCAATACCATCCTTCCATCTGCTTGCATCATCTAGTCACTTGGTATATTTTGGTTGAGCATTGGACGAACTTCATCTACTATCTGACATCCTAAGCTTTTATCCCAATTTGAGCTTGTGTCATCTCATCACTTTTTTCGTCTCCATCTAGCACCATTCACCATGTTTGGTCTCCATCTAGATCCCATTTTGTCTTTTGGCGAACTACGTTGCCCCTATGCTTTCACATAGGCAAGGCTAATTGTTTGATCCATCCCTGAGGATTTATTTCCTATCATCTCTTGTTGTTTTTCCTTGTCTTTGGTGAACTAAATTTCCCTTGTGATTTCATGTAGGTAAGGTTGATCATTTGATCCACCTCTGGGGCCTTGTTTCCTATCATCTCTTTTTGTTTGTCCTATCCCTATCGAACTAAGTTGCCCCTACACTTTCACATAGGCAAGGTTGATCATTTGATTTCCCCCTAGGGAATTTTTTCCATTTGTTTGATCCTTCAGATCATCATTTCCCATTGTCCTCTTTTTGCCCTTAACCATCATTGGTCTTTTGTCCTTGGCAAACTGCATTGCCCCTACGCGTTCATGTAGGAAAGATTGATCATTTGATCTACCCCCAGGGATTTCATTTTCTTTTCTTTTGTCATCGGTATGTTGGTACCATTTCCTCCATCATCTATCTTCATTGTCCTCTTTCCACTTTTATCCATGGTCTTTTCCTGAACTACGAGGGCTTTGTGTTTTCACATAGGCAAGGTTGATATGTGATCAACCCCCGAGCCCCTAGGTATTTAGGGTGTGTCATTCTTGTGTCTTGTGTCTTGTGTTGTGTTGTCAAGGTATGTCCTTATCTAGCTAGTACTTCACAAATGGAATCCATTTGTGTCATGAGATTTAATCATTTTTTGAATATCTTACATCATTATTGATCTTCTAGTTTAGCATCCATCTTTTGTCTCAATATGATGCATCCTTCTTAATAGACCATATCAACCCCATCCATCATCTTGATCCTATGGAAAATGACATTTTAAAATTGACTGCAATCTTTTGATGCTTTTTTCTTTTGTTTATCATTTGAGCTCCCTATCATCACTCGTCAATGCCACTATGATCTATCATATTATGTTGTGTTTTGACTAGTTTTAAATAGGGACATATCTTGGTTTTTATTTTGTTTTCTATTTTCCTGGTTGTCCCACATAGTATCCACCAAGACCCTTGGAGTCCTGAGTTACTCTAGGACATCCTTCTGTGCTTATGGTTATCCCAATACCTGGCCTAACTGAATTCATCACGACTTTGGGGTATTGGGATAACCTTCTTGTTGGTTGTGTTTGTTTTTGAATTAGACACTAATCCACCATGGTACATAGTGTCTTATGCTATAGCAAAAATCAATGCTCCGAATATGGAAAATCGCATTATGATTGCATTTCATTTTCTCCTCCATTGCATTCATTTATCCTCCATCCTTTCGTTTTCCCATGACTTAGGATTTTGGTTGTGAAAATAGTGATTCCTTCTATCTTCCTCCTTCCCCTTAGGATTCCTATGGTTCTTGATAGGTGAGCTTACACACCCATCACCTTCTTTGCTTCCATCATTATGCAAAACCTTATTTACATTTATGATCAAATTGCTTTTCATTTACTTATTATTATTTAGTTGCATTCTCATTTCATATTTTAAGTTGTGTAGGGTAATTTTCATTAATTATTCTATACATCTTAAAAATTCATTTCATTATTAATCCATTGCATCATTAACATTGCATTGTCACACTTTGTTAGGCTCATAGAATTTACAATCACCCATCACATCCTGCATCATACACATTAAAAATCATGCATATCGTCTCATATCATCCACATAGAAACAATCATAATCTATCAATCACATCCTACATCATACACATTAGACATCATGCATATCATATCATTTTATCCATATAAAAACAACCATAATTGATCCATCACATCCTGCATCATAAGCATTAGACATCAATATAATCAATATGCATCATAAGAATACATACATATACACATAAACATAAATCATTATACACATATCCATACATCACATCATAATAACCATCCACAATAAAACAAAAAACATACATATGCATAAGTAAATCATCCATCACATGCACATCATATAGTGTCAATAAGGGCTCTCACATATCATGTCAAAAATAAAAAAAATTCAATGTCGGTCACATAATCCATAATAATGTCCATCATAATGCCCATCATATGTCATCAAATTACAAGTACAAAGCTATGGCTCAGCTCTAATCTCTACCACTCCATACTAAATCCCATCCTATATCAATCAATAACCAGGATCTTGTCCCTCTGACCCTCTAAACCATGAGATGCCTGCATCTAATCTCTGAGGCGACTCTAGCACTGGCCCTTTGCGTGGTGGCATATTTATCATGCTACTATACCTATGGGTATGCATGCCTACTGACTGGGATGGCACTGGAATTTGTGGCCTCGCTTGAACATAGGTAGGAACTCACTGTCTTGGATCTAGAACTACTGTGAAATAGGCACACATATAATAGCTACCCTCTCTCATATACTCATCCTGCTGAATTGCCTGCAATCTGGATGAGTCTCACTCTGCCTTATACCTATCCCAGAATATATATATAGATCTCCTCTCCTATGCCCACACACCCTATGCTAACCATAGCTGCTCAATCTCAGCTCTCATTTGAGACACCTGATTCATAACCCTATCTCTCTCCTCTTGCATACCCTATACCTGTGTCTCTAGTGTCTGAACCTCATCCCTGCCCCTACACTACATCTCTCTCCATAGCTTGTATTTGTGCCATTGCTACATCCCTTTCCTCTTGAAGGACCTACATCTGTGTCTGTAAGGCATCCTTCTCTATCTCCATCACCTGCACTCGAGCCTTCATGGTCTCCTCCCTCTCCTGCATCACTCCCATATCTTCCATATCTCCCATTGTATGCTATGTCACATCCACTCTATCATGGAGCTCATCTTTCTCCTATCTCAACTCCCTCCTCTCTCTCAACAATACCTCCACCTCTCCTACCCTATTTCCTTGCCTACCTCCAACTCTCTCCTCGATCTCCTCCCTCTCCCTCTCCCCTATCCTTCCAATCTAATCTCATCCTCTAGTTTGAACCCTAATTCCTCCTTGATCGACTCCTCCAGAGGAATCCGTACAGGTTGGTGTCACACGAACCATGTTGAATATCTCATAGTAATCCATGCATCTAATATCCCTCCAGTCCTCCTTGGGTACTCCACTAGCTCTCACTCCAGTGTCTCTCAATGCTCCTATGCAAACTCTTCCAAAATTAGCTCCCCCATGGTCGCTTCCATGTAATCCATCTAAACCTATCAGGTGCACCTAAAATATCCTGTATCAAGCCAAACTAGCTTGTCACTCAGTTTTCCCTATGTGACTCCACTAACTGAGGCTCCCTCCTAAATATATAACATCAGGTCATGAATTATCCTATGTGCCTAGCCTAATTCTCCCTCCACTTGGTCAAGCATCATGTCATATACGACCTCACCACTATCTCCTCCTCCTCTAGATCATAAAATAATCTCCTCCATCCGTCTAAATCTCCCGAGCCCTGATACAATCATACTCAATTATACTTTGCCCCGTACCAATAATCCACTGAAAATCTCATATCCTCTTGACCCACTCTCACCACATTCAGCCTGGAAAAATTGATGTGCTCTCACACCCATACCTTAAGTAGAATCACATTGCACACACTAATCCCCTCCTAATAGCAAACCACATGCATATCTCTGTACAATTGTGCAAGGACACATGGACCCCATGCAGACTTTCCATCTCTCCCCTCGATAATATGTTGAGTAACCTCCATATAGAAAAGGTTGTAGAATTGACCACTCCTATCCAGTATGAGTATCCCGCTGATCAATGTGCACAAATATAATTATAATGGTGGTACTCTCAATCCCAAACATTTTTCCATGTCTAGCCCCTTCTACACAGGCAGGTCCTCTCGCCCAAATAGGACCCACACGGTCTAATATATAATGTCTCCCTTTGATCTCATGGTGCTCACCATGTGCCCTACTATGGGAATCCTCAATATATGGTAGACATCCTCCAACATCAATGCCATCTCCCCCGTCGAGAGATGGAAAGTCGAGGTCGCCAGAATGTCATCGTCTATCATGTCACCTCCATCACCTTTGATATCCTCTCTCATGTCTACAAGATATCAAACCACTGCAATGATACCACACACTCTGTCAATCACCAAATCCTTGCCTTAATTTATTTCTCCCTAGGTTCCTTTTTGCACTAACACTCTTTCTAGGTATAATTATCCCAAGTTGTCCCCCTTTAAATATTTTGATTTCCCACCCTTTTTGGCCCCCCTTCTTTATCCTCAGTTTTCTCCCTTTTTCAAGTGCGGACCACCTTTTTTGGGGTGGGGTCACCCCTTGGGGTGCGGCTGCCCCTTCGGGCAGGGCTGCGCCTCGAGGTGTGGTTGCTCCTCTAGGTGGGGCCACCTTCGTCGGGGAGTGGCCACCCCAACCGAGGTGGGGCTGACCCTAGGGGCATGACTACCTGTCCATGTTGTGCGACCGCCCCTCTAAGGCGGGACCACCCCTCACTAGGGCACGACTACACTTCCTTGGGTGTGACCACCCTTTCTGGGGTGCAGTCACCCTTGTGTGGGGAATTTCACTCTATTTTCCATCTAATCTACTCATTCTACCAACTAACCCCCCATTTTTTCTCCCCACGCCATTATTTTCACATTTCTTCCTACCCGTTGAGCAAAAATTTTTTTCGCCCTCTACCCATTTTTATAACCTACCCCTACTCCCAAACCTAGGTTTTCAAATTACATTTTAAATCAAAAATAAATTATAAAATTCTCAAAATCACGAGGGTTTGGGCCTAACCTAGCGTGGGACTATGCGCTCACGGTAGAAGCTTCGCACCTCATCTCCTCAGTGGATGATGTCACCATCGTAGTCCTTCGACATCTTCTCTCTTCTTCTCTTTCATATTCTCTCCTCTCTCTCTCTCAATTGTCAGTTGTGCAAATGAGGAATACTAATTCTACAATTACTATTTATAATCTTCCCTCCTTTTCCCCTTTTTAAAATAGAGGGTATTTTTTCCCTTTATTTAACTTTTTTCTCCTCCAATTAATCCTCCAACTTCTTGGAGCCATCCTTCATGCCCCATGTGTTCATTTGACTCCATTGAAAATCCAATCTTCATGGGTTTTTGATCTCTTTCTGATGGTACCTTCTGTTTCTTCATATTGAGAAGTCACCTGGAGCCCTTTTTTCTTCCCCTATTGACCTCTCGAGGGGGCATACCCTACCATATCCATCCATGCTTCCTTCTTGGTCATTTTCCTGTATGATTGGGGCATCTCCTTTCACTCCCCTCCATTTGATCAGCTCACACAAACTCTCTAATGCTCAGGCATCTCTTTCGTAGTGACTTCCTCTATAGATTCATCTGCATTTTATTTTCTTTGAAACACTATTATTCTAACAATATTTTGAAGAGGGGAAAAATGTAGACATCCAAATTTGACCACGTCCATATGTTCAAAATCCTACCATTTTCTTATATTAATTAAATGACATATTTAATTAATATTATCCCATTCTCTAAGGTTCCCAAAATTATTTGATTAAATACTTTATCCTTTATCCTTTCCTCTCTAAATTAAATAAATCAATCAATTTATTTAATTTAATCAATTATCCTCTTCAATTTTAAATTCATTCTTTCTCTCTCCTTGTCCCATACTCCATAACCTTTTCACTAATCTAGATTAATCTAATTAATAGTTCATTAGGATGTACATATCCTTAATTAGGATTAATGTCACATCCTCCATATTTGACCACTTGCCTCTAATCTTCATTAATTTTCCTAATCACCTATTTGCAAAAACATAATCTTAATCACTTACCTTTTCTAGCATGTCCTTAAGTCAACTTTTCATGGTACTTACCTTATTTGGTTTACCCTCTTCCCCATGTGAATTAAAATTTCAAACTTATTCCCCCCATGCATTTCTCTTCCCCATGACCTCTCAAAGGTCACATCAAGTACATGGGACAAGGACCTCCTTTTAGAGAACCTTATCTTATCCATGGGTTTCTTCCATGCTTGTGAATTTTAAATTCATTTTTATTTCTCTAGTGCCCTTTCAAATCCCCATGGTGAAAAGAGTGGAATTTCTAAAAGTCCTCACTTGTCACTTTTAGCCCCACTTTGGCACAAGGAATCTCTGTTTAATGAAATCCTCTTCAATCCCAAGGTACTTGAAAGTACCTTGGGACCACATGTCCTTTTCCATGTCACATTTTACTTCTTCAATATCACCCTCCACATGGCAAGATGTGAGGGCTTGTGAGTCCTCAACTCACCACAACCCTTCATCTTGTCCATGGTGGATCAATCTCAACCATCCATTTGTCTTTAAATGGAGGGCCTTGGCCTCATGTTAAGGGTTAAGTGTTGTTAATATTTTTAACATTTTTGAGATTTTTAAGCCATTATTGCAGCATTCAAGAATTCTAGCCATTTTTATTCAAAGTCATTTTGCATTCTCACCTACCATATTCCATCATTCAACCACATCCATTATTGCAAGCTTTCCATCAAGGAGCATACTTCAAGGGCCAACCACTTCATCAAGCTAGACAAGCACAAGGTATAAAATTTATTGTTATTTTATTGGTTTTTTTTTAGTTTCAACTAGACATAATCGTTGAGCTGTTGTTGTGTTTCCTTTTTATTGCATTCATTTTAGTTTTACATTTTAGACTAGGGATTTTCACTGCACACAATGGTGAGACCCACAAATCCTAGAAATCACCTACAACAATATTGCCTATCATATATGACAGATCCAAGAAATTGATTTTCCATGCAACTAAGAGAGAATGACTAAATCCACACAAACATAGGATATTGAGATTAACTTTTAATTGTAATTGAACTATATGGAATTAATTATAAATTTCAAATGAATGATTATAAAATAAAAATTGCAAACCCTAGATCAAGATTTGATTAGATTCTGACAAGTGTCCTAATCTTATGTAATAAGATAACTTGACCTATAAATAGCCCAATCTGACAATAAAAAACACTTTTAATTTTAGCTTAAGTAATTAAAGTAGACATATAAACTAGTTAATGACTAATAATCATTAAGTAAATTTCCAAATTACTCCAACAACCCCCCTTAAGATCAACTTATGTCCAAAATCTAAAAAATTATGAACATAATGATGGATGCATGGATGGGTCCCAAATACAAGGCTAAATGAGGTACCTATATAAAAATGAATGAAACTCTCATATCTATAGAAAAGGAGAAAACCACATGAGAAAACTATCTTGTCCAAAAGAGAGAAGGTTAAATAACTACACTAGTGAAAGAAATATCTAGGAGGACTCAATGTCACCCCCCAAGGGTTGCTTCTATCACACAAGTATAATAGATGTCCTCCCAGTATGGGAGATAAAATAAGGATACATGAATCCCCCTATAAACAAAGAGATCTTGTGACAATGATAAAAATTTGAAGACATAATATTACCCACTTCTTGCAAACAACATTTCTCCCCTTAGGAAGAAATAGATCCATTGGTGATTGGGGAAGTCATTACTAAAAGATGAAGAATCAAGAATCCAAATCCTAATGATGTGTGTATTTGAAAATTGCTCAAGTGTCCACATGCTAGAATCAAATGGTATCAATCCAATAACATGTGAACAATAATGTATAACAGGCTCCAAAGATGATGAAGATGATGGGCCAAAAATGATGATGTGGCTATCAAAATCGAGGAGATGAATGTCATCAAATTAATTCTTGAAATATACAATTTGAGACTCTACAAAAAATGATGATATATCTATAAGATATGAATCCCAAGTAGCTATGTCTGAAAGAGGATGAATGTCCTATTGTATTGAACCAATAGGGTCCAAAAATGTGATCATGCTAAGTTTATTAGGAACAACAAAAGATAAATATTGAGTCTTGATCTAAAGAATAGGATTACGAAGACAGGTTTTTGAACCTCAAAACATGCAAGACCTGTATGATATAATCAAGTTTTGGTATTGAGACGTCTCAACCTTTGAATATTAGAATTAATTAATTTACTATTCTATACATATTAATTAGAACCTCAAAACATGCAAGACCTGTATGATATAATCAATTGTTGGGATTGAGGCGTCTCAACCTTTAAATATTAGAATTAATTAATTTACTATTATATACATATTAATTTATCCTAGTGTATTAAAATTCTTAATTTTCCATTCACTTTGTGGGTCCTATTGTTGAGATGACATCCTACATGATAGGTGATGAGATATGGAAACATCATCATTTAATTGGAATTTGGTTCGCACTTTAGGATGTCCTATTTTATAGTAGTATGATTTCACATGTTTCCATATTGGTGAAAGACTATTTTGGCAAGTTCCTATATTGACTTAGGAGTCTCAATTAGCAGTTACTATATCAATATTGAAGAGGAATAAAGTTGTTTTTTGACTTTATTTGTTTTAGGAGCCTAGGATACAGATAAGATGTGGAATATATAAGAATAAGATTTTTTTCTTGGATATAGGAACCCAAGATTGAGGATAAGGTTATTTTGTCTTAGTAGGTCAATTTTATAGCTCATTCTTTTTGAGCTTTTGTAGATATTGGACTTGTAGAAAATTAAGGATGAATTTTAGGCCTCTATCTTGGTGCTCTATAAATATGAGACTTTTTTTGAGAAGTTGAGAGGAAAAAATTACATTATAGTGTTATGTTTTCAGATTTCCTCTAGAGGAGAGCAATATATGAATCTCCATGTTAAGGCTTAGAGCTTGGAAGTGTATTGTAACAAATTTTTTTGCAAATTAATAAATTGGTTTGATACTTTGGAGTGTGAGGTTTTTAACCCAAAAGGGTTTTCCCCACTTATATTGGTGTTTCTTCTCTTTTGTATTTTATTCTTCTATTATTCTTCTTTCATGTTCTTAAGTTGTTAATTTACATGTTGTTATGCTACCAAAATTTACTTATATTTTCTAACTACATTATGTTTCCTCTAAGGTTTGATGTGATGGTAATTCAACTATGTTTGTTTCCACTTTAATGGAATAGTAAAATATTATTGTATCAAGTATTTAAAATAAAGTTTAAAAGAAACATAAGATATTGAAGGTCCATACTGGTTCTTGAAGGTCTTTCTAGGTTCATCTTTCCCTTTCAACTAATATTAGAGCTTAGATCCATTGTTTTCATGTGCTTGCATGTGCATGTATATGAGTTACATGTAATTGCATGTGAATTGTATGTACTTGCATGTTCTTTCATTTTATTACATGTGTTTGATTCATGGTGTTTAAGGTTTTTGGTATTTCTTTCATTGTGATTTATTATCATGGAAATCTTGAGGGATTTGTTTTGAAGGAATTGGTTGATTATTAATACTTATTTTAGTGAATTTTTTTAGTTAATCTTGTTTTTAGGAGACAAGTATTTTGAAGGATTGAGAAGATGGAATTTTATGGATTTGATAATGTGGTTACATTTGATATGATATTGATCAAGAGAGTCGGTTTTTAACAATATATTATGACCCTCATGCATGCTAGTGTTCTTACATTCTATGGTCATGTGCAATAGAGTATTTATGCTGGGTATTTATTCTTTGGCTCCCTAGTCATATGGAGAAACTTGGGTTGTCATGAATTTTGTTTGATGTGTTGATGTTGGGGTCTTCACTTTAGTCCTTAGCATTGGAAGGAATTGTTTCATTATCCCTAAATGCATGTAGCCTATGGATTTGAAAATTGGATGATTTGAAAGATTTTGGAATAGCCTAGCTCCTTTTTATGCTTGTGCATGATAGTGGTTGTGGAGTTGGCCTCCAATTAAGCTTGGATATCTTGGACCTCTTCTTCCTTTAGTTTGTTGTATACTCATATGTTTTAGTTTCTTATTGATTGGATTTGAGGGTTTTGTAGATTTTCCATTCAAAATATATGTTTATTTTTATCTATTCTATTCCAGTGTTTTGGTTTACTAAATTCTAGTGTTTTTAGAATTTTGGGTCTTCCAGATGATAAGTGGATATGGATTTTCATATGTGTTTGTGAACATGGTGATTTTGTAGGTTTTGAATGTTAATAAAAATTTGTGGTTTGTAGATATATAGAGAGATTATGTTTAGACTCTTTTAGTTTTTTGGATGAAAATAATTCTAGATTTGTAGGAATGCTTGATTAGTTCCTTGACTATGGTACTCTCTTGTAAATTTATTTGGAAAATTGAATTTTCTGATGATTTGGTGATTGAGTCTTGAAATCTACATGTTATCTTCTTTGATATCTCATTTTTACATGTTACTATTGTGATTATATTATGTATGTTTCATTGGTTATGGATCTATGAGTTATGTAGTTTGTGGATTAGCTACCCATTAACTATTGTTGGATGACTCAGATGTGGGTTGTCTATATCCATGAGATTGATTCAATATTGATGTAGAATTTATTAGTTTACCTTGTCAGTGGTCATTTTTCGCATTGTTATATTGCATTGAGATGAGAGGATGGATGATGTTGAGTATATGGATAGTCAATCATGATAATTGTAGCATGATTTTTATCTTTTTAACTTGGAGGTCTTGATTTTACTTATTATTTTGTGTTGCTAATATTGAAAGTAAATTATTTGATTGTGATAGAACCATGGAGAGTCTTCATTTAGGAGATGGTAATCATGATTCCATGGAGAGATTAGTATCCTAATTTAGTGGGAGATTTGGTAGTGATGTGGATTCATAACTTGGTGATGGATGATCTTCTACAATATTTTCTGGTGACATGGATGGACTCTTGGATTATGTTCTTTTATGTAATGAGGGTTCTAAGTTGCAATCTTGGGTTTCATTAATATGAGATAGTTATCTTAATATGAGATAGTTATCTTATAATGAGATAGTTATCTTTATATTAATTAGAGAAAATGATCTTCTTTTGAGGAGCTGAGAGATCATGATGTCATGATTGTGTTCCTAATTCTTGAGGTTGGACCTTTGAAAATGATTTGGTTGGTTCTCTTGGTATTTAGTAAATTGATCCTTTTCTTGGGAAATTCATGAGAGTGAAATGTTTCATTTGGATTTTAACATAGATTTATTGAATGTTGGTGCTCATGGATACTTGGAGAATTGGGTGAGGTAGTTGTTTAAATGGTTACTCTTTGGAGGTTTCAACAAAATTTCAAAGGAGCCTTCACCTAGAAATGAATGTGAGTACATAGTATACCTATAGAGGATATTTTTCTTGGAGTGATTTATGATGACTTAGTTATCTTGGACATGAGCATTCTCATTCCCCATTCTTGGTGTACTTGAAAGATAATCATTTGAAAGGTATAACCCATTTTTTTATTATAAATTATGTTTTTCTTTGTCTTCTCATAGATGGATATTTAGGTATGCTTTCTAGTTTTAGAGGGTTCATTTGAGGAGTTTTTGACATGTTTTTCTCCTTGGGTGTATGTTATTTACTTATGATAAGTTTAGGAGATGTTGTTGGGTTTATTCATATTTTGGGAATGGTTTTGATTTTGGTCTTTCTTATTTAGAGATTCTTACATCTTTGTGGTGATATTATATGCTATTAGATTCGATATTTTGGATGTTGTTGAGAAATTTTATTTGGGGTTGTGCAAGATATCTTACTTGGCACAAATTAGAGGTTTTAGTAGAAGGATATTATTGGGGTATGATTCATAGGTTTTATTTTTATTATATGGCTTCTTATTAGAGATTAGTATTCACATGGTTTAATGTGGTGGACTTGGGAGAGTTATGGTGACATATTATCAAAGACTATGTAGTGGTTTGTGTTGCATGTGTGGATCATTGTGAGTGTTCTTTGTTAGGTTACCACATAATTGAATTTCAAGCCACACCTTGGTATGAGTGTTGATTGGTAGACTTGTTAAACCATGATTTATTTTTAGATTTGAAATTACCCATGTAGCGGGAGTTCCTAGATGTGTATGTTCTTCATTGAAAGGTTTTATAAAAGGAGTTTGTGATCACATTTTTGTTAGAAACCCTAGATCAAACATGCAAACCTAAACACCTTCCACAGAAGAGAAAATACAAAAAAGCAGAGCTTTGCATGCGAATGTGCAAAAATGATATATTCAGGAATTCAATATTACAATGAGATGATTTTCTTTATAAAAGCAAAGTATGCAACCCTAATGTTGACCTAAAATTAGCTCAACTAAATAATGCTTACTTATTAATTAAGTAAGCTAATTATTACCTAAGAAAAACCTAGGTAAAGTTATGCAAGTGTAATTAAATATTAATTACACTAACACCCCCCCATAAGTGCAACTTAGGGAGACTAGATAAGCATGCACCTAAAACTAAGATGAATGCAAGAAAGCATGAATGGGTCCCGACAACAAGGCTTGATTAGGTACCCATGTACAAATGCAATAATGAGGTAGAGAAGGAAAACCCAGTGGGACAACCCCCCCTACAATGAGATGACTGCTGCAAAGAAGCACTGGAAGAACACTATGGAGTAACACTGGAACTGCAATCTGACGAGCAAGGAAATATACTTCTATGTACAGGAAACCATAACGAAATCACAATAAGGTGACAGTAGACCCGATACCATGGAACGCTCGAAAACACCAAATTGGAACAACCCTAGAATCCATAGAGCAACAGTAGATGAAATGATGACAAAATCTGGAAACCATGAATCTTGATGCCGATGTCAAAAATGAGATTGAAACTCTTCCATGGGAAAAAGTACCATACAGACTCTAGAACATTAACCACAAATTTAGTGGCCCTCAAACTGATATAGATCCGATGTAGATCATTAACCATAGGCTCTCAATCTAAAGTGTGAAACAATATGAATCTGATATGTGTCAAGCTAAGACAAAATATGGCCAAAATAAACTAAGGAACCATATTACAACCCATGTGAGTTGCCATCAAAACATGATGAAGAATGCAAGAAACCCCCCTGATGGAGCTTTATATCAATTCATTTATTACAATCCCCAATGATTGCAAAAGGAGAGAATGCCTAACATGCATAAACATAAAATGAAAATATACCTCAGATCTTTTTAGAGGACTAAATCAGCTTTCCAATGCAACAAGAATGGCGAAAAAAGGATCATCGAGTCAAAAGATATGGCCTCTGGAGTGAAAAATAGAACATCTGAGTTCAAGGACCTGCAAAATAAATCTGGAGGATAATCAGGAAAAATAACCTACACCAATAGAATGGTGTCAAAATCAGCTTTCCAACGGTATCTCATTTGTGAAAAAAGGACATCGTACGCAAAAGTTACGCCTGATTTGGTGAAGGTGCTCCAGAATGGCCTATAAGGCTTGCAGGTAGCCCAGGGGGCTAAAAAAAATATCGGCCCCTGGTCCTGCATGCGACCAGGGGCTGGTGGATAGGGGGCTGGGGTGGAGCCCCTGGTCGCCCATATGACCGCCGCTACAGATTGAAGCCCTCAGGGGCTGGCGGGTAGCCCCCGGTCCTTCGTATGACTGGGGCGGAGTGTAGAAGGGGCCCGACAGGGGTGGAGCAAAGGCCGACGACCGGATGGGGGAGCCACCGGTAGCAGCGGCGGTTGGGTGGCCACCCAGTGGCACGGCAGCGGTGGGAATCCATTAGAACTGCAGGCGCAGGTGCAGTTCCCAAAAATTTTAGTTTTTTTAAAAAACATGCCTTGAAAAGCGTGATGGGGAGGCCGTACGACCTTCATGGCAAAAAAAATTTGCCCTCCAAACCAACTTCGCCAAAATCGATGAAACGAAAGGTGATCTTAGGGTTTTTGGCCACTGCGAACGCAATGGTGACCTTCTCTTCTCCTCAAAATGCTTTAAAAAAATGGCCACCTCCAGAGCTTCCAAAAAATCAACAACCATGAAACCCTCACAGATCTGGCAAATGATGACCAAAATCTGCAAAATAAAAGCCAAACCTAACTTTTTCCAGTGCTTTGAATCCAATGGTGAGGCCCGATCTAATCCAAGACACTGCATAAATGAACTCAAGGCATAAAATCCTCGAGGAACCCTGAACGAACTCTGCAATGATTTTCTCCAAAATTTGAGAAGGGATGCATGTCAAGGCTCTGATACCATGTTAGAGCCTCCAATAGCTCTGATACCATGTTAGAAACCCTAGATCAGACATGCAAACCTAAACACCTCCCACAGAAGAGAAAACATTAAAAAAGTAGAGCTTTGCATGTAATGTCTAAAATGATAATATTCATGAATTCAATATTACAATGAGATGATTTGCTTTATAAAAACAAAGTATGCAACCCTAATGTTGACCTAAAATTAGCTCAACTAAATAAAGCTTACTTATTAATTAAGTAAACTAATTATTACCTAAGCAAAACCTAAGTAAAGTTATGCAAGTGTAATTAAATATTAATTACACTAATAATTTTATGGGTTGGATACATTGTTGGAATGATTTCTACTGATGTTTTAGATATTTTTTGAGGTATGGATAATTGGATGGATTAAAAAAATTTGTGGTTTGTTATCTAGTCATGTGGGTTTTTTAATTGTTGATCTAACTATTTTGGAACATTCATGTTCAATATTTTTCTTGGAGGAATTTTTGACTTTGGATTTGTGTTCTAGTAATAGGGTTGAAGTTGGGTACACTGGTGCTTATGTATAAAGATTATGAACACAATGGATTTGTGACAATAGCTTGTAGCAATTTTATCACTTTGATTTGATGCATGTGTTCTTTTGATTGGTGCATATTCACCTTGGCTTGATCCTTGTTCCTTTTATTCCATAGGTGACGTGTTGGAGGATGATAGAAGTTCTTGCTTGATATGGTGGATATCTTGGATGTTATTGTAGGTGTTTTGTTAATACAAAAGAGCATCATTGATATTCATGTCATTTCATGGAAGGTTGTGATGATGCTATTTTATTTTTTAGTTCATAGCAGTTGAAATCATGTTGTTTCCATTGGATCTTTAGATGGTGTTCTAGTTCCATGGACCTTGGGTTCCCAAGTATTTAATTGTAGTAGACTCTTGGCAAGTATTTGAAAAGTGGGAGAGGGATTAAGGTGTCTCAACCTTTAATTCCTCACACTAATTAGTTCCTTATTAGGTTCATATTAATTTATTCTTATGTATTAAACTTCCTAAGTTGTAATTCACTTTGTGGGTCCTATTGTTGAGATGGCATCCTACATGGTAGGTGATGAGATATGGAAAGATACTTATTTAATAGGAATTTAATACCCACTTTAGGAGGCCCTAATTTATATTAGGAGGATGTAGAATTATTCCATATTGGTGAAAACTATTATGGTAAGTTCTTATATTTACTTAGGAGTCTTAGCAGTTAGTATAACATAACTAAAGAGGAATAAAGTTATTTTTGGCTTTATCTATTTTAGGCACCCAAGATATGGAATGGATAAGGATAAAAAAAATTGGATATAGGCACCCTTGAGATGAGGATAAGGCTATTTTGACTTATCAAATTGATTTTAAAGCTCATGAATTTTGATCTTTTGTAAAATATTGGATTTGTAGAAATCGTAGATGATTTTTTAGGCCTCTATCTTGGTGCTTTATAAATATGAGAGTTTTCTTGAGGATTTGAGATGATATTTTTTCATCATAGGGTTATGCTCTTAGATTTCCTCTGGAGAAGATAAAAATGTAAATCTCTATGTTAATCTAAGAGCTTGGAAGTGTATTCTTATAGTATTTGTTGTAGATTGATATATTGGCTTAATGATTTGGAATGTGGAGTTTTTTCACCCAAAAGGGTTTCCTCGCTATACTAATGTTTCTTCTCTTCTATATTTTATTCTTCTATTCTTCTTATTTTATGTCCTTAAAGTGTTAATTTATATGTTGTTATGTTGCCAAAATTTACTTGCATCCTCTAAATAAATTATCTTTCCTCTAAGGGTTAATGTGATTGGAATTCAACTATCTATTTTCACTTTAATGGTATAGTAGCATGTTCTTGTATCAAGTATTTAAAATCTAGTTTAAAAGAAACATAAGATATTGGATGTGTGTACTAGTTATCAGAGGTATTTTTGGATTCATATTTCTCTTTCATCAAGATCCTCTAAGGTATCGTCAATAAAGGGTATACGATCTACATCTGCAATAGGAATGAGATAATTTACAAGAGGGTCATTTGGGAATGGAGAGATATGAGGGTCTCTGTGGATCTTCCAAAGTAAAGTCTAAAGTGTGTGCCCAGATAATAAATCTTTTATATAATAGACATAGTGTCATGATCAACACTAGAAAAAATCACTCCTACAACATGATCACTGATAATACACCATGTTGAATAACTCCCTAGTGTTTGTAGTTAGGTTTGATTCCATAAAGATAATGAAAATTATCAAGATACTTGAGATGTCTAAGGATGTTATTTTATCAAGACGCATAGTTATCCTTTCTAGGATGGCCGCAAAAAGGATGAAAAAAACACATGATACTTCCTCAAATGAAAAAATTAGAGACTGATAACCTTAATACATGTAAAGAAGATTAAAAAAATTAATCTCACACAAATAGATTATTTTCATGTTTGAAGATGTCCAAGTAAATGATAAAAATGTGAAATAATTAAAAAATGAATAAAATGCACCTAGAGTAGATTCTATAAAAACTACATGATTTGATCCAAAGAGCTCTAAAATACCTTTCCAATACCACAAGAATAATAAAAGCTGGATATATAGGAAAAAAATCATGAGCTCAGAAGAAGAAAAGGATGATCTAAATTTGATTGAGAATAAAATGAACTACAAAATAAATTTGATGACGAGATATACACCACTGGAAAGTAAAAAGCACCAGATTTTTGATGATATCTTGTTTTCTTGATTTCAACATTGTATGCCCAGGTTATACAAAAAATTAAAAAATAGCTTCTTTAGGGAAAATGGGGCTAGGAGGGGGCGAAGTTGTTGACCATATGGATGACATAAAAATGATGTCATGTTGACATCATCAACTATTTAGGGAATATTCCATTCATCTAGAAAAAAATGCCAACATCTAGAAAATAAAGATTTTTTGGAATATTCTATTTGATGCCTAGATATTGTCAATTTTGTAGGTTATCAAAAAAGTGCTTGTCAATGTCAGAAAGATGATTGTGTCATTAGATTTTTTTTTGTGTGTTGGGTAATTTCCACCTATGGAATATGCGCTATTGTGAGGTTATAAAACATACTAATGGGGTGTACCATAGGCCACTAGGTAGAATTAATATGATTGAAAATCGTCTGTAGAGGCCCCATAGTGGGGCCCACATGGTAGAGCCACCCATGAAGATATGACTACACAAGCCACCCTACACAATCCATAAACAACATGTATTTTTGTTTGCAAAACCTTTAAAACCAAAACAATAAAAACGTAATTTTTTTGAAAGAATTTATACGATGCCTAGAGAAATTTATCATAGTTGGGGGTCATATAAATTTTTACAGTCATATGGATTTCAATATAGAGGTCCTTGCTACAATGTTTTTTTGTTTTTTTGTTTTTGTAACTTTTCCAAATTTGATGAAATGACAAGTGATCCTTAGGATTTTTTGGTCATTTTGAACTCAACGATGATGCATGTTTAGCTCTAAGATGGGCCAATTTTTCTCTCAAGGCCATATCTCTCAAAATTTAGATAGGAAGGCATAGATCTAGTGCTCTGATACCATGTTAGAGTTGATAGTGGATGCAGGAGCATCTAGTGGTGTAAGGGTAATCTTGCATCACCCAAAAAATTGTATTCTCAGTTTTTTGTAGTTTCCCTAGGTGTCTTAGGGTCCATGGAAATTCATGGAGTCTTTGGAATAGTTATAAGTTTGAAACAACCAAAAATAGTCACCTACTATTTTTAGTAAGTTGACCTATTTGGGTCATATGGATGCGAAAATTAACCCCAAGGAGTGAAATTGGAAAATAATATTTTTCGCGAAAGAATCATCTCAAAATCTTGTATTGTTTGGAAGATATTAAATTGTCATCCCAGGGAATTTCTCTAATGAAGTTTAAAATTGAAAATGGAGGCCCTTCATAGCCTCGAAATAGGGTGCAAAATATTTGATCTTTTAGATTTCGAAAAGGTTAGTTGTAGATCTCTTGACAAGCTTTCCAATGATATATTACAACTGAAAATTTGACACTCGAATCAAAAGTTATGGCCTCAAGAAGTTGCCCCACTAAAACGTGAATTTTGAATTAAAATATCATCCTAGGCAAGAAATCAAACGGTGAGACTTTTGGCACCAAAACAAAAGGGAAAGTTACACTTTCTAGAAAATTCTAGGGAAATTATTGGGTAAAATAAAAGGGTTAAGTGGGGGTTGTAGAAGGTGGATCCATTAGTGCAGATTGTTGCTCTGAATAATATATTTTGTTTTTAGAGTTGATTTTGTTGTAGAATCAAGCCCATGAGGATGCAACATGTAATTTTTGAATCTGTAATTTAACTTTACGAAAATAATTGAAATTAGGTTATTTTTTTTGTCTCGCATCTTTTGTGTTGGTATCTATTGTTTTGATTCGTGTGGGTTTCAGGTGTTGTGGCCCTCATCAATAGTGAACCTTACAGCTCCTAGAAATTACTTACAATAAAAAAACCTATCACATACAGAAAAAAAAAAACTAATTTTTTATGCAACCAAGAGAGAATGATTGAATCCACATAAGCATATGATGGGTATGTGCAGGATCATCATAGAAAAAATAGGCCCTTAAGTGGCAATAAAATTCAAAAAATCAGAGATAAGCAACTTGATGTAAAAATTTGAATAAGTTATCTATATTATTTCAAAAATATGTAAGAATAGAATTTGTAGAAAATTGAATTTAGTTTATAAACTAGTAGATTTATTTTTATTTTTTTAAAATCTATTTGGTGAAAGTTTCAAATTTCAATGCAGTAGTAGATAAATTTCAGGGAAAAAATAAGAAGTAGGTGTCTGTCTGACCACCCTTACCATAATAAAATGATAATATTTTTTTTTTAATATTTTAGATATAATTAGGGGACTCATGTCCCAATGTGATGCATATTTTTTTATAATTTTTTTCCAAGTAAATAATTAATTATGAATTTTTTATTAAAAAATTTAAAAAATTAAAAAATCGTATGTCTAACCACCTTAACTTGGTCAAAAATTCATGAAATTCATTTTTTTTTTATCCTATAGTATGTGAAGCATAGAATGTGACACATGTTTTAGATTAAAAAAATGTGAAACCAGTTGAAATCTATAGATATTTTTCAATCAGCCTACCAATTAGGACTTTAGTCACAATTCAAATAGAAAATGAATAATAATTATTTATTTAATTCAAAGTAAAGAATAATTTATATTGGTGGAAAGCTGAGAATATCCTCTAAAAACCATTTTCATTTCATCAATTTTGGGTAAAAAAAAAGTTGTCAACCACATGGGCCATCATATCACCTAGATATTGCCACTTTTTGGCCCATCATGATCCTGCACATACTCTGATAGTTAACATGTAGTTTTAGTTGAATTGAATGAAATTAATTATAAGGTACAAATTAAATTATAAAATATAAAGGGAAAATACTAAATAAGGATTAGATTAGATTATTATAAGTGTCATAATCCTATGCAATGAGACAAATTGACATATAAATAACCAAATCTAATAAAAAGAGAATGTGCTCCTAAGTTTATCTTAAGTGATCATTGAAGTAATAAGAGATCTAATAATTAATTAATGACTAATTAATCATTAGTTCAATTTCCTAATAACTACAAAAAATGTTTCATAGACTATTTAGTATATAATATGATAAGGACTTAGTGATATTAGAATTGTAATAAATTTGGTGAAGCATCTTTTTTATCATACTCAATCAAAAAATATTGGAATTTATTACTATATAAAGTGAGAAAAATAGTTGAAAGTAAACAAGTAATATTTAAAAAATTTAATGTAAGAAGAAATGTCATTGATTCTTTCATAAAATTTACAAGTACTGAGATACTTTCTAGGTGTAGTAAATAGATAGGTATTGTTTCCCTTAGCAGACACCACTTTACAAGTCTAGCCCTTATGAAAAGTATCCAGAAAGCAAGAGAATATTTGATAAGTTTTCTGTAATTTCCATGTTTACCATTTTATATGGGATAAATGGTATGGATGGGATAAATCTCATATCTTGATCACAAAAATGTGTTCACATTTTTCAAAAAAATTGATGATAGTTTGTATATTTTCTAGTCTTTTCCAATGCATTAAAGCAGTCATTTTTATCATGTGCATAATTTAATGAAATGTGTAGACCTAATTGTGGTGTTCCTATTTATATGCAAAAATACCTAAGGGTGATGTAAGAGAGATTTATTTTTTGTATTTTTGAATATTTGAGATTTTGCAATAATAATTTTTTTAGAGTGTTAAGTTTTTAATCAAAAGGGTTTCCTAGGTGAAATTATTGCATATTATCTTTCCTTTTGAGTATTCTACTTTTGAAATAAAATTACATGGACACCAATTTTACTATATATTTTTATTGTGATTATTTTTCCATAAGTTCATGGTAGCAATGATAAATAAAATTCATACTCATCCCTACAAATAAAAATAAAGAGTAGTCTGCCAATATGTTGATATTATCTTTGTATATATTGGCACACCCTAGAATGAAAGTATGATACGAAGATTAACTAGGTAGATATGTTATAGTATTTTATCCTCATCATTTCAAAACTAAATTATATAGTACCTTTAATTATATTCTTCAATTATATTTATTACAACTACTAGAAGATGATATTCTCACATAACTGCCTATAACATATGCCAAAGATGAGCACATGGGATTGTTTTTTTAGTATGAGGTGTTAATTTTTATAGTTGTAATTATACAATTGAGTCTCACTAATTTATTCCGCTTGAATCTAATGAGACTTGAGATAGAAACCATTAAATTATTGGAGCTTCCTCCGTTAAAATTATCCAAAAACATGATATGTTTTTGATTTCCTAGTCTGGCTATAGGATGATTTTTTTTAATAAATGATTCCTTTTTACTATGGTGATAAAAATTAAATGATAAATTTACTTCTACAAGAAAAAAAGACAAATGATTTACTCTTGTGATCTTGATTATATATTTTAAATTGTAACTAGTTGAGTGAATTCCTCCTCTTTCCTATCTTATTTTTTAATGATAAATAATATATTTATATATTAAAATAATAAAAAAGTGATGTATAATTCACATAAATTTAGATGTAATGAAATCAAAGATCCAAAAATTATTTCGCAAACCTAGAAAGAAAAAAGGGGGCTATAAATTTATGCAACTATAATTGTTAATAGTTTCCAAGTAGTAGCTTATACCTTCCTTATGTTTTGGTTTGTATTTTTACTATAGTGAGAGTGACAAACATGAATCTATTGGAATGTGTAACTACGAAACATTAATTATCAATGGAGAATGTAGGTTTCGAAGGAATAATGAGTACATTTAGAAATATTGAATAGCACTTTTTGGAGTTATATCTTTGGTATATGTAAGAATTTTTGGTCAAGAGAATAGACATATCAAATAAATAATAAGAACTTGATTATAAATGCTAAATTTTGTTTTATGCTATATTTTGCAAACATAAAATATTGGTCTACATTAATTATAGTGATGGAAAATATTTTTATTTCTTCTTGTAGGGTACAAGTATTGAGAGAAAATATTTAAGTAAATGAAAATGCAATATTTTTTAGCATGTAACTAATTCTTTTTCAAATGGCTATAAAAACTAGTCTTTAAATTTTTTTCTTGCAAAATATCCTCAAAAAGAGTGCCCATGTTACTGATATAGGGACTAGAGCATTGCAATGAATTGGTGATGAACATGTTGTTCATTCCATATTCCTCCCATTTTCTATTTGGTGTTGATTCAATTACCTACACTAATAACTTGAGTCTATAGAGTTTTGAAATGTTAACAATGCACAAATTGGATGAAACATAGTTAGTGGTACATGTGAGTATAGTAGTACTAGCCACGAATGGGAGGCATAATAGTAAATGCTATTTCCATTGCTTCTATTGTTGATGTTGGGTTTGGATGGAGAAAGGAACTTATTGATTATTTTATCTAGAAAAGATAGAATTATATGAGAATTATTTTCATTAGCATTTTTAATGTTAAAGCTCAATATTTTTGGTCATAATGAGTTGAAAATACTAGATGAGGTTGTAGTTGAAATTTTTTCAAAAAAATGAAAAATAGAATGGTTTTGAACTTGGTCTATAAAAATGGGTGTAATAGGATTGATAGTATAGATATTTTATTGGTAATGTTGGTAGAATTAAAACAATACTAAAAAATATAAGTGAAAGAGGGTTAGAAACATGTAAATGTGAATGAGATACTCATGTTATTAGTAGCATCATTTGATAAAAAAAGATTACAATTCAAATTTAGATAAAGGAGATATTTTATGACTAGGTTTACGACTAGCTAGGCCATACTCTTGTAAAGGATTTACAAGAGATATTAGTACCTATAACTTGGTAGAACTACCTTAAATAAAGTGATGATTATTATTCATTATTCAGTCATGGAATTGGTCAAGATAATTTCACAAAGATTGGTATATGTTTGAACTTCTAATGTAAAATGTTTCATGCTTGAATTCATCTATGTATAATAAGAGAAATCATATAGAAAAATCTTGGTAGGCTCAACATAATATGTCTAATTTAGAGCTAGACCCTAATGCAAGGAAGGGAACAATAGAATAATAAGGGAAGATCTTACAATTCTCTAAATTGGTATAGAGTAAATTTGTCATTTCCTCTCTTATGGATCTTGTAGCATATAATAAGTATAAGATAACAAAAAATACTAAATATTTTTTTGAAAAGCAACAACCACAATCCTTTAGTGATCATTTGGATTGGGTTTTAATAACATGATTGGATAGGGAGAAACTAAAGGTTTATGACATATGAATGCACTAAAAAATAAAAATTCATTTAAATATTTTTATCTTACATTTTATTGTAATTGAGAAGGTTTTCTATTATTTACATATTCTCTACACCTTAGAATGTTAAAACTCACCATATGTGTTAATAAATATTCTTTGAATTTTACAACACGTATTTGATTTTATTGGATTTTGAAAATGAAAGATGCGAATTCATTTCATTTTTTATATGGAGATGTTTATTTGATTTGATTTTAACTATTGATGATATTGACTCATATTTATATGACCGATTTATATAAAGATAGTAATAAAAATAACTTGAATAACTATATTAATAAGAACCTTTCATAAAAATATATAATTAATACTTCACAAAAAAATAAAAACAATTTACATATGAAACACTACAATATCTACCATGGCACATGTAGGGGGTAAACGTGGACCTTAGGTCGTCTTCCAGAACTTTGGCGACGTGGTCAATCTAAAATCACAGCTTTCTAGTTGCTACCGACGTCGTTCATCCAATCAAACACAAACTACCTTTTCAAATACCAAGCGTAAGAGCTTTTTATGAACCCTAAAATAAAACCGGAGGTAAATCTTCTTGTTTGCTGTTTCTTTTCTTTTTTCTCCAAATAAAATTGTACTCAAATGGAGACTTCCTGTTTTCTGCAAATAAAATTGTACTCAACTTTAAACTATTTTTTCTCCTGATATAGATGAAGACTGTGTGGAAAAAGCAGAGGTTGCAAGGAAACAGATGAAGAAGTTGAGCTAATTAACTTGTATAGAGACATCGAAATTTTTAGCTACCTTGCTCTCCTTGGATTTGGATTTGATAGAACCTGTGAATTATGATTAAGATATTCGATTATATTTTAATGTGGTTATATTTAATCAATATTCTATTGAAATAATATGTTGTGTATATTATGAATTGGATTATTCTATTTGATTGTATTTTTTTAAAATTATCTGGTGAATCATTATTAAATATTAATTGTACTTTCGTATTATTTAAATGTCATCATTAAATTTATTTAGAGCCTAGTAAATATAAGAAAAAACAAGAGCTAGAAGACTAACACAATTAAGGATACTATCAAACCTATTAAGGATTATATAACACCATTTATGAATTTATCATGTCACTATGGATGTTGATTAAAAAAATTGATCAACTGTTCAAACCTTGAAAGTCGTGAAGATAGTATAGTCACTATAGGTATTTTTTTTTTTTGGCAACTTGTAGATTCATTTTTCAATGAAAGTGGTTGGAAAGTTTAATGACACTTTGAATAATAGATTTGAGGATATTATGGATGGTCCAAACCATATCTATTTGAAGGGATTGAATTTTAAAATATTAGGCATGTTGTAAAATATGTAAACTACTTCAAATAGAATATTGTCAACAAAGTATGTGAATATAAAATACTAATTATATAAAATTTACTCAACCATAAATTAGATTTGTCGGAGTATATGTTGGAAAACAAGAAATCAATAAATCAAATGATTTAAACACATGACACATGATGTACATTGATAAAAAATTTCAATAAAAAATCCACCACCAAAGAGCATATTTTTTTATTAATATTCAAAGTATGACTTTAAAAAATTTCTCCCTTAAATCTAACAATGTTTTGGTAGCTCTTGTATACCTAAAAATAACTCATGAAACCTTTATTACATGTATACATTATAAAAAGAAGAGTTGAGAAGAAAATATAGGTGGAACATGGTTTAAAAAAAATGAATCCTCCCATGTGATAAATCAATGAATTCATCAATAGATTGTTGAACACCGAGAATACTGAGTGGGGGGCGGGGAAGGGGAAGGGAGGGGGGGTGAATCAGTATTCTTGTAAACCATTCAGACATTAGCCATCCAATTACCAAAACATATTCAATTGCAATAATGAATGATAGCATGAAACATCCACAAAACCACATAACACATGAACACCGAGATTTTTTTACATGGAAAACCCAAAATGGGAAAAAAAAAACCATAATGAAGGTTAGCTCACAATAAATTATATCTGGATATAGTATAGTACAAAAATGCTCACTACAAGTGGACTCACTATCCACAAATAATAAGATAGAAGAAATAAGGGGTGGCTCATAGCCTATTGAATTGTTACAATATGCCAGATTACAGTTCCAATGAAGTACAAAATCAATCTTTGCGCTAATTTGGATCAATGCACTTCTCTGCTCTTAATTCACATAATTTGCACAACTTTGATCACATTCACATCACACACATGTAGGTGGAACACCGTACATGTCATCTATCACACATAATTCACACTTCTACTCCAAAAAACCAAAATCAATATCCTATATATCACCACATCAAGTGTAACTTCAATTAGGTTGGCTTAATTATAAGTAACACATAAAATTGAACTTGTCATCCTCAAAATATTTCATCAACATCTTGCACCTTAATTCAAAATTCAAATTACCTCAAGATAGGTCAAGATGAACCTAATATAGGTCTTACATAAGATTTCAACACACAGTAATCCTTCAAATGTGTTAGGTCGGCCCCAAATAAGACCTAAACAGAAAAGCCCTCATATGTTTACCCAATTCGCCACATCTGTAACTCAAAACACAATCCCATCTAGAATTCCTATTCAATTGAAATTTTGAAGCTTATCGTCAACATCGCAACTCAAAATAATCATCCACAAAGGAATGTAAAATCTCCCAAACCAACACTTTGTTATAAGAAATGATTGCAATAAACAAAATTGAAATCTATTATTCAGATATTCCATTTTATGTAGGGAGGAATCAACATTTATTCAAGGTTTTATCTCATGTAATTCCTTTATAGCTTCATCCATTAATTCACTAATCTTTCGATATGTTTCAATGATTTGTTTTCTTGATGATGTGTGAAACACATCACCTAGCTGCAACTTGTGTATGGGAGAAATTTTATCTAAGACTACAATGCCTTGATGCATTGGAAATTGCAACAACTGAGATGAGACAACCAGTAGGAATCATATTTTCTTAGAAAAAATACTTTTCAAAGGATTACTGGTGGAAGATTCACCAAAAGGCTAGGCAACGTTGTTTTCTCAGCTTCTTCATCCTTTCTAGGCTTAGTGTTCTCCTCTTCTTTTGTCTTAAATTCTTCATGTCTCCAAAGGTCTTCTCCTAACTTTTTATTCATTATCCTTTTCCTCTTCATATGTTTTATCTTATTTCTATTCATTCTCTTCATTTTTGTCTTCTTCTCCTTCCTTCTCACCGTCTTCTCTTTCCTTATCCTCATTTAATTGTACTAGGTTTTTTGTATCTAGAGGAGTATTTTCTAGATTTTCCTCTGTATTAATAACTCCAACATTGATCTCATGCTCATGTTGAGCATCATCTATGTGCATTTCTCCTTCATCATTAAGTTTTGGGGCACTACAATCATCATTTAATCCTTCTTCAATTGCCAAGAGTAGACCCAACTTATGTACAAGTTCCTCAGCCTTGTCATTACATTGTTTCTAGACCAAATCATGATCATTTTGGTCCATCCCATAAGAATATTTACTTTCTTCTTAGTTATGATTGATGGAACTCTCAAATTTTGCAAATTTGAGATGCCTATTTCAAAAAAAATTGCTTCTGCACTTTCAGAAGTGCACCTAAAGAATCAGTCCCGACTGACCCACTTTGGAGGCTTATAATTTAAAGCTTGTTGATTTTAGTGCAAAACCCAGTTGCAGACATATTTCGTTGACCTATGTGAGCAGGCATATCAAATTTTAGCTTCTCACAATGAGCTCTGACAACGTTTCGAAAAGTGAAGCTGAAAGGTTTTTGCACTGTTTTGCCATTTGCAAATTGTCAGTTTACAAAATAGCTTCTTGTTTGAGCTTGGTTTTTGCAACCAGTTCACTGTCATGTCATAATGAATGTTGTTCCATATTCCCCATATCAACATGATCTCGAATATCAGTTTTCAGAGCCTCATGATCTGATTTGCTATTTTTAGCAGATCCAAACCAAATGCAGATTGTTCTGTTTTGCAGCTGCATTCCTGACAACCTTTCTCAGAGGCCAACTTTGACCATTAGTATCTTTTGATTGGTAATGATTCAAGGAAATTCCTTCTGCACACGAGCTCAAGGTACCTTAATGTTTCATTGTGTCTGATGGTAGCTCGTTAGGAATTGTTTCACTATTTTCACAAAATGGCAATTGGATCAATTTTAATTGGTGCAGAACGGTTGCTATTTCAGAAAAAGTTTAATCGAGCAACTTAGCTGATTAATATCCGGTTCCTCGTAACCTGTTTCTCTGAGCGGTCTTTTGCACTATAATTTTGGGTCAAATGACTATGTGCTTGCAAGTTTTTATGGTTTCACGAGGTCATTTGACCAATTTCCAAGGCCAATTCTAGAGGCAACTTGACCTGTTTTACCCATTTTGCAAAAGTGCTAGAAAACAGTTTTTGGGGCAGACCCAGTTCATGTTTTCACTTCACAAATATACAAAATGCAGTGTGAAGTCATTTGAGGGTGAATCTTGTTTGAAAATGAAATTTTTTTTAGCCGGACCTAGATGAGGCCCAACATGCTTCGCATTGTTGTGGAGTTCTTCAAATAGAATATTATAGTCAAGGTTGTGAAAAGAGTAAATGTTGGTGAATTGCTTGTTCATTATTTCTTGAAGAGATTATGTCTGACAAATAGATTTATGTAATCATTATTGATGTAGAAGTTTAGTTTCATGAGAGAATTAAACATCAATATTTGGCAATGTTAAAGGATCAAAGTATAATGACACCACTATCTAGTGTGCTAAAAGTTGTGCTCACATTTTATATCCTTCAATTCAAATCAGATCAAGGGGAATTTGTACCAGATTTTGTAAAGATTTCTTCAATTGGCCAAAGAGAATAATGCCATTCAACATGGATGGATTGCCACCAAAGCAATGTGGACACTAAGTGTGCTTGTTTAGGTGGACATGGCAGAAAATGCTTATCCTCATGTGGATAATGAATGTTACTAGGTATGGCTTGGAGCAGAGTGGATAGAGATCCATCATGATTGCAAGACATGCACAAAATTTATTTGTTGAAGGTGCCTTAGTAACTATTAGGCAAATGCAAATAGGCACCAAATGAGTCACAGTGAAAGGGAGGGTGCCATCAAGAAGCCTCAATTGTTTTTTAAAACAAATGCATGGAGAGCTAGGCGCGACCTACACAGAGTAGAAACCATGTCAGCAACAAGGAGGCATGTGAGTGGAGGGAGATGAAGCCTGCACCATGTATGCTAGCCTACGCACCAAGTGGCTACCACCACACATAGGATAGAGAAACCCGCACTTGGTGAAGGGAAGGCACGACCACATGAGTAGAGTGGAGGCCTGCCCAAATGAGGAGAAGACCAAGCAGTAAAATCCTGCACAAAGAGTGAAGAGGAGGGCGCGACCTATCAAAGAAAAGCTCACGCCAGTGTTTGAAGGGAGACCCGTGAGCAAGGAGGCACGCATGAAGGAATTGTGGAGTCTCGCGCCTGGTAAGGAGAAGGCACAACCTAGTAGGTAAAGATGGCACGCTGATAGGTAAAAGGAAATTTCATGCCAAGTGAAAGGAACCACACACAAGTGAGGGGTGCAAGCCAAAGGAAGCTACTGGGCACGCATACACAAAATGGATGGCTATGTGCATTCATCAAGGCAAAGGGAGGTGTGCTATCCTACAAGGGAAGGGATGGTACATACATCCAAGTAAAGAATTGAAGGGGGATGCACCAATGAGTGGGTGGAGTCTCTATGTAGCAGGTGAGGAGGCACTTGTAGTGATGGCCAAGGCAACATTCTAAAGAGCCAAAATCTTCAGAAGGCTCGAAAATGCCAGTGGGTGAGAGGCGATAGGCTTGTTGACAGGGCCCGTATGCACAAAGTGAGGCATGAAGTTTGGAGGTGGAGTTCAAAGCAATGAGGAAGCCCACGGCTAGCATGAAGGGAAGACCAGTGGGCACACGCTAACAAGAGAAACTCGAACCAGGCATGGAGGAGGGCGTGACTTGCAGTGGTGGAGGAAGCCTACACCAATGGTGAAAGACCCATGCAACACAAGGAAGAGGATTCCAATAGGTAGCCCGCAACAAAAGACAAGGAGAAGACCTACGACCAGCAGGAAAACTCTATGGAGAGCTGCGGCCATGGAATGAGCACGGGAGCTCAAAATGCAAAAAATTAGGACATTCTCGTGGACCTCGCGAGAATTTTGATGACTTCGGCCAAAATCCCATGAGGTGTGTGAGAATGCATGGCAGGGAGTTTTTAATTAAAAATTGCAAATGGTTGCATAGTTTGATTTAAAGTTGGGGTGGGCCCAGTGCTAAATTTTAAATGGTAAAGTATTTTGTGTGTGGGTATAATTATAAATATTTACTTCATAGTGCAACCGGGTGAATATTTAAATGGAAAATTTCATTTAGTGGTAAAATAATTCACCCGAGAAAGTAAAATGTAAAATATTTCAAATATGAAATATTTAAATGAGGCATAGATAAATTGTTTATTTTCCAGGCATATTTTATTGCAAAATGCAAGATGGGGATAAATTTATAAAGTGAGTAAATATTCACTTTGTAAAATATTTTATTTGCTAGGAGAGTTGTGAGACTTTGTATAAAGTTAATTTTATTCATTTTGTTGGGAAGTATGTGTTGGGAATTAAAATTGCAGCAAATAAAAGGGAGAAACAAAATTTGCACGGGAAGAGGTTTTTTGAGCAGCTAGATTAAACAAGAAGATTCTCTGCATGGGCAGATTTTTTCTTGCTGAGCAATGATGAGGAAATGTTGTTTTGAGAGGTAAAGTTTGTTAGAGGAAGAAGAGAAGATACTCTTTTCAATTTGATCAATGGGAATGGAGCTGCCATGTGTTTGCAACAAATTCAAATTTAGGGCTTCTTTTGTTTCCTTCATTCTTCTATATCTTCTCTTCTCTTCTCTTTGTACAGGGTTCTGAGTTTTGTATTGGGCTGGGTAGATAGAGGTTTGTTAAGTCTGAGTTATTTTTGAGTCTAGAAGCTGTAATTTCTGATTTTAGGAGCAAATACAACCAATTTGTGTAAATAAATCATGAAATGTGTTTGCATTTTTATGAATATCTTCAATTTGTCTCCATATTTGTACAGTTAAATCATATGAATTCAATAATACAAATTATTTTGAGTTTATCATCTCAAATTTCATGAGATTGTGTTATTTGTTTATGGGTTTCTTTCAAAGAAATGGTTAAATACTGTGAGTAGATAATAGTGAATTCAAGTGTGCAGGTTGGATTTGATAAGGAGAATTTGATGGATAATAGGAGTGAGATTGTTGGTGTAAGACACTAACAGTTGATGCAAAGCATCAACAATTTTAGATCCACTGGTTGAATGCCATTTGCTGATAAAGTTGTCTTATGTATTTGACTCCATGGTCCAGAATTGGCATTGATTTATCTTGCAGCTTAATGCATCTTAGAAAAAATAAATTAAATGTAAAATCATTCTTGTTCTTATTATTTGGATAGTTGTGTCTGTCATGTTCTCCTTGCTGATTAGCGAAATTCATTCAATAGTTTCTCAATATTGAGTGATATTTTAGGTTTCTCAGCAATTTTGTGAGAGCATAATCTGTTAAGCAATATCCTGTTGCTTGTGTGTCTAGATTGTTTGATATTGCTAAAGGGTTACCCCCCTAGGTCTTACAAAGCCTAAAGTGCAGGGGAAATGTGTATCGATTCCATTTCCTGCCAGTTGGCCACTAGTTTTTGTTGTTCTTCAATATAGAGATTGGCTACCTCTTAGAGAACTACAAAACCTAGTTGGGTTGTATTTTTAAACACCAACAGAATGGTGACTCTATTGGGGAATGAAGAACTTTGAAGTTTTGGTTGCAGACGGTGCTGATATAGATTCATTAAGGTTTTGAATTATTTATGTAACCAAAGGATGAAAATTATTGAATTATTTTCCCATCCGAGTCACCAACAGAATGGCAACTCTGTTGGGGAAGGTTCTGAATCTCCAGTTGCAGATGGTTATATAGTCATACTATTATTTTTCATTCTAAATTTGTTCAAGTTTTGAAGAATTTCAACCTTGGAGAAGAATTTTTGCAATGAACTTGAACAGTTTTGTAATATATGGTGCTTTGCTGGTGGAAAGGAACTCAGAGAAAAGTTTACATGTAAAAGAACTTCATATTGATTGAAGTTTAGTCCTCTGTGAAAAGAGGTGGCGACTCTGTTGATTGAACCTATTAAAATTTAAAGAAAGTTCCAGATCTACAAATATTACCAGTCAGGAAGACAACTTGTAGCAACTACAAAAGTTTCTAGGTATTCTTCACTTTTGGTTTTCAATAAAATTGCATATGAAAACCATACTTGAACATGTTAGAAAAAAATTTGGTTCCCTATTGAGTGATTAGCACTAAAAGAGGGAAATAACTATAATTTGTAGCTTATGTATCTTGTTGGAGAAGTATGCATGTTATTTAAATTTTCCCACTAAATAGATATCATATGTAAATGCATTTGAATCATGCATTATGGTATTCTAAGATTGTTATGAAAGTTAGAAATAGGGAAAATGAATGATCAACTATAGAGTTGATATGTAAGATTTGAAAAAGGTATATCAATATGCCTCAATACATGCACCTTGGTATGGTTCCAGATAGAATTGTGGTTTTTGATCAGTCCCAGCTAGATTGTCAAAACAGTTTTAGCAGTGGAAGGTACAGATCTATCAATTTTAGTGACCTTAGTGGTTACCCAAATGACATTCCAGCTAAAGTTAGAGATAGGTTACCAAGGTTCATTGGTGATAAGGCTGAATCAACAAACAGACATCTCCAAGAGTTCAACAATTTGATAGATGATTATGAGATTGATCATGAGGATGTGATCATAAGATTATTTGTTTAGTCCTTGAGAGGAGATGCAAGAGAGTGGTTCTCTTATTTACCAGCCTCTTTCATTCACTCATGGGAAGAGCTTAAGGCAGTGTTCATGGAGCAGTTTCGAGAAAGGATTAACCCTATTTTGATAACAAAAAAGTTCATGAACATGGAGAAAGAAAAAGATGAGTTAGTCCCATCTTTTAATCTCAGATTTTCAATGATCATAAGAGAGATCCCAAAGAACATAAGATCAAATGATGTTGAATGTTTGGTCATATACTTAGGAGCATTTGACAAAAGATGAGTTATCTTTTGAGGGATAAAGAACCTACAACCCTACTTCAAGAATATCAGATGGATATAGACATTGAGAATAATTTGAGGTTTTCAATGATGAAAGGAAATAGGGTTGTAAGTGTTGATCATCCTAACACACCTCAATAAAATACAACTCATGGATCAGATAATAAAAGTGCTTATCAAGAGGGAAATGATGTTGCCGCTCCAATTTCTCCATCATTACAATCTGCACAAAATGTAGTGTATCAAAATGAAGGTTGTAGCTGTTTGTTTCAAGAAATTCAAAACATGATACACAAGGATGAAAAGAGTGTACCAAAAAATGAAGATACCTGTTGTATGAATAAGGACACAAACTGCAATCAGCTCACAATCAACACATGTGCAGATCCTTGCAGCAGTAATGGGGAGGAAGATGCATGGTATGATGAACAAATGAATATGCATGGAATTTTTTCTTGCAATATCCTGTGTGATGAATAAATGAAAGAGGTACAAGACATCATCCCATGTCAGGTTTTGATTAGTGAAAATGTTGCAATTGTTGATGATATTCCTTCTCAAGTTAATGAAAAAAACATTGAAGATGAAACTTCAAGAACCTACTCTAAGGAATATGAACATGGTTTGTGTAGTGATAATTTGTCTTGTGATGGGGATGCTGATGAAGATCTAAATGATTACTCTTTTGCTAATTATGAATGCCCTTATAATGATGAAGAAGGTAATGAACCTGTTTATGCTTTTGTTGCTCATGAATATTTATGTGAAACAAAGATGTAAAAAGTTTTAGATGCTTGGCATATCACATCATGTAATGAAACTATTGGTGATCATGCACATTCAACTCATAATGGTGATCACGCTGATTTTTCTTATGCTGGCCATACTAGCTTGAATGAAGTAGATTTGAAAAGTGTTATATCAAATGAGGATGATGTTAGTATGCAGGATGTGGAGGACATGGTTTCACTCCTAGATTATGTGGATATGGCAGAAATGTCAGATGTTTGTACTAAACAATCTAAGGATGGGAATGAATTTGAAGATGTGTCTACCTGCTCTTCTAGTGATTGCAGCGAGTTTGAGTGCAATGATGACTTGAAGGATTTGAAATTTCATGCTGAGGAGGCTAAGACTCTTTACTCATAAATAAATATAATGGAGAATCCATTGTTTGATGAGCCTCCATCTTCATCGGAGATGATAAATGATGAAACCTATTGGTGGAGGAATAACCCACTATTTGTTGAGATTTCAGATAATGCATTTCACACATGGTTGGAATGTGGTCTTGAGCAAACAAACGAACACATTGATGAACTCCTTGAGTGCACCTCTTATGACTATTTTATGTTTGAAACAGATGTTGTAGGTAAGGTTGAACATCCTGGTGTCAGTTACTTGGAGGAATTTGAATTTTTTTAGTTTCCAGTTCAACTGGAAGGTATTTTTATAGAACATGACAATGAGATGAATAACAGGATATGTTATTTTCAATCTGAGCATATTACATATGATGAATATAACACACATGTTTCATGTGATGATGGAAGATTACATTTTGTGACTGATTATGCAATGAAGAATGACATATATTGTAGTGGCAGTGTTTGTAATTAGGTAAATTTCAGTGGTCACCACATTTTCCAGCTTGTAAGAAGAAGGTCACCTATATTTTTTTGGTTTGACAAAGGCTAGCATAGATTGAGGAGGATCAGCTCTTTCTATGGAATTATATTTGACAAAGTTAAATGTTGATCCTCATTTTTTCATTTGGTGACCTTGGGTCATCAGATGAAATTGAAAAAAAACAAAGCTGCATAGGGGAGCAGTTTGAGGGTACTTGACAGACTCAGCTTTTGGTCTAATCTCCCCAAAGATCTAGGATCTTCCTATCCCCACAGGGGGCATACATCCCTATTTGGATCCACTAATGGCACTCTCAAATTTTGCAAATTTGAGATGCCTATTTCAAAAAAAAAAAATTCTGCACTTTCAGAAGTGCACCTAAAGTATCAGTTTTGACTGACCCACTTTGGAGGCTTATAATTTAAAGCCTGTTGTTTTTCGTGCAAAACCCAGTTGCAGACATATTTTGTTGACCTATGTGAGCAGGCATATCAAATTTTATCTTCTCACGATGAGTTTTGATAGCATTTCGAAAAGTGAAGATGAAAGGTTTTTGCACTATGTTGTTTGCAGATTGTCAGTTTGCAAAACAACTTCCTGTTTGAGCTTTTTTTTGCAACCAGCTCACTGCCATGTCAGAATGAATGCTTCTCCATATTCCCCATATCAAAATGATCTCGGATGTCAGTTTTTCAGAGCCTCGTGATCTGATTTTCTATTTTTAGTAGATCCAAAACAAATGCAGATTGTTCTGTTTTGCAGCTGCATTCCTGACAACCTTTCTGAGAGGCCAACTTTGATTGCTAGTATATTTTGATTGGTGACGATTCAAGGAAATTCCTTTTGCACACATGCTTAGGATACCTTAATTTTTCATTGTGTCTAATGGCAACTCATCGGGAGTTGTTTCACTATTTTCACAAAATGGCAATTGGATCAGTTTTAATTGGTGAACAGTTGATGTTTCAGAAAAAGTTTAATCGGGAAAATTCATTGATTAATATACGGTTCCTTGTAACCTGTTTCTCCAAGCCGTCTTTTGCACTATACTTTTGGGTCAAATGACTATGTGCTTGCAATTTTTTATGGTTTCAGGAGGTCATTTGGCCAGTTTCTCAAGGTGATTCCAGAGGCAACTTCACCTGTTTAACCCATTTTGCAAAAGTTCTAGAAAATGGTTTTTGTTGCAGACCCAGTTCATATCTTCACTTCACATATATTCAAAATGCAGTATCAAGTCATTTGAGGGTGAATCTTGTTTGAAAATTATTTTTCGTTTTAGCCGGACCCACATGATGCCCGACATGCTTTGCATTGTTGTGGAGTTCTTCAAGTAGAATATTGCAGTCAAGGTTGTGAAAATAGTAAATGTTCACGATTTGCTTGTTCAGTATTTCCTAAAGACAATAATAGAAAATGCAAGTGAATGGTGGAGGTACACATAATACATGTATTTTGTCTGACCAATGGACTTATGTAATCATTATTGATGCAAGAGTTTAGTTTCATGAGAGAATTAAACATCAATCTTTGGCAAAGTTAAAGGATAAAAGTAGAATGACACCACTATCTAATGTGCTAAAAGTTGTGCTCACATTTTATATCCTTCAATTCGAATCAGATCAAGGGGAATTTGTACCAAATTTTGTAAAGATTTCTTCAATTTGCCAAAGAGAATAATGCCATTCAGCATGGATGGATTGCCACCAAAGAAATGTGGATGCTAAGTGTGTCTGTTTAGGTGGCCATGGTGGAAAATGCTTATCCTCATGTGGATAAAATGTTGTTGGGTACGGCTTGGAGCAGAGTGGATAGAGATCCATCATGATTGCAAGATAGGCACAAAATGTATTTGTTGAAGGTGCCTTAGTAACTGTTAGGAAAAAGAAAAATAGGCACCAGATGAGTCACAGTGAAAGGGAGGGTGCCATCAGGAAGCCTCAAAAAACTTTTAAAAAAAATGCATGGAGAGCTAGGTGCATCCTTCAGAGAGTAGAAACCATGTCAGCAACAAGGAGGCATGTGAGTGGAGGGAGATGAAGCTCACACCATGTATGCTGGCATGCGCACCAAATGGCTACCACCACACATAGGATGGAGAAACCCGTGCCTGGTGAAGGGAAGGCATGACCAGGTGAGTAGAGTGGAGGCCCGCCCAAATGAGGAGAAGACTAGGTAGTAAAATTCTGCACAGAGAGTGAAGAGGAGGGTGTGACCTGTCAAAGAAAAGCATGTGCTAGTGTTTGAAGGGAGACCTGTGAGCAGGGAGGCACGCATGAAGGAATTGTGGAGTCTCACACCTAGTAAGGAGAAGGCACAAGCTAGTAGGTGAAGATGGCGTGCTGACAGGTAAAAGGAAAGTTTGTGCTAAGTGAGAGGAACCACACACGAGTGAGGGGCATGAGCCAAAGGAAGCTACTGGGCGCGCATACACAAAATGGATGGCTATGTACATTCATCAAGGCAGAGGGAGGTGCGTTGTCTTGCAAGGGAAGGGATGGTACAGACATCCAAGCAAAGAATTGAAGGGGGACGCACTAATGAGTGGGTGGAGTCTCTGCATAGTAGGTGAGGAGGCGCCTGCAGTGATGGCCAAGGCAACATTCTAAATAGAAAACATCTTCAGAAGGCTTGAAAATGCCAGTGGGTGGGAGGTGGTTAGGCTTGTTGATAGGGCTCATATCCACAAAGTGAGGCATGAAGTTTGGATGTGGGGTTCAAAGCAATGAGGAAGCTCGTGGCTAGCATGAAGGGAAGACCATTGGGAACATGCTAACAAGAGAAGCTTGAACCAGGCACTGAGGAGGGCATGACTTGTAGTGGTGGAGGAAGCCTATGTCAATGGTGAAAGACCCACGCAGCACAAGGAAGAGGATTCCAACAGGTAGCCCACAGAAAAAGACAAGGACAAGACCCACGGCCAGCAGGAAAACTCTATGGACAGGTGTGGCAATGGAATGAGCACGAGAGCTCAAAATGCTAGAAAATTAGGGCATTCTTGCAGACCTCACAAGAATATTGATGACATCAGCCAAAACCCCGCAAGGTGTGTGAGAATGCACGACGGGAAGTTTTTAATTAAAAATTTCAAATGGTTGCATGGATTGATTTAAAGTTGGGGTGGGCCCAGTGCTAAATTTTAAATGGTAAAGTATTTTGTCCATGGGTATAATTATAAATATTTACTTCATAGTGCAACTGGGTGAATATTTAAATGGAAAATTTCATTTAGTGGTAAAATAATTCACCCGAGAAAGTAAAATGTAAAATATTTCAAATGTGAAATATTTAAATGAGGCATGGATAAATTGTTTATTTGCGAGGCATATTTTATTGCAAAATGCAAGATGGGGATAAATTTATAAAGTGAGTAAATATTCACTTTACAAAATATTTTATTTGCTGGGAGAGTTGTGAGACTTTGTATAAAGTGAATTTTATTTATTTTGTTGGGAAGTATGTGATGGGAATTAAAATTGGAGCAGATAAAAGGCAAAAACAAAATTTGCACGGGAAGAGGTTTTTTGAGCAGCTAGATGAAACAAGAAGATTCTCCACATGGGAAGATTTTATATTGCTGAGCAATGATGAGGAAATGTTGTTTTGAGAGGTAAAGTTTGTTAGAGGAAGAAGAGAAGATATTCTTTTCAATTTGATCAACAGGAATGGAGCTGCCATGTGTCTGCAACAGATTCGAATTTAGGGATTCTTTTGTTTCCTTCATTCTTCTATATCTTCTCTTCTCTTTTCTTTGTATAGGGTTCTGATTTTTGTATTGGGCTGGGTAGATAGAGGTTTGTTAAGTTTGAATTATTTTTGAGTCTAGAAGCTGTAATTTTTTATTTTATGAGCAAATACAGCCACTTTGTGCAAATAAATCATGAAATGTGTTTGCATTTTTATGAATATGTTTAATTTGTCTCCATACTTGTATAGTTAAATTAGATGAATTCAATAATACAAATTATTTTGAGGTTATCATGTCAAATTTCATGAGATTGTGTTATTTGTTTATGGGTCTCTTTCAAAGAAATGGTTTAATACTGTGAGTAGATAATAGTGATTTCAAGTGTGCATGTTGGATTTGATAAGGAGAATTTTATGGATAATAGGAGTGGGATTGTTGGTGTAAGAAACTAACATTTGATGCAAAGCATCAACAATTTTAGATCCACTGGTTGAATGCCATTTGCTGATAAAGTTTTCTTATGTATTTGACTCCATGGCCCAGAATTGGCACTGATTTATCTTGCAGCTTAATGCATCTCATTAACAAAATTTTAAATGTAAATCATTATTCTTCTTATTGTTTGGACAGTTGTGTTTGTCATGTTCCCCTTGCTGATTAGTGAAATTCATTCAATAGTTCAATGATCTCCTTGTTGTATATATTAGCTAATGTGCCTTGATCTTCTTTAGTCAAGGGAGCACCAACTCTCTCAAGAGATTCATATTTCATCTTTTCATATTCTATGATTGTATCTTCTCTTCTTTTCAACAAGACATACAAAACATCATCTAGTATATCCTTCCAGATATTTTGTATATCTACCTTTTACACAACTATGTATTGAACTATAGCTTCAATTATGTTAGCTTGATCTACCTCATCATCTTCTTTGTACATCTCTATTGTCTCCTTTAGCATCTCATTTTTAATATACTATTGAAAAGAGCTTCAACCTTAATAGGGGAGTGAGGTCTCTTGGATTTCTACTTCTTTTCTTTTGATGGAGGCTTATTTGTTTCTTTTTGCTTCTTCTCCAAAGAAGCCTTCTTGGCTTCCTTCACCTTTTCCCTCTTCTATATTTTGAATCTTTCTATCTCTTTCTCCACTTCCTACTCACTATCTATATCTAAAATATGAATTCTCTTTCTTTTTTTGATTAGAGGGGCTTCATCCTCTTCCAATTCTTCTTCCTTAACAACGTTTATGCCAATTTTCTTTTACCTTGTAGCTTTCTTCTTGACTCCCCTTGTGGTAGAAATAGGGGTTATGGTGATATTTTTCTTTACTTCTTCCCTGATGGCATGAACTACTAAACAAGATTTCTCACTTACTAGAGGGCTATCTATGGATTTCCTCTTCTCACCATCTATAGGTAGAGATATAGTAGTTGATCTATTTGATCTCTTGAAGCTACCAAAGGCTTCTATTGCAGCCTTATCAACTCTATCTCTATCTCTGGCATACTTAAATTTCTCCATTCTTCATGATATATCCTCATGTTGTAGATCCAATACTTCTTTTCTGGTCTAGAACATAAGATATCCATTAAAGCTCCCCCTAAGCCATAGCTCTAGGCTTAGTTACCAGAGGAAAAATCTACATGGGAGGGTGGTATAGATTCTCTCTTATCCTTAGTCTCCTCTTTCTTTCTCTAGATCTTTTCCATTTCCTTCTTTACTTCAACCAAATCAATATTTTTGACTGATTCATTCTTCTTTACCAAATTATCCTTCCTTGTGTTTTTGTTTCTACAAAATTTATTAATATATCTAATCCTATTGTGATTGCTTCATATGAAATCCCTTTGAGAATTACTCATTCCATTCATTCTAAATCTACATTGATTAGCTTTGTGTCCAAATCCATATCATGGTAACCATTGAAGGATTGAATCATTCTACCATTGTTATGTGTATCCATCATTTGAATTTTGCATTCACTTGCTCTATGTCCCAATATTTTACATGTAAAGCATTGAACAGTAAAGGATGGAGAATTTTGATTCATTCTACTTCTACATTCCATTTCTCTATGTCTAATTTATAGCAAGAATAACAAAAAGCATTGAAACATGGGTACCTTTGAGAATTTGGTTGTTTGATAGGGGGTCTTTTAGCATTTCTTCTTTGATTTTGGATCTTTCCTTTTTTATTGTCTTTAATCTTCTCTAGTTTATTGATATTTATTTTTTCATTAGGTTTTTGATCTGATTTTGAGCTTTCTCCTTTTTCAAGTTGTAGACCACCTTTGTCTTTAAATGCTTTCTAACTTACACTCAACTCATCAATCATTGTAGATGTTTTTTTGAAATTTTCTTCATGACTTATTTCCTTCTCTAGATCTAATCTTAGATTTACCACTTCTTGTTCAAGCCTTATGCATTCATTATATTTTGTTTCTACTATTGCATTTATACATTCCTCAACTCTTTTCTTTTCTTCCACTTGCACTTTCATTCCAGTGAGATCTTCATTAGATTGCTTCAATTGTTCATTGAATTCCTAAAGCCTTCCTTTGAAATTATTCATTTGCTCTCTTAGTATTTTGATGTACTCATTTTCCTCTTTAATATTTCCATTTAGATCATTGTTTTCACCTTCAACTTTGTTAAGATATTGAAGAGAAACTTTGAGCTCTCCATATTTGTCAAGCACACAATCTTCTTCTATATATCCAATAGCAGGAATCTCTTCTAGACAAAGAAGAAAATTTCTATCAACCATGTCTTCAATATCCAAGATCTTCCCAAATAAATCAAGCTCCTTCTAGGGATCCAAGCTCTCATACCAATTGTTGAACACCTGAAATAGTGAGAGGGGGAGTGAATCAGTATTGTTTTAAACTATTCAAACATTAGCCATCTAATTACCAAAACATATTCAAATGCAATAATTAATGAGAGAATGAAACATCCACATAATCACATAACACATCAACACCAAGTTTTTTATGTGGAAAACCCAACATGGGAAAAACCATAGTGAGGGTTAGCTCATAATATATTATATCTGAATATAGTATATTACAAAAATGCTCACTGGAGGTGGACTCACTATCTACTCGACTCACTATCCATAGAGAATGAGATAAAAGAAAGAAGGGGTGGCTCACAACCTATTGAACTATTACAATTGGATATATAGTATGTTGGATTATAGTTCCAGGGTCATCCCACAATAGTGGTTTACAATTTTTGGCCAAACTGGACACTCCAATTATTATTTTTAACTAAATCTTCATATTCAGGCACCTATAGTAGTTTAACCGTGAGGAATTTGAAGATGATACAAACTAGAGTCTCATCACATTTTTTTTGTAGATTCTAAAAATATTTGTTTTCAAAATTTTTGGAATTAGATTGCACTTTTTTTTCCATCTCCCACGAAAACTGGTTATTTTCAGAAAACAACATTTTTAAAAAGTGACGCTCAACATATAAAACATACGTTTTTTTTTTTTATGAAGGATAACATTATATTTTTTGCAGATTTAGATTTTTAACTATGATATGTAGCACTTTCATTTGGTCTCATAGTTTTCTATTGAATATTTTTTCCTTAATCAAGTTTCAAAGTCAAACCAGTTTTAATTCAGACATATGCAAACTGTATACAACATAACTTTTTTTGAATGAATTGAAATTGATTTTTTTTTTTTAATGGATCGAGGACATCAATACTGAGCCTCAACATATTTTTTAAAATTTTATTTTGATAATCTGCTATTTTTCCACATGTGCAGACCAAAGATCTTAATTTTCAGTGAAAAACCTATGTTTAATAAAACTAAAAAATAAAGTACGTAATAAAAGAAAACCATATTAAAATTATATTCGATGGATAGCTCATTCCGAGGACTATCATTATCTAGTTGGGTTTCTGAAGTTTTCTGCATTTTCATTTTCAAATTGAGCTTCGAAAGATGATTTCTTACAAAAAAAATCATTGTTTTTAGGAGATAAGGGAAGAAGGGTGTTCAGTCGAACCTATGTTCGACCAAAAATAAAAAAATATGTTTGGTCGAACATAGGTTCAGTCGAACATATGTTCAATTGAACCACTTTAAAATAATAAGCAAAATTATTTTAAAGTGGTTCATTTGAACCCCCTAAAATTGGTTTGGCTGAACCCCCTCAGTATACATACGAAAGTCTAACAATTTTTCCAGGGTTTCTTTGCATTTTTCTGAGCTCCTGTGTAAATGATAATTTTTAGGCAACCCTCGTGCTTTCAAGCATGTCGGCTGAAAAAGAAAATTCACAGGTAAAAAAATGATGATTTTTTTGAGAATGTTTTATATTTTATTTGCTATTGTTGTATTTGTTTTTACTGTTGTAAGTTTTTTCAAATTCTTGTGACAAATTATTTGCGTTTTGGAGGAAAATTTGTTGTTAGCTTAAATCAATCATTTGTATTTTGAAGAATAAAATGGGACAAAAAGGAAAAAGAAAAAACAAGGCTCAACAAATTTTTTTCAAAAGATAAAGAAGAAAATAGACGCAAACAAAACTTGACAAATTATCATAGAAGGAAACAAGGTACATGTTTAATTCTTCTCTTTCTTGTCAAATATGGGTAAATTTATTTACTTACAATAGTGGGTTTATCATATGTTTTATCTAGCAACAAGAAAAAATACATCAAATAATTGTTATATAAGAAAATTGAAGGTTCCTCATTTCAATTTTTTGAAAATGAAAACTCAAATGCACATCATTAATGAGTTCTATAAAACTAAAATCTGCAAGTTATTACTAAATTTTATGAATCCTTATACTAAATTTTTTACTAGTTTCGATCTACAATATATTCTCTTTATTTGTTTTTTTTTGTAGCACCCAATTTCATGTATCTATGTTGATGTGCTTCTTTAAATCCTTATATTTATTTCATCCAATTGTGCATCATCAATTATATAGATATAGTAGAAACACCATTTTCACCAGTATTTCGCCCTCTATCTTAGTATCTCCCTTTGTATCAATACATGAAAATCAATAGTAGGGAAATCATTATGTATAACCAAATTGGATAACAGAAGATGGCACAATATAATTCAACAAAAGAGAATTTATAAACTCATCTAAAAAACCTAAATAGTGAGAATTAGTTGAGAAGGTGGAGATAGCTCAAACACCCCACAAACACACAAAAATTGGTAAAAATTATAAGTACTATAATAAATAGAATCATATTAGTTAACAATAACTATTTTAGGATTAGGATGGATTTAATAACACGTACGATGAATATACACATAAAACATACATTAACTAAATAATCTTATATGCAAGGAACATATAATGTAGAAGTATGTATCTAAAATAATATTTTCTAAATTTTCTAACACATAATCTAACATAGAATTAGAATATTCTTCATAAAAATGAAATAATTCATAAAGAAATAAACATATTGATTGTAAAAAGAAAAATGTATAGAATTTGATTACCTAAATAAAAAGTTGAAATTTTTAACTAACTTTATTCCTAGATAAGATTAATAACACAAAAATACTATCCAAAATAGATAAATCAACAAGTGTAAATGGTCTTATCTAAGTTGGTTTTACCTATATAAACTATGCAAGCTTATTTTTCCTATAAAAAAAAGTACTATGTTTTTATTAAACAAAATATTAAAAATGTGATCTAATTATAAACAAAGAAAAAATTAGAATGAGAGTTGAGAAATAGATATCTCATCATGTGATAGGAATCTTGAAAGTCTATAAAATAAGAATAAAATACACAACCAATAACAAGAAACTAAATAGTAGAATAAGACATAAATTTGTTAAAATAAATTAAATGATATCAAATGGTCATAATGCTATTTAAATTGAGCTATAAGATAATATAATTATGATAGATAGTTAAAGACACACAACCTCCATATGAAGAGATTTCCAAGAATACATGTAGCTAGTGCCACAAAGGAAAAGGGGTGAATTTTGGTTATCTTACCAATATTGTCAAATCCATAATTTGATATTTTTACCTCCACAAATAATCAAATAAAAAGACATTAGATTAATATGGTTGTGCTCTTATCCTATGTGCATCTAGAACTAAGATGAGTACAACATAAAAAATATATATAATCTATAGCAATAAGTGGATCCCTTAGATATATGAAAAAAGAAAACTTGAGAAGATGGATCAACAAGAATTTCCAAGAGAGATATGAATCTACAAGAAGAAATATTAAAACTTGTGATTATGATATTTTCTTAGGTAGCTTCATCAATGAATATAGCTATCTAAATATGTCATCTTCTTCTACATCTCTTTCTTTCGCTATCTTCTTGTCATAATCTTAATCTATATTCATATTCAAAGATATATGCACTATCTAGCCCTCCATGTATAAAATGTAAATTCTTCTTTCTGGGAGTCAAATATTTCATTACATTCTACATGAACCAATTTGAGATTAAACAAAATTTTAAAAGCACCAAAGAGTCCTTTTGAATCTCAGACACTGCAAAATTTATTTTTCCTTTAAATCCAATAGGTTGACCTTTATATTAGATACCATGTGCTAATGAAAATTTTGGATCTTCTCCCTCATCTAGTACTATATCATAGGGAGTATCATGTAAATCTGGTTTCACAAGCTCCTCCTAATTTATTTTAAGAATAATTTTAACATCTACTCCCAAGTTTATTAATATATTTTTCATCCATAAAAATGAATTCTATATGATTGTTCCCATTAAAAAATATTAAGATGTGAAAGAGATGAATTTTGTTGTAACTATCATGTTCTTAGAATTAATGTCTATTCTAACATGTTCCAAGCCAAAAATTAAATTATGAGTGTTGAAATTTATATATATTTGTTGTTTTATAACTTGAAAATTAGATTTTCTTCAGTATTAATAGATAGGGATTGAAGGTTGAGACACAAATCCTAACGATCTCTTGTAATGGGATACCTTATCTAAGAAAAATAAAATATTTAAATTTACTAGATCTTGACTATCTACTTAGGTACAAAGAGGCTCATAGACTTACCGCACTATCTAATAACATGCTATTTTTTTATGGAAACCATAACATTCTTATGTTATATAACATGATTGAATTATAGAACTTATAGTAACAAGTCTAAAGCTTAGTTACTAGCATGCATAAATTTAATTGCATTAAAACATGGAAATATAATAGTTCAAGCTTTCATGTTGTAACAGACTCATATTTTTGATGAAAAATAGTCAGGAGTAATGTGTGTTATTTTCTTCATGTAAATACCTAATAAAATTATTGTGTACTATAAAGTGTATTTTTATTGATTTGGGGTAATTTTAATTTAATGAATCATTTATCTATAAGATGGGAGGGGCAAGTTTCTTTAATTTTTTAGCAATTTGAGTTCAAAATTAAATCACTTTTAATTTCATTTAAATGTTGAATCATTTTTTAATTATAATCTAAAATTTGAATCTATTGACACCTCCAAACACTCATCTCTAAGTTGAAATAAATTATGCACGATAAATTTAATGTTGAATGAAATGCATAAAATAAACCCCTCAATTTCCTCCATCAATTCCAAGGAATTCTTGTGATTATTAAGTATATATTTTAAGGTGTCTCAAAAATAACAAAATGGAAATTTTCAAATGTATTAGTAGAAATCTTTAAAATTTAATATATAAATATAAAAAACATGCTTTGTAAAGATGTTGTAACATCATTTGAGTTAATAATATCTATATAAAATATTCAATCAAAAAGAACATAAATATAGGTCTAGATAAATTTTAGATATGTATATATAGTTCAATGTCTTGCATATTTTTACTTCAGGACATCTTGTCAAAGACTAAAAATTGGAACTACTAACTAATTTGGAGCAGGACAATTAATTGAAGACTTGATTTTGAAACCGACCATCTTTTAGCTTAGAACACATTTCAATTTTGGTGCTTTAAAATGAACATCTATCTTCCATCATATAGATTTAATTAGGGGGTGAATGAACACTATTTGTTATGCTTGAGATGGTAGGGAGTATGATCTCACCTTGGGAAAATTTGGTGATTAGAAACTAGACCCATCATCTTTGTATGTGTTTAATACCTTAGAGGGGCATGCCTCACAAGAGGGAATGACTCCAACCAGTTTTTCACTCGGGCCGGTATATAAAAGGATGAGTCTAAGTTGTTAAGTCGTCATGGTATGTAGGCCTTAGCCATGCATGTGCAATTCGAAAATGGGTACCAACCTTTTCTTTTAAAGGTATAAGATCCCCTAGTAGAGTGGTTAAATATTTAAGTGGCTTGTTGTACGCTCGCGAGGTGCCATGTCCCCGAGTATTCACTAGAACCCTCTTGTTTTAGAAGCCAAAATCCCTTCTATTCATTGGTGCAACAACAGTCGTTGCCAAGGCATCCACATTCTCGCGGTTCTTAGTAGAGGTGAAGAGTTTGTCATGGGAGATTCGTGAGGGCTCGAAGCTTGGTTGACCCGAGAAGTGAGTGCAATGTAAGGGGGAGTAGTGTGGCCAAGCTTCTAAGTCACCCAATAAGAATAAGTGCGGTTGGGGACACCCACATGGAATCCAGTGAATATAGTCCTTGCCAACCTTAGGATTTGTGCTTGTATTGTTAAATTCAAACATTTGATCTATTATGTCTTGCATGTGTGTTTAAAAATAAACCTCAAACAAACATCACACCTAGTACTTGGCAATGCATTAAACATTGCAAAATCCCAAAACATCAGACAACAAAAACATACAACATGAACAAGTATCACTTATATTTCTTGGGGCCATCATCCTTTAGTTCTGATTTTTAAATCCTTGCATTGCACCTAGTCTTTCCATCCCATATAGTCCTTGCATATTCATAGCCCTTTCATTTAATAGTCCTTACATATTCCTATTATTGCATACATAAACCACAAATCACATAGTCCTTGCATACATATATATCATTCAGCCTAGTTCTTGCATGTACAACCCCTTGCATATCAAGATCATATAACCTAACCTTTGCATGTTCCATGAATTTAGTCCTTTGTATATTCATCATTTATCAAATATAACCCTTAGCTTGCATTTCCACTACTCTTCCTAGGTCTCAAAATCAACCCATTGGCTATATATCATGCACATCACTTAAGGTTATCATGGACTTGAATTAGGAAAAATTTCGGGTTATCCTTGCTCATCTAGTGAAATAATTTTGGAGTTCATCATATCCTACATACCCTCTCTTTGTCATTGGTCCCTTGTGTTTATCCATAATAACACAAATCAATCCTTGCAACGTAACCAAATTCGGACCTAGAGTTGCATTTGACCTCTTGCATTCTTAACTTATCACATCATATCATACCATTTTCATATATCCCATCTTAGAATCATATCCTTTTCATTTCATCCTAGTCCTTACATATTCCTACTCTTGCATACATAGATAACATCACATAGTCCTTGTATACATATATATTATTTCACCTATTTCTTACATGTACAACCCATTGCATATATCAAGATAATATCACCTAAGTTCCAAGTTGCATAATTTTCATGAATTTAGTCCTTTGCATATTCATCATTGATCAAGTATAACCCTTAGCTCTTGCACAAGTTTCACTACTCTCTAGAGGTCTCAAAACCAATCCATTTTGTATCTATTGCCCACATCACTTAAGGTTTATCATGGACTTGAGTTAGGGAACATACCATTATCCTTGCTTGTCTAGGGAAATACTTTTGGAGTCCATCATCTCCTACATACCCTCTCTTGGTCATTGGTCCCTTGTTTTTATCCATCATAACACAAGTCAAGCCTTGCATTGTAACCAAATTTGGACCTACTACATTTGACCTCTTGAATTCTTAACTTATCACATCATGAGTATGTGCAGGATCATGATGGGCCAAAAAGTGGCAATGAGAAAAAATCACGTTTTGGATCGGCTCAAAAACGTGGAAATGCCGAGTTGAATTTTCTAGGTTCGAGTGTTAGTACATTTACCCGACCCAAAAACCAAACCTAGTTTCCACAAATTGTATATCCGATTGAAATCGAATATCCGATCCAAATCGGATATCTGATTTCTAGAAACTGTATATAAAAAAAATAGTCAACTGTTTAACTTCATTTCTCACAGTTTGACGCGGATGCAAAAGGAGAAACCCAAATCCAGTATCCGCTTTGATCAGATATCCGATTTCAAAGGTATGTATTTGGTTTTTTCAATCTTGTAATCAATTTTTCAAGTAGATTCTCTTTAGTTTAAATAGGTTTTATTTTTATTTTTTCAAAAATAGGGTTTTCTATTGATTTTTTACTAAAACTTAATGTTTTGAAAAGGATCTTGATTAAAAATTAGTGTTGTTGATGAATTTTTATCAAAAATAAGAGTTTGTTATTGATTTTTGTGAAAAAGTATGGTTTTTTGGGATTTTTATTAAAAACTAGGGTTTTTTTTACAATAATTTCATTTATAAATTATATTGTGTAATTTCAACTAGTTTAATTAGTTTTTAACTTTAATCAGGTATTATGGATGCGAATCAAAATCCACAAATGCCAAACGCTCCACCACCTCCATAGCCAAGTGCTCCACCACCTTCGTAGCCACCAATTGAAGACTTAATTGATGATAATTGGGGCAATTGAGGAGCATTTGTGAAATTTATCAGACAATGCCTCGATTGAGAGATATGACAAACACATTGAAGGAAATAATTAAAAATATAGAAACCCTCTCCACTCAACATAATTCCTTTTATTCGTGGTGAGAAGACATGAGGGAATATTATCTATGTGGATTGTCTTACGATGATGTGAAAGATCTCCAAATAACCAAAGCCCAAATAGCCTCTTTATTCATTGACCCCCACACCAGTTTGCTAGTGAATGTTAATAACACCAAACTTTCCATAAAATGGTGCATGCATAGGGACATTGTAGCTAACTTTTGGGATCATTGGTCTATGGTTTTTGATAAACCACCGAACAATAATTCTGACATACCATTTAACTAATGATATGTTGAGTGTGTGTTACAACATCATGTCAATTACTTTGACATGAAACCCTTCTAGGGCGTCGGTGGATGTATGCCCCAAGATAGACTAGGGGCAGTTAGAGTAGTCCCGCACCCAAATGTTCCCCTTCCTCCCCTTCCTCCCCCACCTCCAATTTATCATCCAGAGATTATCCAGGATGCATCCACATAGACTATTCAGGCTATTCACTCTTTGAGTGGTCATTTGGTTTTGCATGCTTCTACAATAGCTCAGCCACATTTTGGTGATGTCGCCAGATATGCTTGGGTCCTCTTGTACAGCCCATTGAGCATCCCTTGGACACTTATGATTATGATCTCCATGATGTGGAAATTATAGATCACTCATAGGGGAGTGGAGCGTACCCTATAGAGTCCTCTCCTGCTAGAGAGGGAGATGCTAGAATAGTGACACAGGTAAGATTTAAGTTGTAACTTCATAACTTGCATTTGTTTTTAAATGAATATTAATAAGAGATAGTATCAAGTACTAATATTTATTTACATGGTCTATTTAACAGTTGATGTCTGAGGAGGATCTCACATGGGTGATTGATAGCAGCACCCTTAAGGCCATTTCATTTGGCCTGGACACACATGCAGTATATATTTTCGTACTCACTCATTTACATTTTATATTATATACTTGCTTTTCAATTGAATTATCATTAATGAAACTATATAATAACTTATATGTTTATCTTGTTTTCCTCCTGTAGGAAATACCTTGTGCGAGTGAGGTGCAATGTCGTCTAGACTATGGAGGCACAAATCTAGATAAGGGGAAGGTAATAAAACTCAAATTGGATTGAATTAATATTTTTAAGATCTTATATTGATTATACATATGTCGAAATAGATTGGTAGTTTCATATGTACTTGTCAATTTTATGTACAGGCGGTTATGAGCTATACAGATATGATGACAAGGGACACACTGCCTAGAGGAGTAGTTATTGGAACACCTCAAAGAGTAGGTGTTGAAACACCTTAAGGAGGAGGTGTCGAAACACCTCAAGGAGATAAAGAAAAAGATCAACCCAAAGAGGTATGTGCTTATTTAATTTTGTGTTTGGTAAATAAGTTCTTATTACCAATAATTGTATGCTAACTTGGATTAGTTTTATGTTTTTGTTCACATATATAGATTGGCATTTCAAAAGTTGATTTGGTATATTCTAGGACTCCTGACCCTTTGAAGAGACATATATTTCAGGTAATCAAGATTTCAATTTTAGAGTTCAATTAAAATTCAATTTATATTGATTTTGATGTTAATTATTTGATTTTAAATTATAAATTATAACTAATCTCAATTGTGGTTTGAATTTTTCTTGTGCAGCTACCTTCAAAGCTAGCAAGTGCTTCAAAGAGGATCCATTTTGATGATACACCAGTAGTTTAGGATGAGATAGACATTTTGTAATGTAAGTTTTGAATACATATTAAGATCGCATATGTCACATTTTGTAAAACTTTGTTTGAGTTGGCGTCAATGCCATTTTTGTTTATGGACATACACTTGATTATTGGATAATTTGATAAATAGAAGTCGACAATCAAAATTTAATTTGTTCCTCATGTGCATGATTAAACTCTTTGAAAATTTTATCTTGAGCAATGGTTAAATATCAATGTACAATAGCTTAAAATTGAATGGTTATATTATGTAGTTTATATTTATATCACTGGTTACATTGCATTACACCTCTTTCAAACTCAAATCATTAATTCACATTGCATAACTAACAACTAGATGTTCATAGATGAAATCTTTTCAATTATAATATAGTTCTAACAAACTCAACCTAAGAAGTTATACAATTACTTCATAATGCATAACTAAAAACTATGAGCAGTTGTCAATTGCATTTGTTTGTCATTGAATTCTATGAGACCACATTTCTTTGAAGTTTTTTTTCAAATAGTCCACTACCTTGTCTATGCTACCACATTTTTCATACATGATAGCGATCAAATTAAGTTTAAATAAATTAAATGATAGAAAATGGCTATTTAATTTATACTCATTTTATTTAAATGGATGAGGTCGACCTTCCTTGATATTATTTTGTAATTTATTATTTTCAAGAGAGGCCAACATCCTTGAAGAGTCATCTTATTTTGTATAAGTACGACGTGATGTTAGTTCATTTACTCAATCAAATTCATTCAGCATAATTTTCATTCCAAGCAAAAGTTTGCACTTGAGCAACAACGCTTCTTCTTGCAGCAATAGGCTGATTTCAAGAAGCATATTCGATTGTATCTTTGCATCTACGAGAGGTGCTATTATTCATTGTATCAAATTCAGCCATGAGTTGGGTCTGAGTTGTCAAAAAATTTCTTGTTGTGTTTATTGTCTTATGTGTTTCATTTTTTGCGTTCTTTCAGTTGTATTATCTGATCTCTAAGTTGAAGATAACGAGAGAAATGGTCATATTATTGATGACAAAGATTTGACCATGTTGGCTCTTAATGGTATTCCTTCATCTTGGGAGTCTTACATTCAAGGCCCAAGTTTGATCAGTTCAGGGCTAATTGTATTCAAGATGAGTCAAGGTTGGTTGCGAGAGGTATTGGATGAAGCCCTACAAATGAAGACATTCATGTTCTTTCCACTCAATCCTCAAAGAAGGAAGGAAAAGGAGGAAAGAAAAGATGCTTCAAGAGGAATGGAGATAAAGGGTCAAATGGTGCTCCTACATTCAAGAAGAAGTGGGACCTCTATTTTTTTTACTGGGATATGATTTTCTCAAGTTCGGTCAACTTGGATTTAACGTTGGTAGCTCCACAAACCTATTCAGAATAAAGTGATCTTAAGAGGACATCCCTAAATCTCTACAGAGGTGTAAAGTTGCAAAGTGGTGCAACCTTCATTATCAAACTCATATGACCCAACCAATTGTTCCAACATGTCCGGATGGGTACGTTTGCGCTAGTTATGGTTCTCTCTTACACCCAAATACGTCGAATCGCTCTGAGTTGCATTGGAGCGGTGTTTTCCCTTAAGAGTCCAAAGTGCTAAAAGGTAGAAAACTTTGAAAGACTATTTTGCGAAAACCGTGATGCATATAGAATCTTCATCTGAGGATATGAGATCATGTTGAGACCATCTATAATAACCTCTCTTGGTTTTTTCTATCTCGAAGGCATTTTCCCTTGGTGATGAGTTTTTAGTTGAGGGAAAAGTAGCCAGATGCAAGCAGTGTAAAGTTGCAAAGTGGTGCAACTTTCATTCTCAAACTCGTACAATCCAATAGAATGTTCCAACACATCCGGATGGGTACGTTTATGCTAGGCATGGTTCTCTCATGCACCCAAATACATCGAATCGCTCTAAGCTGCATTGGAGCGACGTTTTCCCTTAAGAGTCCAAAGTGCTAAAAGGCAGCAAACTTTGATGGACTATTTGTCGAAAACCGTGATGCTTACAGAATCTTCATCTAAGGATATGGGATTGTGTTGAGACCATCTACAATAACCTCTCTCAATTTTTTCTATCTCGAAGGCATTTTTCCCTGGTGATGAGTTTTCAATTGATGGGAAAGTTGCCAGATGCAAGCAGTGTAAAGTTGCAAAGTTGTGCAACTTTCATTCTCAAACTCATACAACCCAATGGACTATTCCAACACATCTGGATGGGTACATTTATGCTAGGTATGGTTATCTCTTATGCCCAAATACGCCAAATCACTCTGAGCTGTATTGGAGCGATTGTTTCCCTTAAGAGTCCAAAGTGCTAAAAGGAAGCAAAATTTGACAGACTATTTCTCAGAAACTATGATGCTTATAGAATCTTCGTCTAAGGATATGTGATCGTGTTGAGACCATCTACAGTAACCTCTCTTAATTTTTTTTATCTTGAAGGCATTTTCTTGTGGTGATGAGTTTTCAGTTGAGGGAAAAGTTGCCAAATGCAAGTAGTGTAAAGTTGCAAAGTGGTGCAAATTTCATTCTTGAACTCGTACGACTCAATAGACTATTCCAACACATCTAGATGGGTATGTTTATGCTAAGTATGGTTCTCTCTTGCACCCAAATACGTGGAATCGCTCCGAGCTGCATTGGAGCCGTGTTTTCCCTTAACATCCAAAGTGCTAAAAGGCAACAAACTTTGATGGAATATTTATCAAAAACCATGATTCTTATAGAATCTTCATTGGAGGATATGGGATTGTGTTGAGACCATCTACAATAACCTCTCTTAGTTTTTTCTATTTTGAAGGCATTTTCCCGTGGTGATGATTTTTCAGTTGAGGGAAAAGTTGCAAAGTGGTGCAAATTTCATTCTTGAACTCGTAAGACCCAACAAACTATTCCAACACATCCAAATGGGTATGTTTATGCTAGGTATGGTTCTCTCTTGCACCCAAATACGTCGAATCGCTCTAAGTTTCATTGGAGCGACATTTTCCCTTAAAAGTCCAAAGTGCTTAAAGGCAACAAACTTTGATGGACTATTTCTCAGAAACTATGATGCTTACACACTCTTCATCTGAGGATATGAGAACATCTATAATAACCTCTCTCAATTTTTTCTATCTCAAAGGCGTTTTCTCATGGTGATGAGTTTTTAGTTGAGGGAAAGTTGCCACATGCAAGAAGTGTAAAGCTGCAAAGTGGTGCAACTTTCATTCTCCAACTCGTACAACCCAATGAAATTTTCCAACATGTTTATATGGGTACCTTTATGCTAGGTATTGTTCTCTCTTGAACCCAAATACATCGAATCACTCCGAGCTGCATTGGAGTGGTGTTTTCCCTTAAGAGTCCAAAGTGCTCAAAGGCAAAAAACTTTGAAAAACTATTTCTCAGAAATCGTGATGCTTACAGACTCTTTATTGGAGGATATGGGATCATGTTGAGACCATCTAAAATAACATCTCTCAGTTTTTTCTATCTTGAAGGCATTTTCTCGTGGTGATGAGTTTTCAGTTGAGGGAAAAGTTGAAAAATGCAAGCAGTGTAAAGTTGCAAAGTGTTGCAACTTTCATTCTCAAACTCATACGACCCAACAGACTGTTCCAACATGTCCAGATGGGTACGTTTACGGTAGGTATGGTTCTCTCTTGCACCCGAATATGCCAAATCGCTCTAAGCTGCATTGGAGCGGCATTTTCCCTTAAGAGTCCAAAGTGCTAATGTCAATGAAATGTGGGAGCAAAAATATTTAAGGTTGAATCAAGATTCTGCAAGTCCTAGCTCTTGCATCAGAAAACTCTTACCCAGTTAACTTGAATTAATTACATGGAAAATGAAATTCACAATGAAATTTTTACTTTTTTGTTTTTCAAAAAAGTGGCGAGCCACTGTAATTTGTTATAAATAAAAAGGAGATATTATAAAACCTGGCTCAAATGAGTATACCAACAGGAAAGAACTAGGAAGAAAACCTTTGGTTGTAGCTCGATTAAGTACAAAAATATAAATTTTACATTTTAAACATACCCTTTATACAATGGCAGACATTTGAACTGTATTTCAAAAAACATCACTGGATATAGATTATGCCTATACACACTTATCACCTTTTTACATTGTTTCACATTTCAAAAAATTTTTTGTTTTTCAAAAAAGTGGCGAGCCACTGTAATTTGTTATAAATAAAAAGGAGATATTATAAAACCTGGCTCAAATGAGTATACCAACAGGAAAGAACTAGGAAGAAAACCTTTGGTTGTAGCTCGATTAAGTACAAAAATATAAATTTTACATTTTAAACATACCCTTTATACAATGGCAGACATTTGAACTGTATTTCAAAAAACATCACTGGATATAGATTATGCCTATACACACTTATCACCTTTTTACATTGTTTCACATTTCAAAATTGAATTTTTACAAAATTTTCCTAGTTGAGGCATTCAAGGCATAGTCTTCCACAAGAGTAGTATGTTGGAATTTTCGAGTGACAAGCACCTGTACAAACCATCAAGGTAGCAGTTAAACTATATACAATAGAAAATATGCTTAGAATAACCAATCGATATTATTGTAATTTGTCACATACCTCTCTGAAATGATCACAGTTGCTTATTGTTGTAGCAGGTCCATGAGCAATCATGCCAGGAATATCGTAAAATTCATCAAATGATAAATCTATATTGTAACAACAAAAAATATGCTTAGACTAACAAATCTATATTAATCTAAACATCCTAAATGATGACGAATTGGTAATGCAAACTATAAAATATGCTTTGAACAACCAATCTATATTAAATTAATATGTCGCATACCTCTTTGAAAGGATTAAAGTTGGCTGTTGTTTCATCAAGTCCATTATCAATCGTGCCAAGAATATCACAAAAATTATCAAATGATATATCTATATTGTCACAACAAAAAAGAGGCTTAAGCATTGTACTTTCCATTCTTGAATATTCTATTCAAGTGTGCCTGAAGGGTCATCTCTTTGCTTAAGAGTATCCAATATTGCTTCATGATCAACACTAATAAGTTTCCATAGTTGTTTTGCCTTTGGTTTGGCATGATGTTTCAACAACTTAACATTTGTTTCTATAACAAGGTGTGAATACATGAGAATATTTTTGTGTTTCTCGTAGTCTTCAAATGTAGGTATTCCATTCTTTCTAATCATGTATGTTTGCAACCAAGTTCCTGCAACCAAAACTGAACCTATAGGATACATGAACCCATTATCATCTTCCATCGATTGTGTTAGATTGTGCTATACCCGCACACATCGAGCCAACCAATATTTTGATCTCTCTTCATTCCCCTACGGTGCAACAACTACAAAAACATGTCCTAGATGTAGTAGATCTGGAAGCCGATCGTAATCAAGTAAAATTTCCATTGTGTAATTTTTCATGGATATAGTTTGAGATAAAGGAGTTAGATATTGTGGAACCCATGTACCACCCAATCACTTGACTCGCATTGATCCCACTTGCACTGATAACAACTCTGACAAAAACAAGCCAACTATCATGTCCAAATGGTCCATTTGCTTGCATCTGAGCTTCGAAATGAATGCATCTTTGAAGAGTCTTTGATTGTATGACAATCCAATTTGCCTCCCATTGTACCCTCCTCAACCAACCAAAATAATATGTGCACTGTTGAACTAAGTGTCCCTCCCTATGACAATGTTGAACTACACCTATCAACAATAGAACATGCATCACTAAATTTATCTCTTGAAATCTTCAATTTCTCCTTAACTAGAGCTCTTTTTACACATGCACCTACTCCATCATGCTCCCATTTCCCATGGTTGGCTTCAAAAAAACTCCAAATATTAGGTACACCCCTCTCTACATGCATTCTACTTAACCAATAAAACATACGAGCATTCTTGAATTGACGTGTACAGTTATCTAGCCAAATGAGATGTCGGCCCAATGCTATATCATGCTCCTACAAGAACTCAATAAAATTCTTGAAACAATGTTGGACATACTTGAACGAGTGAGATCTATCATCACTCATATAAAAATAATACTCTCTTATTATCTTTCGATCCTCCTCTGTACTAGTAGGTGCATGTCTAAACATTATGTGGACAAAAATAGCAATATGAATGGAATTGTAATATTGAGATTGCACCTTGTTTTGTGGTTGCAATGTGTAGTTCTCAGCAAAATCAACCACTGATATAATAGTGGCAATCAGAAAATAGTCCTTACATATCCTGAATTGTTGATCCAACCACTGAGACCTATGACTATGCCTTGCATATTTGTAGAAAATATTGTCCTTAAAATCTGAAATAAAACCAGCAAGACTGCATTCTTTTGTAACCAACTCACATCTAGAACCTTCACCTCCACTCTGTACAGTATATTTGACTATCTCATATCTCTTTTTCTCAACAAGATTCTTTCCAAATTCATGTTCAGAACCCTCATGAAAACATTGAACAAAATTTGACAAGCCACCAAATTGTGAGAACTTCACATTTAAACAATCATTTCTATAGAAAAAGGAACCATCACCCCTAGAACATAACAAATAGATATAGAAAGTCCCTTGATGATTCTAGAAGATGCATTGCACCACACTCCTGCAACATTTCATTAGTATGCAAAGTAGAACGGATATAGCATAATAGTTCATGGTACATTGAAAACTCCACATGGTATTTGCAACAAGTATTACGAATCTTAAGAGGCACACAATAAAATGGCTTCAAACCTTCAAAAGTTCTTTGCAATATTTCCATATTTGGAGGTGTTTGAATAAATTTTTTGAACAACATTGTCTGGCTTGATTCCAAGAAATTTTTAGTATGCGGTGTACGGTCTCAACTGCCAATTCTTAATTTTAAAAAATCCTTTGCATTGAGTGATACTCTAGAGTTATCATGCCAAAATTGCTGAATTTCTTGCTTTACATTATTGGTTAGCTTCTTATCAACACGTGTAAGCCTTCCGAAAAAAGCCCATGTTCATTTTGAAGAGGATCATCTATTCTTTCTCTTCTTACAAGTGCTCTATCCAAAGTTTTATGATTTAAGTCAAAATCAATACAAGTTTGTCTCATAAAGCGATCATTTTTCAATTTATGGCTTAGTAGGGCGGTGGTGATGTCTCTCTGAGGAACTCTCTTATCTTTTTCCTTGTTATTTTTTTCCAATAGACTTGAGAGCATTAAAAATATTTTTAACAATAATAGAATTTTTTTTCGGTCCTCTTGTTCTGACGAATCTTCAATTTGGCTAGCAAAGGTATCATCTTTTGCATCTTTAGCAATTGTACAAAAAATTGGCATTGCTCAGTCAATGTCTTATCGCTAAAATATTGGTTGAAAATTATTCTAGCCCACAACCAAATAGTTTGTGTTGACCTCTTGCCTTCAAAATTGTTTATAATGTTATCATCAATTTCAACTAACCATTTAGGGGTCCTTGAAGGTCTTGAATTTTGAATACGTCTTTCTTCCACACAAGGTTCTTCATTTCTTGTGTAATCTGGTGAAACATAATTTACACTTGATTCAATATTATGTTCAATATCTCCATTTCCAACATTTTCAATATCAATTTGAACAATTTCATTCCCAATTTCAATATCATGTTCAACATCTTCAATTCCAACATTTTTTATTATCAATTTCAATATTTTCATTCCCAATTTCAATATCATCTTCAACATATTCAATTCCAACATTTTAATTATCAATTTCAATATTTTCATTCCCAATTTCAATATCATGCTCAACATCTTCAATTCCAACATTTTCACGTTGAAAATTTTCAATATCAATTTGAAAATTTTCATTCCCAATTTCAATATCATGTTCTGCATTTTCACCTTGAACATATTCAATTTCCTCTTCACTTGAAAGACCATAGGGCTCAGGTTCACCAATATTTAACATACCTTGTCTTTTCTTCATATTACCTTTTGTATCTCTTTGTCTATATCCTTCAATTTGTTCTTTTTTCAGCTTTCTCTTACGTTTTTTCTTCCGACGACTGCTGCTCCCCATTATACCAAACAAAAGATTCTAAACAATCATTATGTATGAGAAATTTGAGAACAAGATGCTATAAAAAATTATCTTTGTCTCTTCTTGTCTAAAACCGCATGTTTGTCGCCTGCAAAGTGCTGCAAAAAGAATGCAGGGTCCATTGGAATGCACAAAAATGACCCACATGGGGTTTTTCTATGGCCCACAAATCCGATATCCAATTTCTAAAACATGTTCTGCAATGATAAGATTTCACCTCTACATAATGAAGTTTCATAAATCCGATATTTGATTCAAATCAGATATCCGATTTGTACACACATAGAGCAAAGGGAGAGGGAGAGGGAGAGTGGGAGAGGGAGAGGGAGAGAGGGAGAGGGGGAGGGGAGGAGAGGGAGGAGATGAGAGGAGAGGAGAGATGGAGAGGGAAAGGAGATGGAGAGAGGAGGAGGAGAGGGAGAGGGGAGAGGAGAGACATAATGAGAGGAGTGAGAGGAGGAGTGAGAGCGAGAGGAGATAGGAGAGGAGAGAGAGAGGGAGAGATGAGATAGAATGAGAGGAGAAGGAGGGCAGAGGAGAGAATCGAGAGGACAACGGAGAGCGAGATGGAGAGGAAGCCACATGAGGGAGATGGATGAGAGAGTGAGGGAGATGGGGAGATGGAGATTGAGGAGGAGATGGAGGGAGAGACAGGGAGTGGAGGAGAGAGAAGAAGAGGAGAGAGAGAGGAGAAGGAGGAGAAGGAGAGTGAGAGACTGAGAGAGGAGAGGAGACACAGGATGAGAGAGAGAGAGAGACTTGAGAGAGAGAGAGAGAGAGAGAGAGAGAGAGAGAGAGAGAGAGAGAGAGAGAGAGAGAGAGAGAGAGAGAGAGAGAGAGACAGAGAGAGACAGAGAGAGAGAGAGACAGAGAGAGACAGAGAGAGACAGAGACAGAGAGAGACAGAGAGCTGAGGAGACAGGAGAGGAGAGGACAGACAAAGGAGAGGAGAAGGACAGGAGGAGGAGAGTGAGAGGAGAGTGAGATGGAGAGGAGAGTGGAGGAGGAGGAGAGGAGAGGACTGGAGAGAGACGGAGAGTGGAGGAGAGAGGAAGGAGGAGATAGGAAAAGAGAGGAGAGAGGAAGATGGAGGAGAGGGGAGAGGAGAGAGGAGAGGAAAGGAGAGTGGAGGAGAGAGAGAGGAGAGGGAGAGTGGAGAGAGAGAGAGGAGGAGAGGGAGAGAGAGGGAGAGGAGAGTGGAGGAGAGGAAAGGGAGAGGAGAGAGGGACAGGAGAGAGGAGAGGGAGGGAGAGGATGGAATGAAGGAAGCCTTATGGTGGATGAAAGAGTGAAATAAGGTGGAGTGGATGGAATGAGCCAAGGAATGGAAGAGGTAGAAATGGAATGGCATGAAAGGAAAGGAATGGAAATGGAAGCCAGCCGACTTACACAGTGAAATGCCAAGGGACAAATGGTGGAGGCGGAAAGCAGGAATAAACCATGGAAGCCGGAAGCAAGCCTGGAATGGGAGTCTGACTCCTGCTTTAATGATTTGGTTCTTCTAGATGTTTGGATTCTACTTGGGGTGTTTTCCTCTACCTTGTCCTATTTTTGGATTGTTGTTTCTTGCAGTTGGTGAAGGCGGAACCGGAACCTGATTGGTTCTTGACCTTGGACTTTTGGTAAAGTCCTGTTTCTGTTTCTGTTCCGTCTCTGGGTCCGGCTTCGACTCCAATGTTCCTGTCTTGGTTTGACCTCGGGTTGAATTTACCTAGTCAGAACTATTTCCAATGAAGTTCCTCTTTGGCATGTGCGGATGCGGAACCGAAATGGTTCCTGAACATAAAATTTCGGTAGGGTCATGTTTTGACTCTATTTCTGACTCTGACTTCGACTCCGACTCCGGCAATGTGTATTTTTCAGTGGAGTCCTGTTTCAACTCCTACTTCGACTCCAACTCCGGTAATGTCTATTTTCGGTGGAGTCCTGTTTCGACTCTAACTCTGGCAGTGTTTGAAATGACTTGAAGTCTTGGTCGCACCCGATGTCTGTTTGACTGTTTTGGTTGCTCTATTAGCTACGATTGCTAATGGGTCTTGGACGCATGGCATTTGGTTGAATAGTGATTGGATGGATACCAAGATAGTTATTATGGCTGTTGCATTTTTCAAAGAAGGGTGGCGAGCTCAACCATTTTGGTAATGGCTTTGAATGCAATGTCGGCTTGTTGCTGGAGATCTGTCAGATCTGACTAGATGCGTGATTTGAGGATGGACATCATTACTCTTCTAGGTCAGTTACATTTGGATGAGATGTGTTATTTTCTCATAAGTTAGACAAGTTGAGTTGAGTCGTAAAGTTGCAGAGCAAGTTGAAGTCGCGAGCTGAAGGACGTGAGTTCTTGAAGAGGGTTTTGAACTGTATGTTGTGAAAACATTTTAATAGTGGATTTGAATCTCTTTGGGTGATTGTGAGCTGAGCAAAGAAGTCTGGATATTGTATGTAATTGATTCATTATTGTAATACAATAGATTTGACTTTGTGTGGTGGGTTTTTTACCTGAAAGGGTTTTCCCACGTAAATACTATGTCATCTTTGTTTGCTTATCTTTCTGGTTTCTCATTGCCATGGTTGTATGCATCTCTACAAGTTTTAGAAACGATTAGTTTTTCATTTTTGTTTCTCTCCCCTGTAGTAAAGGTGTTAAGGGAATGTATTCCACACTGTTGGGTCATTAGATCCGCATTCTTTTCCCTTTAAAGTGGTATCAGAGCTTGGCTAGTTCGTGTTATCCTTATTAGGGAAAATTAGTTTTTTGCACTAATACTATTTCAGTGGGAGACTTGCATTGTTAAACTTGTTTCTGTTGTGAGATGGTGAGTACATCTAGTAGAATAGATATTGAGAAGTTTAATGGAAGCAACTTTGAGTTATGGAAACTCAAGATAGAAGACTTGCTTGTGGATAGAGACCTCTGGATTGTAGTGTCTAGAACTAAGCCACAAACTACGACCCAAGAAGCTTGGGATCTTGCTGATACAAAAGCAAGAGGATTGATAAGACTGAGTCTAGCCAATTTTGTGCTCTTGAATGTTCATGAGGAGATGTCTACAGCTGCTTTGTGGAAGAAGCTTGGTGATATTTACCAAGGAAAATCTCTGGTAAACAAGTTATTCCTGAGGAAGAAGTTGTACTCTTTGAAGATGGACAAAGGTGCATTTGTTGCAGACCACTTGAACTCATTTAATATGAGTGTTACTCAGCTGGCATCTGTAGGTGTAAAGATTGAGGAGGACGATCATTGCATGCTCCAATTGTGTTCGTTACTTGATAGATGGGATCATCTTATGATGGCTATTGGAAGCACAGCCACTGCTTTCAAGACTGATGATGTGGTTGCTTCGCTTCTATCTAAAGAAATACGAAGGAAATCTTCTGAGATGGCCAAAGATGCTTTTTCTGTTCGAGGTAGAACAAAGGAGAAAGGCAAGAAGAAATACAACAAGTCAAAATCCAAGTCTAAAGGGAGATCAAAGTCTCCTGGTAAAAAGTCCAAGGTAAAGTGCTGGAACTGTGGGCAACCTGGTCATATCAGGAAGGACTGCAAGGAGGAGAAGAAGAAGAATGCTTCTGACAATAAATCTTCTCAAAGTGATGCAGATGCCTTCATTGTAGCAGCCCTAACAACTCAAGCATCAGATGATGTTTGTTTAGTTGATTTAGGTGCCTCTTTTAACATGACATCCAATAGAGATTGGTTCTCAAAGTATGAGAAGTATGATGGTGGAAAGGTATACTTGGCAAGTGATTCAACACTGGAGATTGTTGGCAGAGGAAGGGTCAGAATTCAGTTTCTTGATGGGAGAGTCAAAGGAATTGGTGGTGTTCTTCACATCCCAGGTTTGGTTCGAAATCTTCTTTCGGTTAGTAAGTTAAATGATGCTAGTGTAGAAGTTTCTTTTTCTAGTAAGGGATGTAAAATGGCTAGAGGTGCAATGGTGTTAGCTAAGGGTGTTCGTACTGGAACTCTGTACAAGCTAGATGCACGACCTATTATTTGTAATAGTGCCTCTGTAAATTCATGCAATTTTGCACCTATAGAGAAAGATGAAGACTCTTCACTATCTGCAAATGCTTTGGAGGTAAAACTCCTAGCAGAGAAGACTATGTTATGGCATCATGGACATGGTCACATTGGTGAGAAAGGTTTAAAAACCTTGAAGAACAAAAACCTTGTAGAAGGGCTTGATGATTGTAACCTTTAGTTCAATTTCTGTGAACATTGTATCTATGGAAAGCAACACCGTGTTTCTTTCTCCTCTAGTCCTCACAAATCTTTTGGTATACTGGATTATATTCATTTTGATGTGTTTGGTCTAGTTGATGTTCCTTCATTATCGAAGTCTAGATATTATGTTTCTTTTATTGATGAATGTTCGAGAAGGGCATTTGTATACTTTCTTAAAAGTAAATCAGAAGTGTTCAATTGGTTTAAAGAGTTCAAATCTTTGGTAGAAAATCAGACTAGAAGGAAAATAAAGTGTTTAAGGACAGACAATGGAGGTGAGTTTTGTTCTACATATTTTGAAAGGTACCGCACTGATCATGGAATTAAAAGGCATAAGACAACCCCCTACACTCCACAGTAAAATGGAGTTGCTGAAAGGATGAATAGGACACTGATGGAAAAGGCAAGGAGTATGCTGAGTGGTACTGGTCTGGAACAGAGGTTCTGGGCTGAGGCTGTTGCTACAACATGTTATTTGATAAATAGATCTTCTTGTTCAGCTCTTGTTGACATGACACCTTTGGAAGCATGGTCAGGTAAGAAACCCTCATTAAGGCATGTTCGGGTCTTTGGCTATGAGGCATATGTTCATGTGCCAAATGAAAAGATATCAAAGTTGGATAACAAGGTTGTGAAATGTATTCTCATCGGCTATGGAGTTGGTGTGAAAGGATACAAGCTTTGGAACCCTATTACTAAGAAGGTTCTGTATAGCAGAAGCGTGATATTTTGTGAGTTGAAACCTCTAGTAAGTTATCAATAGCCTAAGACAAATCAGAGTGATAAGAAGAAGGATGCAGTTGAGATTCCCCAAACTCCAAAAAGCGAAGAGCTGCATGGTGTACCTGAGATTGAGGAGAGCTCAAGAAGCTCTGGAATTTCTGATGATGAAGAACAACCTCAGCCTCTAAGGAGATCTACATGAGAAAGAAGGCAATTGGAAAGGTATGGTTTCTCTATGTTAGATTCAAATTGTGCTTATGCCTTAATTACCAACACTGATGAGCCTAGGACTATGAAAGGAGCAATCAACATGGCTGATTCAAATTCTAGGCTGGAAGCCATGAATGAGGAGATGGATTCCTTGAAAAAGAATGATACCTGGAAGTTGGTACCACTGCCTAAAGGGCGAAAGCCTGTTGGCTACAAGTGGATATTCAAAAGGAAGACATGCCTTGATGGTAGTGTGGAGAAGTATAAGGCACGACTAGTTGCAAAGGTATTTTCCCAAGTTGAGGGAATTGATTATGGAGAGATATTTTCCCCTATAGCAAAGCTGACATCCATCAGATTTTTATTATCATTGGCAGCTATGTATGACTATGAAATTGAGCAGATGGATGTGAAGACAACGTTTCTCCATGGTGAGCTGGAAGAAGAAATCTTCATGTCCCAACTTGAGCATTTTGTTGATAAAGGTAAACAAAATCTGGTTTGCAAGTTAAATAAATCTCTCTATGGTCTAAAGCAATCTCCTAGAATGTGGTACCAGAAATTTGACACATTTGTGTTGTCAATTGGGTTTGTTAGATCAAAATTTGATCATTGCATTTATTATAAGTGTGAGAATGATCGTGTGCTTGTTATTACTTTGTATGTGGATGACATGTTATTCATTGGTAATAGAAAGGCAATGATTTATGATCTTAAAACTCAATTGTTTGCTAAGTTCGAAATGAAAGATCTTGGAGTAGCAAGGTACATTCTTGGAATGGAAATAACCAGGGATAGAACAAGCAGAAAGCTTTGGCTCAGTCAGAGTAAGTATGTGAAAACCATTCTAGAAAGGTTTAGCATGACTGATTGCAAGCAGGTAGTTGTTCCAATCATGCAAGGATTGAAACTATCTGCTAAAGACTGTCCAAAGTCTGCTACTGAGATGGAGGACATGACCAGTGTGCCTTATGCAAGTGCAGTAGGCAGTTTGATGTATGCTATGGTCTACACAAGACCAGACATTGCCCAAGCAGTGGGAGTTCTAAGCCATTTCATGGAAAATCCAGGGAGATCACATTGGGATGCTGTAAAGAGAGTGTTCAGGTACTTGAAGGGTACTTCAGATTATGCTTTGTGTTACCATGGCAGTATGGTTGCATCACAGAGGACTCTTAGCATTCAAAGATATGTTGATTCTGATTGGGCAGGGGACATTGATAGCAGAAGATCCACCAGTGGATACACTTTCATGCTTAATGGTGGAGCAATCAGTTGGATGAGCAAGTGGCAAGTTGTAGTTGCTTTATCCATGATAGAGGCAGAGTACATGGCAGCAACTCATGCTTGCAAGGAGGCAGTGTGGCTAAGGCGTTTGTGTTCAGACATTGGATTTAATGCTGAGTAGATTTCAATCTGATATGATAGTCAAAGTGCTATTTGTTTGGCAAAGAATCCAACCTTTCATGCCAGGACGAAGCACATAGATGTGCAATATCACTTCGTGAGGGATATGGTTGAAGATGGCAAGGTCAGTATGGATAAGGTTGACACCTTGAAGAATGTTGCAGATGTCTTGACAAATCTGGTTAGCACAGACAAGTTCAGATGGTGCACATAATCGATAGGCCTTGGGGCCTATGATAGACAGTAAGGTATGATGTTTTGAGGAAGCTGGAAGTGTTCACCAAGTGGGGGACTGTTAAGAAATTATGTCTCAACTTTCAACTTGAAGTCCTCATTTTCATGTCTTGGTGATTTTGTGTTGTTTACAAAGTTCTTGCAGAGGCGGAGCTAGGATGGAACTTGGCATTATTCTGTTTGCCTAAGTTTCGAGTCTCTAGCGGAGGCGGAACCAGAATGGAATTTGGCATTGTTCTGTTTACCTAAGTTCTAGGTTTCGGTTCTCATTCTTGCTTCGACTCTGCTTCCTACCGTATGTTCCTTCTTGCTTCGCTTCGCAAGTTCTGGCAGAGGTGGAACCAGTTTTGGAAGTTGGCAATGTCTATTTGCCAGGTTCCTATTTCAGTTTCAGTTCCGACTCCAGGTTCGACTCCTACTTTGATGATATGGTTCTTTTAGATGTTTGGATTCTACTTGGGGTGTTTTCCTCCGCCTTGTCCTATTTTTGGATTGTTGTTTCTTGTAGTTGGCGAAGGCGGAACCAGAACTGGATTGGTTCTTGACCTTGGACTTTTGGTAAAGTCTTGTTTCTGTTTCTGTTCCATTTTTGGGTCCGGCTTCGACTCCGATGTTCCTGTCTTGGTTTGACCCCAGGTTGACTTTACCCGGTCAGAATTGTTTATGATGAAGTTCTTCTTTGGCGTGGGCGGACACGGAATCGAAATGGCTCTTGAACCTGAAATTTCAGTAGGGTCATGTTTTGACTCCAGTTCTGACTCCGACTCCGACAATGTGTATTTTCGATGGAGTCCTGTTTCGATTCCTACTCCGACTCCGACTTTGGTAGTGTGTATTTTCGATGGAGTCCTGTTTCGACTCTTGTTCCAACTCTAACTCTGGCAATGTTTGAAATGACTTGAAGTCTTGGTCATGCCCGATGTCTATTTGACTGTTTTGGTTGCTCTGTCAGCTGTGATTGCTGATGGGTTTTGGACGCGTGGCATCTGGTTGAATAGTGATTGGATGGATACCAGGATAGTTATTATGGATGTTTCATTTGTCAAAGAAGGGTGGCGAGCTCAACCATTTTGGTAATGGCTTTGAATGCAATGTCGGCTTGTTGTTGGAGATCTGTCAGATCTGACCAGATGCGGGATTTGAGGATGGACTTCATTACTCTTCTGGGTCGGTTACATTTGGATGAGATGTGTTATTTTCTCATAAGTTAGACAAGTTGAGTTGAGTCGTAAAGTTGCAGAGCAAGTTGAAGTCATGAGCTGAAGGACGTGAGTTCTTGAAGAGGGTTTTGAACTATATGTTGTGAAAACATTGTAACGGTGGATCTGAATCTCTCTGGGTGATTGTGAGCTAAGCAAAGAAGTTTGGATATTGTATGTAATCGATTCATTACTGTAATACAATAGATTTGACTTTGTGTGGTGGGGTTTTTACTTGAAAGGGTTTTCCCATGTAAATATTGTGTCATCTTTGTTTGTTTATCTTTCTGGTTGCTCATTGCCATGGTTGTATGCATCTCTACAAGTTTTAGAAACTGTTATTTTTTTGTTTTTGCTTCTCTCCCCTATAGTAAAGGTGTTAAGGGAATGTATTCTGCACTGTTGGGTCATTAGATCCACATTCTTTTCCCTTCAAGGGAGAGGGAGAGGGAGAGAGTGAGAGTGGGAGAGTGAGAGAGTGAGAGGGAGATTGGGAGAGGGAGAGTGAGAGGGAGAGTGGAGAGGGAGAGAGGGAGAGGGAGAGAGAGAGAGAGAGAGAGAGAGAGAGAGAGAGAGGGTGGGGAGAGGGGAGAGGGAGAGTGAGAGGGATAGAGGAGAGTGGGAGAGGGAGAGAGGGAGAGGGAGAGAGGGAGAGATAGAAGGAGAGGGAGTGAGAAGGAGAGGGGAGAGTGAGAGAGAGAGAGAGAGAGAGAGAGAGAGAGAGAGAGGATTGATTGAGTGAGATAGAGGTGGACAGAGTGAGAGGGAAAGAGATAATATTTAAATATTTTAAAAATTGGTAATATATATATATTTAAATATTTATGGATTAACTAAAATATTGAAATATTATTAAAATATTTATAGATTAACTAAAATATTATATATTAAATACATAATTTGGTAAGAGATTATCATAAATTGTATATTAAATATATTATATTATAAAATTTATTGGGTATTATATATATATTAAATTATAAACTTAATTGCATTTTAAAATAATATATTAAAGATTGTATAAATTGTTTTAAAATTGATCTAAAAGATATCATATATCGAATTCAAATCCGATTTGAATCCGATATCCGATATTCTGACACAAAATTTAAAGCCTTGGTATTAGGCCTAGTATTAGGCTCAGGATTTGGTTTGGACCTGCCTATCCTAAAAAGTCAACACATAAAATGTGTTTAACAACATACCTTGTTTTTCCAGACTTTGCCCATGTGGTTGACAACTTTTATATTACCCAAAATTGATGAAACGAAAACGATTTGTAAAGAAGCTTCTCATCTTTCTACCAATATAAATTATATTTTACTTAGAATCTAATAAATAATTATTATTTATTTGTTATTAGAATTACGACTAAAGTCCTGATTGATAGTCTGGTAGAAAAACATATATAGCTTTCAAAAGGTATCACATTTTTTGAATCCAAAACATGTGTCACATTCTATGCTTCACATACTATAGGATTAAAAAAGATAAAATGAATTCCATTAAGTTTTGACCAAGTTAAGGTGGTCACACATATGAGTTTTTATATTTTTAAAAAGTTGTAATACAAAATTCATAATTAATTATTTATTTGATAAAAAATTACAAAAAAATATGCATCACATCCGAACATGAGTCCTCTACTTATATCTAAAATTTTATAAAAAAATATTATGATTTTATTATGGTTAGGGTGGTCAAACATAGACCTACTTTTTATTTTTTCCTTGAAATTTTAGTACTACTACATTGAAATTTCAAATTTTCACAAAATAGATTTATTTTTTCCAAAAATTAACCTAGTAATTTATAAACTACATTCAATTTTCCACATATTCTATTCTTACATATTTTTTAAATAATATAGATAACTTATAAAAAAAATTATGTCAAGTTTCCCAACTCTGATTTTATGAATTTTCATTGCCACTTAAGGACCTATTTTTTCCATGATGATCCTACACATACCCTCATATCATACCATTTTCATATATCCCATATTAGAATCATATCCTTTTCATTGCATCCTAGTCCTTAAATATTCCTACTCTTGCATACATAGATCACATCACATAGTCATTGTATACATATATATCATTTCACCTAGTTCATTCATGTACAACCCCTTGCATCTATCAAGATCATATCGTGCCTAAGTTCCAAGTTGCATACATTCCATGAATTTAGTCCTTTGCATATTCATCATTGATCAAATATATCCCTTATCTCTTGCACAAGTTCTACTACTCTCCATAGGTCTCAAAATCAACCCATTGGCTATCTATCACCCACATCAATAAAGCTTTATCATGGACTTGGGTTAGAAAAAATTTCAGGTTATCCTTTCTCATCTAGGGAAATCCTTTTGGAGTCCATCATATCATACATACCCTCTCTTGGTCATTGGTCCCTTCTGTTTATCCATCATAAAACAAGTCAATCCTTGCACTGTAACCGAATTTGGACCTAGAGTTGCATTTGACCTCTTGCATTCTTAACTTATCGCATCATATCATACCATTTTCATATATCCCATCTTAGAATCATATCCTTTTCATTGCATCCTAGTCCTTACATATTCCTACTCTTTCATACATAGATCATATCAAATAGTCCTTGTATACATGTATATCATTTCACCTAGTTCTTGCATGTACAACCCCTTGCATATATATCAAGATCATATCATGCCTAAGTTCCAAGTTGCATTCATTCCATGAATTTAGTCCTAAGTTGCATATTCATCATTGATCAGATAGAACCCTTAGCTCTTGTACGAGTTCCACTACTCTTCATAGGTCTCAAAACCAATCCATTTTTTTATCTATCACCCACATCACTTAAGGTTTATCATGGACTTTCAAGTTAGGGAAAATTCCATAATCCTTCCTTATCTAGGGAAATCCTTTTGGAGTCCATCATCTCCTGCATACCCTCTCTTAATCATTGGTCCCTTTTGTTTATCCATCATAACACAATTCAATCCTTGCATCGTAACCAAATTTGGACCTAGAGCTGCATTTGACCTCTTGTATTCTTAGCTTATCACATCATATATCATACTATTTTCATATATCATACCATTTTCATATATCCCATCTTAGAATCATATCCTTTTCAAATGCATTTTTTCCATGGAATTATTAAGTTCAAGAATCTTTGATTTAATTTGATTTCATATGTTAAAATCCACATATATATCATCAAATCTCACTTTCTTTGCACAATATTTTGTGACATGTACAAATTCCTCAACAAGCAAGAAGTTCTCAAGCAGAAGTTGAGCCCAATCTAGTTATTGGACCAAATGAATTAGTTGAAGAACACATGGACCTTTAAGATAGGGAGGATCCCCGAGTTCAAACAATGCATGTTGGAGAGGGGTTGGGATCACTTCCCTCTACACCAATGGATGAGCATATAAAAGTAGATAAAAAAGTCGAAAAAAAAATTTCTTAAAAAAATTTAGATCATTTACTTGAAATGGATATGGAGAGACTAAAATGTTATGATGACCAACCTAAAAATACAAGTAATAGGTCAATGACTAAATCTATAAATAGAATAATCCATGATCAGTTCAATCGTCTTGAAAGACTTGAAAAAAACCAATTGTTATCACATTTACTTCTCCGTGATGAGCTGAAAGAGTCATTACAATTTTTGGGTGTGCATTATGCATGAAATAAGAGGAAAGACGTGAGACTGCAACAAGATATTGTTGAAAATGTTAAAAAAGGTTTAAATTCCATTGGGAAAGGATTTCGATCAATGGATAAGGCCATTGCAAGAAAGGTGATTTTGACATCTGTTTTAAATAAAGAAATATCCAGAAAAAGAAAAATGTCAACACTTTCCATTGAATTTGGTTACAGTAGAACCACACTAATAAAATATGAGAAAAAGAGAAAGGTTTTAGACGATAGTTCTAAAGGAAATTGGTCAATTATGTGTAGAGCTCCCCATTCTGACATGATTGAAGATGTTGTTAGGAACTTGATCTCAAGTTTTTGGAATGATCAGACCCGTCCATCATCAAATACTAGAGATGTTATGAGGCACACAATTGGACCTGGTATTTATGAAGAACATATTAAACATTGGCTAGACATAACACAACTTGAGATGTATAAGAAATTTTATAATATGTATCCTCATATAAAGATTGGGAAAACAATGTTTGAAAGGTTAAACCCATATTATGTGAAGATAACCAAGGTTTTTGAAAATTCTTGTTGTCGTTATCACATTGAATTTGATCTCTACTATCAAGTGTTTCAAAATATGAGTGAAGAAAGATATGGTTTTCAAAAGGCACCTCCTAAATAGGTAAGTTTGTTCATAAAGGATCTATTATGTGATCATGAAAATAGACCTCAAATAAAATGCATAGAAGGACTCTATGAAACATGTTGAAATCTGGCTCACTTTCCTTCAAAAAATGATAATGCTAACCTAGCAGAGATAGTAAATTGCAAGAGTTACAAGTATGTAAAGTTTCAAAAAAAAATTGGGAAAGAATCCACAAGGTTAAACTATGTAGAAGAGGAGATACCTATTGGGAAATTTATGGAAGATTTTAAAAAATTGATACAACCATACATACAACATTCCTTTTATGCTAAGTGGCAAGCACATCAATTTCAAACATTAAGAGATAATTTACCACTTGGAACAACTCTATTATTAGTTGAATTTGTAGAAAATTACTCTTTTGTACATCAAAAAGAGATTCAATCAAAATATTACTTTTCAAAGAAGATCACTATTATGGTTCATGTGGTATATCAACATGGACAATTAGAATTGGATGGTGTTGAGAGTATAGATGACCAATGATCCATCAAGAAAGAATATCACTTTCATATTAGTGATGATAAAGAGCATGACACACTTTTTGAACTACATTGTTTTACAAAATGCTTTTTTGAGAATTTGAGAAGCAGGGGTGTAAAAGTTGAAAAACATTTTGTATGGTCAGATGGATGTGCGACACAATTAAAATCATCATGACCATTTTATGAACTTTATAGATATCATTAAATTTACAACATACAACATGTTTGGAGTTTCTTTGAGACTGGGCATGAAAAGGGTGAGCACAATGGCATGGGAGCTTGCATCAAACATGCTTTAAGAAAACATCAAATGAGTTATTCAGAAGATCATATAGACGATGAAAATGATGTTGTTGAATGGAAAAGAAACACTTTGCATCAAATGGATTTGGCACATCTTCAAGAGCAAACCGAAACATTCCACATAAAGTGTTTTGGGAGATATCAGGTATGTATAAATTACATTTTAGAAAAATATATATTTACATTTAAAATTTACACATATATATATATATATATGCACACACATGTTCAAGTTCACATAAGTTTTTTTCAATTAAATGTATCTAGGTGTGGATAGAAGATCGATGCATGGATGTAAGAGGGTAGAAAAAACAAGATCTTTGCATTGTGTTATGAGTTCAGATAGTCACCCTGGATGGACATTCTACATGAGGGATTACTCTTATTTCTTCACTGAGTACATTGCGGTAAAATCTCATGCATACAACAATGAAGAATTTTAATATGTTAGTAAATGGGATTTGCTACCACTATTTGTTTCAGACACATACAATGAAAATGAGGATGAAATATTTCAAGACATTCCTTTTATTTCAATTGATTATGACCATACTTTAGGACTGGTTAGAAAAGGTACATGTGTAAGTTTTCAATAATTAAAATATTATATAAATTTAATGATCTTTAACTTGTCTAGAGACAACTCTATTTTTTTTAGAATTTTATTGTGTAAATTTTGGTGTACATGAGATGTTTTTGTAGTGATAGCAGAGTCTAGAAACATAGAAGGTGTTATCTATTATTTACGACATTGCAAAAAAAAGAGGAATAAGCTAACACAGCCTGAAACAAACGATGGAATGTTATTTCCCATAGGTGAGTTTGAATTTTAAATTATATATATGCATTGTGTACATGTGTACATTACCTTAAAAACATTAAATATATATTGTACAAACCTTGAGCATGCAAATGTTGTACACATGCACATGTATTACCTCAGGTTCATGTTTACCGTGCAGGTTTTGTTGTTGTGCAAGGGATATATCTAAAACAAGTCAAAGTTGTTCAATGTGGGATTCATTTTGTGGACTATCAAGTTGATAAAGAGGTATATTAATATAGTCACCTTATAATTGCTACCGCCCTACATCTTCATGTAGTTCCGCATGCACATGGATGAAAAAAATTGAGACTAGATAGTGATGACCATCAAAAAAATTACATGTTATTCAAGAGCGAGTTGAACCAGAATGTTTGAGTTAGATTATATCCATGATTTTCAAGTTCACTTGTACATGTACATACATGTTCAAGATGAGAACTTATAATAACCTGTTTGAACTCTGGATTGTTTTAGTTACTTATAATAAATGTTGATAACAAGTGTTTTAAATTATGTTGGACACAAATTACTGGTTGAAATACTTTGAGAACCTTAAATTGAGTAGATATTTCCAATTATATGTTTGTTCCATGGAATTCAAGTACTTCTTATGTACATAATGTGCAAACCTTTTCATAAAAAAATTCATTGGAGGAGTGATGGTGGGAGTAGAATAAAATTTAGTGTTAGTTTCAATGATCCCCCAAATCTAGGATGTTTATTTATTTATATCTTCAATAATGTTGTATTTATGTATATAGTTGTATATATTTAATCAAGATGGTTAATATTATAGTTAATTAATTTTTTCTCATGCTCTAAAAACATTAGCAAGTGATTGCATGTCCCCTTAAAAGCCATCCTCTTAGGCCCCTTCACTCATCTCCTACATACATTTTAAAAATTTAGGCAAGTGTAATTTATTTTAGGTAGACCTTGCAACTACTTGGCATGATTGTGACTACTTGGGCATTTAACATGTGACAACATATTAAACACCATAAAAACTCTAGGATAATAACTATGAAAATAATTGGGTTTTAAATCCAATTCAAACTCTATTTCAAGTGGATTGAGGGAGTGGAGGGGTTTTGAGGTGGGCGTATTTCAAGTGGGGGTTGAATATTTTATAAAAAATATTCTAATAAAAATGTATACTCTAGTAATTTCTCTATTGAAATGTAACATGTTAAATATTATTGCAATTATCTAAATTTAAATAATTTTTTAATTTAAATTATGAAATTTATTGAATCATTGCATCATATTGGAGATTATTGTAAATTCATAACATGGACACATTATTTCATCTTCCTATATCCTATTAGGTATATTCCTAGGACAAAACCCTATATTTATATAGATCAATTTGAGGCTTCTCTTGTGAAAAATATATATTAATAAGGAAGAGGGATATGATCATTCATAACAACTTGCACATTAGTGATGATAAAAATATGGATTTGAAACTCCTTAAGGAAGATACCAATTGTTTACCATAGTTCTTATTCATGTTCCCTAAATACTAGCTCTTTACCATAGTTCTTATTCATGTTCCATAAATACTAGTTTAAATGAATCAAGTGGTAATCAAACAAGTTATTTCATTGTAGAGTTTTTTTGTTATTTAATGTATAGATATGCAACATATCTATTAATTTTAGAATTTTGTTACAAGTCAAAAAGATAATAGAGGTATAATTTGAATTGAATTTTCTTAATGTTTCAAAGAATAAAATTTATTTGTTTATTTGTTCTTACTTTCTATCAAGATTTTAATTTCATCATTTTTATCAAAATTTAAAACTAGAAGAACATTTCCTTGAAATGAATAAACTATAGGCTCAAGTAAATACACTCATTTATAAAATATCATTAGTTTACTTGAGCTTGGGAGTCATTTATTTTATAATTTATGGCTACTTACTATAATTTATTCAATGGGCATGCATGTGCAAAATTTTTATTGTGATCAACATGAATGAACTTAATTATAAAGTGGCATTCATTTCCTAAAATTCTACTTTAGAGAGATCAAATGTATATATCATATAAGGAAATTTAAGTTGTAAGATATCATCAAATAAGAAAATGTATGTATATTGAATATACACAAATGTATACATATATCATATAAACATGTAAACATATCAATATTGATCAATGTATAAACATGTAACATGTTAAAATCAAAATTCCAAATGTATGTATATCATAAAAGAAAATGTAAGTTAGATATTGAATCAAATGTGGAATACTAAAGATCATCATATAAGGAAATGTTGAATACTAAAATCATCATATATAAAAAATATAAGTTAGAGATAATCAAATTTCAAATACTAGAAAGATCATCATATAAGAAAATACATGTAGTAACGATCATGAATCTAATGTAGGGCCTAATATGAACGTCGACTCCTAGTTGAATGACAATCTGAATGAGAACGGTCATGTTCTGATGGATGTGTTGAGCCCTACAAATAAAATAGTGTACAAAATGTGTTATATGCATGTAATTTATATTAAATATGTATCTATATCTATGCATACATATTCATGTACATATACACATGTATATATAAAAATTTAGATCTCACATGTCCACTAGCATCAGATTCATCCACAAGTCATGTCGATGTGCACAATCTGGAACAAGGCTAGGAGTGACATTAGGTATGTCCACCTACAAGTATATAAATTCATATATATCGGTCCATGAATATCTAGTCATTAAAACTAAAATTTAAAAATAATAAAAAAGGAATTGAAACATGCACATGCACACATACATGCACATCATCTGATATCGGATGACCCGAGTCCTCTGAAACGCCCGCCTACACCATATCAACTATACAATCAAGCAAAGAACAAATATCTGCATCCATCTGATCTATCTCATTTCATGCTAGAAATGATGAGTGGAGAGGACTATGTAGGTGAGATGGCATCGATGATAATGAACCAAAACCAACTAACATCTCAGTAAAACTGATACTTTCTACAACTATCGAATGATTAGATGGTGGATCATGACATGCACTAGTGTTGGGTTGAGAGTGATGGGATCCTAAAAGTGAATGACCTCCATGTTCCAAATGATATCTAACATGCTCTATACCGATCCCATATTCTGATGCAATGAGGGCATATTTCTCCAAGAGTTCCTCAACCAAAAAATGTAGAGTCCTGCATGCCATATCTCCTATAAGTGCCTCAAGCTCTGTGGGAGTAGGGATGCATGATGCTATGGAAGGCTCCATGGTGGTCCAATTTGTTGAAGATGGTGTGGGTTGGGGATGTCTAGAAATCAAATACTGACCTACATGATCAATAGATGTCCTAGTGGTGGCAGCTGCAATGTCACCTACAGTATCAGTTGATTCCTTTTGGGAAGCAACGACAACCTCATCTGGTATGGGGGCTAGAGCTGGGATGAGAGAAGGATACGTCTCACCAACCAATACTCTAAACACTAGGGTTGATCTATCTTCTTGACGATAAGTGGGTTTGTCAGCAATCCTGCCACACCCTTGACCAACATATGGTGGAATGTCCAGGTAGTTGACTTTGAGGCCCAAATGGACGTCAACATACAATTGTTGAACAAAATATAATGGAATCTAGTCATTGTTTGGGTATTGACCATGTGCTATGAGAAATCATGGGTAGATCAATGAGGCCATAGCATGATCAGCACATCTAGTGACTTGGTATCCCCTAACCTTACGTGAACTTTGATAAAATGGAAAACAATTGGTTTTTATCATTTCTTTGGTCACACTATCCTGTATTTGTTTAAGGGGAACCTCACCATGTACTTCTTACCACATGTGGGAAAGAATAGTAGCTATTCTATCTAGAGAAAATGCACTAGTCCTCTCAAGTTCATCTCTTAGATTTTCAAGACTATGCAATATCAACATGCATGGTATATAATATATCCCTAGGTTCTCACTTTGTGCTAATGAGTCTTTCAATTTCTTAATCTCATTAGTGGTATTTGCAAACAAAGATTCTGGAGGTGGAACATCTACATTATCCATGTTATTTATGTATGTATGTGTACCTAAAGGGGCAATGAGACCTTGGTTTAAATAATATATCTACATATAAGGAATAGAAATCTAAAACAGTTCTAATAATTCATCTACTAATCAATAATATTTTAATACCATTAAAAAAAAACATGTTCAACATCTATCATATTTTTTAATGATCAAAACATTCAAATTACTAGATTGCACAAAAAACATAATCTAAAACAATTATAAAATTTAAATTTAGAAGTGTGCGCTCTAGTACAAAATGTGCCATTAAAGATAGTTTAAAAACCATTGATAAAGGTTGCATCTAAGATTTATTTCCTACAACTAGTAATAAAGGGAAAGCATCATTACTTAACATTGGTGGTCATGTAAAATCAATTTAGTCATTATTGAAGGCACAAATAAGAGAAGAAAATGAGACAGATGATAAGCTTGTAAATATGATTTCTAAACTATGAAAGGACAACATTAGTGCTTCCCAAAAAAATCTACTACGTGAAAATATAATCGTTTGAAATTGGATGGAAGAATCTTAATGCTTAAAGCTATGATCTAGTACATTCTAATCTATATGATTGACTATTTATTGATCCTCTTGAAGATCTCTCAAGATTTAGATAAAACAATAAATAAATTATTATGGGGTGGTTTGAATGAAAGTAAGTGTATTCCTCTTATTAAATGGGACACTATATGTCTTCCCAAAGGTCTTGATGGCTCATGAATTAAAGTCTAATCAAAATGGAATCATACTTTCTACACCAAGTTGATCTAGAACATGTATGACAAGCTTGATGTGTATTGGAGATAAATAATAAGAAACAAATACCTTGACTCAAATGATCAAGACAAAGTTTTAATCAATGCTAATCCACCTAGTGGTTCTCTTATTTGAAAATTCTTGCTTAAAATTAGATCACTCACTACAAACCACTTGTCTTGGGCTATCTAGAATGGAAAGTGAAAATAAATGATTAATTACCTATTTAGAATTATATGAATTTATTTATATATCATAGAAGATATCTAGGGTGGTTATATGATTAATTATTTGAACCATGTGGATTATCCAAGTGGCTTATAGTGGACTTGGAATAATTTTGATCTGGCTCCCATTCCACATAAAATCAAAAGGATTTTAACATGGACATAATTTCACAATTAAAAAATTATATACCACATAGGACAATTATTTAATATTATATAAAATATTTAGCCATATTGGATTACTATTCAATAAAATCAAGTTATCAAATAGAAAATTTAATATTAAATTCCTTAGGTTGGCTTTCTAGATTGTGTGTGGGAAATCATGCCTCCCAAAATCTAGTGCATTTTCCTAGATGAAATTTCACATGAGAATACTTATAGGATATAAACAAGTCACACATTTGTCTTTACATATCTATCTAGGTTTCTATTATGCATGTCTACTAAATAATATCCCAATCACCTATTACTCAACTATTCATATTATTATAAGTTCTAGAATTAGCATTGTTGTGAGTTAGAATGGTCTAATTCCCTCTCACAATATCTTTTATCTCTATTTATCATGGAAGGATAGCCCATTTAATATGAGTTAGAACTTATGGAAATAAATATATTAATGAATATTTAATGATAGGGACATCCCATTTAATTCTTTACAAAATAAAATTGAAATCATCACTATAAAAGAATATTTCAACCAAATTTAGAATGGTTTCACATAGAGCAATTGAGTTCACTAGCTAGGAAAATAAGATGACAAATAACTAGTTAGGTTTCAGTCTCCTATTGGGTTTCTCCTATTGCTCGAGTAAGGTGGGTATGATGGAAATCAGATGGTTGGAAACTCATTTTGGAAGATAAAAAATAAATGTGGATGGGGTTTGCAAAGGTAATTTAAATCCAATTTGGGTTGGTTATATAATAAAAAATGACAAAGGTAATCTCCATTGAGTTGTATCTAAGATACTCCACCCATCCACACTTAATGAGGTTGAGCTAGATGACTTATTTGAGGGGATAAGATTGTGCCAACATATCTGATAGGGAGGTTGGGGGAATCAATCATTGATTCCTGTGCTAGGTCTTACTTGGAAGAACTCTATGGTGTCTCACTCCACCACATTAACCTATAGGACCCATTTCTTGTTTAGGTTCCCCTGGTTCTCCTTGCCAAGCCAACTACCATCACAAATCTACCTACCGAGTCAACCTTGGTGCAATGTTTTCAACTCTTCCCTTAGCCCTTAATCCACCCTAAAGGCTAACATACTCATAAGCTAGAACTTAGATTTGCAGGGGTGTGGAGGTGTTTCTAATAGGTTCAATCCATCCCATTATGGCTCTTGAGGGTCCACCTAGCTCCATATTCTCATCGCTTCCACCAAACCCTCATTTAGGGTTAAAAAGGATACTAGCCCTAAGAGCCTCAATTAGGCCTCCTTCTTCGAGAAAACAAGTTAGTTCTCCAAAGTTTCCCAAATAACATAGAATCTTTCCTTGGGGTTCCTAGTCCTTATTCCCACCACTCTAATATTTTAGGGGTCTTAAGCCTCAACTATCCGTACACAAGCTTAACCCTCAATTTAGCAAATTTGGCCTTTTTGAGCCCTTTCCCTGACCACACAGTAGACTGTCATGTGTTTCTCTCAACAAATGGATTGGTGGAGCTTCCTCCTCCATGCTATGTCATGGCAGGGTCCATACTTTCCCTCTCCACACTGTGATTTGACAAGAAATGAACACCCCTACAAATCAAGTGCTATTCACTTCTTGTCTTCCCTAGCAGGACACTTCCTAGCTCACCTAGGAGAAGATTTCCATGGTGCTTACAGAATTGTCAAGACCTCCTAACCCTACAATATGTAAAGGCATGGATTCTAGTCACAATTCCCAAGGGTTCATACATTATGTACAGTGGGAATGTGATCTAAACCTCCATTCTTCTCAAACTGTCTGTCAGATCAACAATTGAAATAAAACCAACTAACTACAAATTGTGCTTGGAAATTGAATAAACTAAAAACCTAATTCCACACAAAGCTTGAAGGAAAAATCCTCTACATCCTACACTATCTACAATATTACATTCAATCCATTAAAGCTCTACTCCAATGCAAAAGTAGAAAATCACACTAAAAACACCATTGTTTTTCCTTGAATTCCAAAACTCCCAACAATGTAAATGCTTCCAACCTTAATTCCAAGTTGAGGTCACCCTTAAATAGGGTCTCCAAAATAGTTAAGCTCAGTCTTAACCTCTCCTTAGCCGTTTGTGGCTTCTATTAAGCCTTATTTTCAAAATTTAGAACATCTAACACCTAAAAAGGTCAAAAAGGGCTTAAACCATACTTGTAGCCAAAACCTCAACCTGTCCAATGGTCAAAATGATCTTTATCAACTCAAAACCTGATAAAAAATTCCACTAAGGCACTAACATGAAGGAAAAATAATAGGGAGATAACTTGGCATAGACACACTGGCCAAACATGAGCTTCTAGACAACCTTCCTATGGTGACCTATTGGGTGCTCCTGCACCATTCTCCCCCCTCTGCACACACATTAAGGAATGTGGGGAGAGGTCATAGATGCATCAATACCCTACTTCTTGAACTGATCTTCATCCACCCATGTAGCCTCTGATTCTGGTTTGTCCTTCTATTTGATGAGATGTTCCATGTATTCCTTATGTCAGTTAGACTTCTTCACCCTTGACTCCAAGATCCTCTCTCCTTGTAACTTTTCCCTATTAGGTAAGGCTATGTTACTCATATCCTTCAATATATCCATACTATTCTGGTCCATGTTAGTGACTGATCCTTTATACCTTATCAAATCAGCCATATTGAACACTAGTGAAATGCCTAAATCTGTAGGTACCTCCACCTTGTAAGCATTCTTCCCATATTTTACTAACACCTTACATGGTCCCACTCTCTTCATCTGCAACTTGTTTGATGTTCCCTTCTACAACCTAGACTTGTTGAGGTGGACCATGACATAGTCTCCTACTACAAATTGTAGATCCTTCCTTGATAAATCCACTTTAGCTTTCAGCTTGTGTGTAGCTTCTGTAATTGTCTTTTTCACTTGCTCCTATATCTCCTTCATGTTATGAGATAAATACTCAGCTTGACCACTCCTATGCTCCATAGCTTCTAAATCTCTAAGTTCACACACACCTCTTGGGTGCATTCCATACACTATTTCAAAGGGATTTCTACTTGTGGTTCGGTTCACACTGTCATTGTAGGCATATCCAGCTTGTGAAATGACCATGTCCCATGTTTGTCCATTCTCCTTGGTTAGGCATCTTATAAGGTTACCTACCACTCTATTGATCACCTTAGTTTTCCCATCACTCTGAAGAGGGTAGGCTGATCCAAAAGACAAGTTGGTACCCAATCTACTCCATAGAGTCTTCCAAAAATGACTCATGAACTTCACATACCTATTTGAAAAAATTATCAATGGAAATCCATGGATCCTCACAATATCTTTGAAGAAAATATGAGTAATGTAGCTAGCATCATGGGTGGTCTTGCAAGGAACAAAGTGACTCATCTTACTGGATCTATCTACCACCGCATAGACACTATCAAACCTTGTCTTAGTCTTAGGGAGTCCTACCACAAATTCCATGCTAATACATTCCCATTGTCGATTAGGAATGGGTAGGGGTTGATACAAACCTACATTGCTAGCTCCCCCTTTGGATTTCATACACACTACACATTGATCCGCATACCTCCTGACATCCCTTGGCAACTTAGGCCAATAGTAGAATCTCTGCACTAGTTCCATTGTCTCGTTGATACCAAAATGACCACTAAGGCTACCATTATGCTTCTCCTAGATGAGATTCTCTCTCATTGATCCTATTGGAACACATAACTGATTCTCCTTGAATAATAGTCCACTCTGCAATGTATACTCTGAGTATTGACTATGAAAGTGATTCTCAAAGTCAGAACATACCTTGTATGCCTCTGAGAAGTCTTCATCTTCCCCATAGATATCCTTGAAACTCTCTATTCCAATGCTCTTTATTTGTATCTCTTGCACTGTCAGTAGTCTCCTACTTAGTGCATTTGCCACCTTGTTCAACTATCCTTTCTTGTGCTTGATGGTAAAAGTGAAGGCTTGCATGTATTTCATCCATTTCAAATGTCTATTTCTCAGCTTCTCTTGAGTGTTGATGTAGCTAAGTGCTTGATTATCAGTAAACACTACAAACTCTTTAGGTAGAAGATAATGCCTCCATTTCCTAAGTGACTATACTAGAGCATATAGTTCTAGGTCATAGGTAGAATAATTTTTCCTAGCTTCATTTATATTTTCACTAAAGAAAGCTATAGGCCTGCCTTCTTGGCTTAGCACTCCTCCTACTACAATTCCACAGTAAACAACTTATCAAAACTAGGTAACAAAAGGATGGGTTGAGTTGCCACTTCTTGTTTCAGTTTCTCAAAACCCTTTTCAGCTTCTAGAGTCCTCTTGAACTTAGTCTTGAGGCAACCTTTGATTGTATCAAGGACTGGTGCACATATGCCACTAAAGTTCCTTATGAATTTCCTATAAAACTGAGCCAATCCATGAAAGCTTCTTACCTTTGTCCCTGTGGTTGGTGTAGGCCAATTTAGGATAGCTTCCACCTTAGTTGGATCCATTTTCAATGATCCTTGGGATACTACAAACCCCAAATAAACAAGCTCCTATTTGAAGAACTCACATTTCTCTAGGTTGATGGCTAACCTCTCTTCCTGCAATCTTTTAAGAACCAACTCCACAAGCTTAAGATTTTCTTTTGCTGCCTTGCTAAAGATGAGTATATCATCAACATATACCACCACAAATATCCATGTAAATTCTTTGAGCACACTTTTCATGAGCCTCATGAATGTGCTAGGGGCATTAGAGAGGCCAAATGGAATAAATATCCATTCATACAACCCATCAGTTGTCTTAAAGTTTGTTTTCCACTCATCCCCATCTTTAATTCTGATCTAATGGTATCTACTTTTGAGATCCAACTTGGTGAAATAAAAGCTCCTTCAAGACAATCCATCAAGTCCTCAATCCTAGGAATAGGGAACCGGCACCTGATTGTGATTCTATTTATAGCTCTAGAATCAGTGCATAATCTCCAATTACCACCTTTCTTGGTTGCTAAGACCACTAGTGTTGCACATGTACTGATGCTCTTCCTAATTAATCCTTGATCCAACAACTCCTGCACTTGCCTAGCTACCTCTAGGTTCTGATCCGGTGTAAGCTTGTAAGCTTCTTTTTTTGGTAATGAAGCTCCAGGTATGAATTCAATCTGATGGTTGATGGCTTTCTTTGGAGGTAAGGTTGTAGGTGTCCCATCACTAATTATATCCTTGAACTGTTCTAACAATTTTTGTACTACTTCTGGTATGACTATTTTCTTGGCATTGTCTTCTTCCTTGGGTTGCACCATAACCACATATCCTTCACCTCCTTGATGTAGAGTGTTGATAAAATCCTTTCCACTGCTCAATAAGACATTAGGGGTCTTTGAATATCCTTCTTCCTCATCTGACAATGACTGCAATTTGAATGTCTTACCATCCTTCTTGAATGAGATAGTATTTTTGTTTCCATCATAGATGGCACCTCTATCATACTACCATGGTCTTTCCAATAGAAGATGGCATGCATCCATGGTTAACACATCACAAATAAACTTATCCTTGTACCCTCCAATGGAGAACTCCACCGTTGTCTTCTCATTGACAAGAACACTCTGCCCTTTGTTCAACCATGTCACCTTGTAAGGGTTAGTGTAGGGTAATTTCTCCAACTTCAACTACCTTACTACCTCCTCTAAGATGATTTTATCAGTTGAACCTGAATCCACAATAACCTTGCACACCTTTCCAAGTAATTTGCATCTCACCCTGAATAAGGCTCTCCTCTTCTTTGGCTCTTCCTTGACCGATTGTCTGATAAAGACTCTCCTAAACATCAAGTTCTCCCTCATTTCTGATTCAATGTGATTAACCTCAAGTGATTTGGTACTCATGTTGTCCTCTTGAGCATATGACCCTCTCTTCTCTGTATTTGATGAAGATGCTTTCTCTGAGAACCTATAAGCTCGGTGTACTACTTGACCACAGTTATAAAACTTCATACTAGCAAAGTATGAGTTACTCCTGCCTACTCCTTTTCCTCCATTTGATCCTCCTTGAGGTCCTCTACCTCTTCCATAACCTCCTCTAGAAGGTGTTTCACTTCCATGCTCTGTGAGTTTAGACTCTCCTTGATTCCTTTGTTCAGTCCCTCTACCTCGGTAGCCACCTATATGTCCTCTTTGATCTCTACCTTTGCCTGTACTCTTAGAAGCCTAATCTTGTTTTCTCTTGCTTCTTTCCTCAATCTTTATAGCCAATTGGTAACATTTTTGTACTGTCTTGGGACTTAAAAGAGTCATCTTCTCTTGAATTTTCCACTTCAAGTTGTTAAGATATCTAGCCACCTTAAGAATTTCATCCTCTAAAACATTAGACCTCATACATAGTTTTTGAAACTCCTTAGTGTAAGTGTTCACATCTTGGTCTCTTTGCCTCAATCTCTATCTCTTCTTATGCAACTGAATCTCATAATCATCTAGCATGTATGCTTCTCTTATTTTGGCAACCATACCATTCCAAGTTGAAATAGGCTTCTTGCCTTCCTTTTCCCTCTCTATCTGAATGAATTTCAACCATGTCAAGGTAGATCCTCTCAATATTGATTTGGCCACCTTAACCTTTTATGCTTCAGTGACTCCATCACACTCAAAATGGTTTTCCATCCCTTCTATCCAATCCATAACTAGATCAGCTACCAATTTTCCACTAAACAACAGTATGCCTTCAAGTGCTTTTCCACTCATAGCTTTCAATGCCTTCAAGAAAGGATCCTCTTGCAGAATAGGGTCAGGTTCATGGATCTTTTCTTCCTCTACAACCTCTTCACTCTTTGGTTCCTTGCCTTCCAACCTATCAATGACCTCATTGATCTTGGTTTGCACATTGTTCATTCTTGCTCAAGTTGAGCTATTCTTTCTCTCAATCTCCTATTGTGTTCCTCTTGATCTTCAACCTTCTTGGCCAACTCAATATTTTTCACCATCGTTGTAGAACCACTAGACTCAAATTCTGACATACATCAATCTATCCCAAATCTTTTGTTGCTCTGATTCCAATCTAATAGGGAGGTTGGGGGAATCAATCACTGATTCCTGATCTAGGTCTTACTTGGAAGACCTCTATGGTGTCTCACTCCACCACCTTAACCTATAGGACCCATTTCTCATTTAGGTTCCCCTGGTTCTCCTTGTCAAGCTAACTACCATCACAACTCTACCTACCAATCCAACCTTGGTGCAATGTTTTCAACTCTTCCCTTAGCCCTTAATCCACCCTAAAGGCTAACATACTCCAAAAATAGAACTTACCTTTCCAAGGGTGTGGAGGTGTTTATAATAGGTTCAATCCATCCCATTATGGCTCTTGAGGGTCCACCTAACTCCATCTTCTCATCGCTTCCACCAAACCCTCATTTAGGGTTAAAAAAGGCTACTAGCCCTAGGAGCCCCAATTAGGCCTCCTTCTCTGAGAAAACTAGTTAGTTATCCAAAATTTCCCAAAGAACACAAAATATTTCCTTGGAGTTCTTGGTCCTTATTCCCACCACTCTAATATTTTAGGGGTCTTAACCCTCAACTGTCCGTACACAGGCTTAACCCTCAATTTAGCAAATTTGGCCTTTTTGAGCCCTTTCCCTGACCACACAACAGACTTTTATGTGTTTCTCTCACCAAATAGATTGGTGGAGATTACTCCTCCATGCTATTTCATGGTAGGGTCCATACCTGCCCTCTCCACACTGTGATTTGACAAGAAATGAACACCCCTGCAAAACAAGTGTTATGCACTTCTTGTCTTCCTAGTCGAACACTTACTGGCTCGCGTAGGAGAAGACTTCCATGGTGCTTACATAACTATCAAGACCTCTTAACCCTACAATATGTACAAGTATGGAGTATTGTCACAATTCCCAAGGGTTTGTACATTATGTACAATGGGAATGTGATCTAAACCTCCATTCTTCTCAAATTGTCTATCAGATCAACAATTGAAAGAAAACCAACTAACTACAAACTGTTCTTAGAAATTGAACAAACTAACAACCTAATGCCACACAAAGCTTGAAGGAAAACTCCTCTAAATCCTACACTATCTATAGTATTACATTCAATCCATTAAAGCTCTACTCCAATGCAAAAGCAAAAAATCACACTAAAAACACCACTATTTTTCCTTGAATTCTAAAACTCCCAACAATGTAAATGCTTCCAACCTCAATTCCACGTCAAGGTCACCCTTAAATAGGGTCTCCAAAATAGTTAAGCTCGGTCCTAACCTCTCCTTGGCCGTTTGTGGCTTCCATTAAGCCTTATTTTCAAAATTTAGAACATCTAACACCTAAAAAGGTCAAAAAGGGCTTAAACCATACTTGTAGCCAAAACCTCAACCTATCTAATGGTCAACATGACCTTTATCAAATCAACACCTGATCATAAATGCCACTAAGGTACAAACATGAAGGAACACGAATAGGGAGATAACTTGGCATAGACACACTGGCCAAACATGACCTTCTAGACAACCTTCCTATGGTGACCTATTGGGTGCTCCTACACCAGTATCATTAAAGTTGTGGGTATTGAAGGAAAACACCAAATTCTAATTAATTTTTCTCTTTTAGAAGATCACCAATTATAGGATTAGCTAAAAGTTACAAAAGAATATTGTTATTTTTGAATTGTATGAGGTCATTCTTGATTAGAAAAATATGAAAAGAGGCCAATATACATAGGTGTAACACATGATCTATCAAAATGATATGTGAATTAAGTGGAATATTTTTTTGGATCAATCAAAGTGATATGTAAATCACTTGTTTCAATGTCAAAAAATATTCAAATTTATATGCTATATTTTTCAACCAACCAAAAAATTTATGAAATATACTTTACTTCATTACCTAGACCAATTATAGAGTTAAACATTATTGTATAATTGATGTTTCATCTATCAACTTTGCACTATCTAAAGTATATTTCATCTAAATTCTCATTCATCCTAATAAGTTCCATATATATTGAACACCACTCTTTTTATGCATCCTTATTAGCCAATAAAATATATGTGAATTTTAAACTTATGATGCACACTTATTTGACTATATGTAATATGCTAAGAAAATACGATGCTATTACTGCTTCCATATAAAATCTAAAATTAACCTTGCACAACTCTCTAGAACAAGTGCATGATCATCACTAGTTTAAAATAATACCACTTCAAGGTCCTTCTATCTTCCTTTGTATATTAATGAATGTTACATTTACATAAATATTTCAATTTGAGTGGATTTATAATATTGTGATTCAATTTCTTTTAACTACATGAAGTTTTACATTTTCCCTTTTTTTTCTCCAAATTCTTCTTAAATCCATACCTTGAATAAATGTTTCATGAGATAATTAGATCGGAAAAGATGATATATCTTCATCTATGGAGTTCAATTTCTTAGTTTCATGAAGTTGTATCATTTATTATCGTTTCTTTGAATTATCAACTTCACACTCTTTTGATATTTGAGTCTTTGATTATTTTCTTGGCGTTATGTTGAATTCTATACCAATCAAATACAATTATTCAAAATAATCAAAACAAAATTATTTTCAATTATCAAAAACAAATAAAAAACATGGAATCAATTATTCAAATTACTAGAAATATACTATAACAAGAAATTTAGATTATAAACCAACTTTGGTATACCAAAAATTAAAGTATAATTAAAATTATGGTTAAGACATGGTGATTAGATGACGAATAAGACATACAAATTCTACTCTATTAATTCTAGGATAAACCATGAAACCTCAAGAAAATTAAAATCTATAACATAATGAAAGCCACCAACACACCGCCACAAGATCTAGGAAAAAATCTCACAAATTCACAATATTTAAGAACTAGGAAAAAATCTCAATAAACACACACCTCAAAACATTTTGTGTGGCCCCATGAGCTTAAATTTTAGTAAATTAGTAGTTTCATCTACGAGTAGAAATAAATGATTATAGCTATATTATTAAGTATATTATGGATTTTATAAAGTTGTTACATGAAATTCATTGAGTAGCTCATCAATCATAAGAAATTGAGAACATATCCTTGGTTGTGAGTTTTTTTATATATAAAAATATACTCTCAAACAACATGAACCATCCTTTTTATTAAATTTAAAGAGTACATGGGAAGAGTGTGGACCACACTAGCTCTAATGACCCCCACCTAAAGACAATTGTGCACTATTGTTTAGTCTCAAGGTATTTCACACAAAAACATATCAAGGTGTACACTTAAATATTATTTGGTGTACTAATTGGAATCAACTAAAGTTCATGATCTTATGAAAATTTTGAGGTGATAATATATGGGAATCTATAAACATTGAGATATTTTTGGTTATCACTTCATGTAATTTTGATGATTGAGTCAATGTAACAAATTTAGGCAATAACTCAAGGTAAGTTGTTACCCAATGATACAGGTTATTTAATAAATTCTCTATGTTACCCCTGACGATACCTTATTTAGGGAATAACTTGGTAGGTTGTTACCCAATGATAACTTATGTGATCTAATGAGGTGTGTGGAGCCTAATTTCACCCCTATGAGAGTGTACTTGTTGGAACTAGTAGTAAATTGAATCCGCATTTTAAAGAATTTGTAAATGATGGTCTCAAGTTTATGTAACTAATATTCTCACAAAACCATGCCATATCCTCCTAGTGGGAGACCAAACATTTTAGGTTACAAAATATAGTTCTCTACAAATATTTAGAAACTTCCTATGTTTCTCCATGCACACTAGTATGCCCTTATTAGCTATCATTACATAGGAATTATAAAAAATCACAATTATAGGATGATCCTTTCACTCAAGATTACTAACCATACCATCATGGATTAGTATCATCACACCTAGTGAGGGGAGACTCAGATTAGTGTGCTTGGTATGTGACATGATTTCATATGATATGCAATATTAGTTAAGTTATAGTTCTTGAGGCATTATTCATGTTGTGCATAATATGTAATATTGGTTGAGTGATAGTTCTTGAGGCATTATCTAGATAGTGTTATTCTATAAACTTACCCTCAAGTAATCTATCTAACTTGAGCTTAATTATTTGAATGTGGTAGACCTACAATTTTAAGTTTAGCATAAATTTCATATTCTACACCACTAATAATTTATTTTTTTATAAAATTTTCATCAAGACTTGGTGATATTCTTGTCACATTATATTGAAAACCCATATTTAACTTGGAATAAGATCATTTGTATGGAATATTAGGTATGATTTCTTTTTTTGGTCTCATCTACAATGGGTATCTTCAATTTTTTTGATCTTTCCTCCTACTAAAATTTAGTTTAATTTTGACTCAAATCTTGTGTTGACATTGAAGTTTTAAGTTAATAATTGAGTTTCATATTTGTAAAAAAACATTAATATAAAAACATATAAATTGTGTTATCATGCCCGTGATAAAATGGGGGAAAAATGGGGGTTTTGGAATAGGGTATGGAAACCCATCAAATAATTTAAATTAAACAACAAATGCAATTAGCAAATCGATAACTATGTAAATGGATTTGTTAAAAATGCTTTAGAAAATTTCAAGCAAATGCAATTCATGCAAAGCCAAATTCTACGACTTTTTCCCTACTTGAGCCAAAATGGTAGCTATGGAATAGTGCAACCAACCTGGGAGGATGCCTTGGAGGGTGATGGATTTTTCTCGAAGGTGTTCGTGTTTGCTTCTTCATGGGTTCGTCGCACATAGTGCATTGTTCATCGCCTCTGTCATTGTTCACTGCCTCTATCACTGTTCTCCGCCTTTGTCACTATTCACCATGAAAATGATAGAGCCTTTTTTTTTAAATCCCTAATAAGGGGGTTCTCCTGAACCATAGTTCACTCAAACCCCATTTATTTTAATATTTATGTTCATATGTTTAGGGGGTTTGATCAAAAATATGGTTCGACCGAACCCATATAAGGGTTCGTGCAAACACTTGGGTTTGGCCCAACCCCTTCACTTTGTGTAGAGGGAAAAAATTACTTTTCCCTCCCTCCACAAAAGTGTTAACCACTTATGTGGGTTGACCCTCCTATTAAGTACGAAATCAATCTTTACACCGATCAGGATCAGTGCACTTTTTTGCTCTAAATTCACACAACTCTAATCACGTTTGTTTCACACACATGTAGGTGGAACACCATACATATCATCTATCACACATTACTCACAAGTATACTCCAAAACACCACAATCAATCTCCTATATATATCCACATCAAGCGTGACTTCAATTAGGTTGGCCTAATTGGAAGTAACACACAAAATCAAACTTGTCATTCTCAAAACATTTCATCAACATCTCACACCTTAATTCAAAATTAAAATTACCACAAGACAGTTCAGAGGAACCTAATATACGTCCTGCATAATATTGCAACACATATTAATCCTTCAAATATTTTAGGTCAGCCCCAAAGAATACCTAAGCACAAAAACCTTAATTTTTTTACCCAATTTGCCACACGTGTAACTAAAAACACAATCCCATCTAGAATTCCTATTCAAATGACATCTAGAAGCCTATCTTAGACATCACAACTCAAAATAATCATCTATGAAGGAATGAGGAATCTCCCACACCAAAAATGTTACATGAAATTATTGCAATAAACAAAACTGAACTCTTGCATTCATGTCTTCTAGGATACTTCACCAAAACACAAAAACTCTTGGATTTAGATGCATCTAGTGATCAAAAAATTAATGTTAGAATCACAAAGTGATATATCTATTTGCAGTGAAGTGTAGGTCAAAAAACTGACACAATGAACCTCTATACTAGCGGATTTGATACTTAGAAAAAATATTTAGTAGCTATACTTTCTGGGACCAACTTATCTTATACAAATGTCTTCAAAAGCACTTTTAAACCATGCTAGAAGGATCCAAAACATTGTTGGCATCAATGATAGCACTGGGTCATTCAAAATATACATACCATTCTCTTGTTTTTGGATGACATCATCAATGAAAATCTTCCAACATAAAGAATATAACTCCCAAGCATCATGAACCGCTCAACTTCATCAACACACTCCCAAAGAAAAAAAACTAGTATGCAACCACTAACATGTGGATCCACTATGATTCTCCTAGTGCCTAGCTATGGGGAGTTGATCTTAAAGAGCTCAAATCAATTCATAGCCACCACCATCATACTTTTCATTCTTCCTTAAATTCCATTACAAGTATATTCCAAGTCAATAAGGATAACAATATAATTATATTCTCTCAAATAAATGGGTGCTCAAGTACCCATTCAAAGGAACTTGGAGATGAAAAATCATACATTATGACTATAATTCATATTACACTATCCTAACAATGTTTAAGTACACATTATACTTTGAAAAGGTTTACTTTTTATAGGAGAGAGCATGTTGTTTTCTATAGTGAACAAATAAACAAGTGGGGAATAAGAACTATGGAAAGTATTAAACTTGTCTCATCACAAAAGTAAAGAATAAATAGAAAGACTTTTCATAATTATAATGGATTTTAGAGTATTATTATCTATATTTTGACATTAATAAAGGATGGTAGGATGTTTTAAGATTTGAGAACGTGCAATATGATACAAGTTTTAGAGTTTTCTTGGAAACAAACCTTTTTTTTTTTTGGAAGACCTATCAAGCAGTTTAAGTATTTATCAAAGTTACAAATAGAGAATGCATGGAGGTTTTGTTTTGAACATTGTAAGTGTGTCACCAAAAACTGTAGCCTTTAACACTTTTCACTCATTTGGACCCTTGCCTATGGATTTTGGACCTTTTTCAACTTCTTTTTACCCCTTTCCAAGTCTTGTTCCAAGGTGTTGTAAGGCATTGCAATACATTTTCACACTTTCCTAGGCTTGTCAACACTAAATCAACCCTGTCTTATGGAATAATGACTCCTTAATTCACTTACATACCTTAATTTAGCATTTTTTGTGAGACAATTGTGAAAAGAAACAATAATCATACTTGAATCCCCAAAAACCAATGAAAATTTCTGAGGTGGTGACCTAGTCCCTTGTGACTTAAAAATTAAAATAAACTTAATATTCTTTCAGGATTTTGCCTCCTAAGCCCTAAGGTCATCTTGTGTGGTGTTATCTGGGGGATATTAGGGCATAACTTGGATATAAATAAGGGCTTTTCCCCTCATTTTTCCTCTCCAAAGTGTCATTTCTTTCTTCTATCTCCTCCTCATCACTCTTCTCAAGGGTTTGAGTATTCTAAGTCAAGCAAGACATCTCTCAAGAAGCATCCAAAGGTTGAATCCTCCATTGCTACAACTCAAGATCAAACATCATGGAAAGCTAAACTCCATTGCTTCATGCTTCATTTTATTAATTTAAATTATCTTTTTGGTTTGATTACTCAAAAGGGGTTTGACTAAGGCAAACCCCTAATCCCTAATAATCAATAATTTTTCCCTCTTTGTGTGATTTACAGGTCTTATGTGTAGATTTGGAAAAGAAACAAAGTGGAAAAGCCTTCAACAACGTGATCAAGTTCTTCAAGGTTGGAGAAACCCTAGTTGGAGCTTGGAGAACACTTGTAGACTAGAATCTTCACTTTCAGGATTGGATACCTGGAGAAGCAGAAAGCATAGACGTAGGGCTTCCATTTCCATTCTTTGGTTTTCAAAAATTCAGAAGAGGACTAAGTTTCCAACAATGGTGACCTAGTCCCTCTTAACCTATTTTTTAGAGATTTTGGTAGATCTAGATACCTTTTTGACCAAAATGGGCTCTAGAGCAATTTTCCAAAATTTTCCCTAAACTAGACAAGGTCGCCCAAAATTCTAGATTCAACAACATTTACATCCTATAATATAGTGTACAACTCATTTCTAGGTGCACCCCATCATTTCCATTCATTTTTTGTAACAATTTGTTTATGTTTCTTATTTTATTTGTATATGGCAATGTGTTTCCCAGTAGAGTTCATTTTCTAGGTTTGACATTACTAGTTAGCTTCTATTTTCAGTTTATTGCACTTAGATCATTTCATTTAATTTAGAGTTCTTTTCCATTTACATGAACACTATTTGTATATGGGTCATGTTCATGATATTGAAGATGTGTAACATCTTAGAGCCATGGAGGACTCTTGGAGTCTTTGTTTGAGGTGTTGGTGGTGCTTGACATGTGATGTTAGCTTATAGTTTTTTTGTTTTATGTCATGATATACTCTTGTTTGTACATTAGAGTTTTGGAATGATACATTTTTTTTTATACCATGGTATGTTCACTTGGAGCATGGGATCTCCTAAGGAGGGTGTTAAGATCATGACGTCATGATAAGTTCTTGATTTAGATGATAGGATCTTTAATAGTGGTCTAGGGATTCTATGTGTTTTGGGTGCATTGGTCACATGCTTGAGAACATCATGATAGTGCAGTGATGCATTTGGATATTAGCATGAGATGATGGTTTATAGGTTCTCATGGATACATGGAAAATAAGGTGAGGATATATTTCTCTTATGAGGAGAGAAGTGTTGTTGATGGATACCCTTGTTGAAGATTTCAATAGAAAGTTTGAGGAGCCTACACCTTGGTTGGACGAGAGTTCAAAAAATACCTATGAGGAGATTTCTCTTGGAGGAGAATTCTCATTCCCTCTCTTGGTCTACTTGGTGGTCTAACATTTGAGAGGTATTTTCCCATTATATCTTTCAAATGTGTTTATGTTTCATGCTTTATTTGTCATGATGACTGATTATGGAGAATCATTTGAGGATGGTTTAGCATGAATTTATGTTCTTTATCTTTCATAGATAAGGATCTTGAGCTATTTAGTCAGTTCTAGATGATTCATTTGAGGGATGTTTGCAATGGTTATCTCCTTTTGTATTTGATTTTGTGATATCATTCTTTGATGAGGACTGTTAGGAGATGGTATATGAGTTGATTTCCTAAGATGGGAAATGGATTAGTTTGATATTCTTTGGGAAGCTTACATCCATTTAGATACATGATGCATGTTATGTTTGATCTCTTGAGATCGAATGAGTTTGGATGTTATAAATTTTCTTATGGGGTTGTGAATAATATCTTACTTGACATAGTTGGAACTTAGAGGTGTACATAAGAGGATTTTATATAGGTATATGATGTGTAGAGTTTCTCTCATTGTCTTTGTTATCTTCTTGGATAGTTGTTTTCACATTAGATTGGTTTAAGGTTTGGTTGGAGCTATTGTGATCACTAGCTTGTGGTTATGTATTTTCACTTATGTTCTTGGGTGATGACATGAAGGTTCTTTTATCTCTTTCCTTTGTTGAGTGTGGATGACATGGAAGAGTTATGGAGACTCATGGTGAGATTTGTTCTTACAAGTACCTGATTTATAGATTTTCAATATCATTGTGGATGGTTCCTTGGTACTACTTGATTTTTTTTAGACTTTCTATATGATTATATTGTTAGACTTGGTATGCCTTGATCATTTTCAAATTTTTACTACTCATGTAAGGGGAGCTCTTGGATGTGTATACAACTTTTTTTGACAAGTTTGCACATGGATTTTATGATTGCATTTTATGGATCTATATATATTTATGGCATGAGTTTACTATGTTTTTTACACCTTGGAGGTATGGGTGATTGGATAGATTATCAGTTCCTGTGTGTGCTATTTTTCAGTCACATGGGTTTGATCAGTTGGATTGGAGTAGTCAATTTTAATAATTGTCGTTCTAGTTCATGGTTTGTCTTGTTTTCTAAGGGATGCTTTTCATTGTTGTGTTTAGGTTGAGAGATTTGAAGTTGATTTTGTTGACAATTTTGTAGAGCTTGTGAGTAAGTGGAATGGTGATAGTATTATGAAGCCTTTGCTATTAGTTAGGTCTAATGCTTGTGTTATTTAGACTAGTTCATAAATGTCGTGGCTTGTTCCTTTCCTTAGAGGCTGGATATAACTTTTTCTTGAGATAATGGACATCTTAGATTTTACTATAGGTGTCTTAGCTGGAGCACAAGAGAATTTTTTGAGATTCTTATGATTGCATGAATGGATATGGTACAGTGATTTTGATCATTAGAAGAGGGTTTGGTGAGTTCTTTGTGAAGTGGCAGAATGTTGAGAATGTGTCTCAATCTCACTAGTGAAACCCTAGATCTGTAGCTATCAAACTCATACTTTTGAAAGTGTTGCATTCTACCTTTACCATAGTACCAATGGGTGCACTCAAGAAGGTTGAGGATTGGTAGTATTACCCACCATACTACGAAGGTTATCATCTAGTTGTGCAGGCTGGCAGTGTTACTCACTAGCCCTAGAGAGTGGTTAAATAGCGTTGGCGGGGGGGGGATCTCACCACCTCGCAATGGTGGACGACCCTAGCTTGTGGTAGTGTGGGCCATACTTCTACCCCATGATAGCTTGAGAAATGGCTTGTACGGGTGTGGTAAATGTCTCATCATCCCACTGTGGTGGGTCTAAGAGGCTTCCAACAATGCAGTATATCTGTCACTGCCTCGTGATGGTTTGTTGGTGGTGCCTATAGTAGTGTGTGGAAATATTAGTATCTAGTGAAGCCTTGCAATGTGGATAGTAGTATGGTGATTGAATGATGAGGAGGGTGTCGACACATGGCACAAAGTTACTTTATGGTTCACATCATTTTTGTGAATTAACGTGTTCGTTGGCTCTAAAATTTTGACCTGAGGGTGATGGTTGTAATTACTTGATAAACATGTAATTGCTTGTGTAATCCAGTTGCTCATTAGTTGGTGAATTGGTACTATGACTTGGATAATTTTAACCGACCAAAAAGAATGAGTTAGATGTATAGAATATTGTACCTATATTGTTAAAGAGATCGAGAGACTGGTGTAAAGAGATGTCCAATTTTCTCCAAAAATAGAATAAGATGTAAAACTCTTGTAAAGTCTTAGAGTCTGTAATTGTATTTGTAACTGTATTTTGTTGCTGAATAATACAATGGTGATTTGGGATTTTGGAGTGTGGAGTTCTTTTTCCCGAAAGGGTTTTCCCGATGTAAAAATTTGTGTTCATGTTTGCTGATTATAATTATTGAATCTATTTAATGCATGTTGTTGAAACCGGTAAAGTTGGATAAAATTTCCTCTAAGGGTTAATGTGGGGAATGAACTATGTCTTATTCCGCTTTTATGGCATACTAGTACATTCCTTTGAGGCTATCTAATGTAATGATTATTAATTAAGGAACCTACTATTCTCAGATGTTCCTTTTGGGATGATCCATATTTCACTTCGTACAATGCATATCACTAAACTAAAGCATAATGATAAACCAAGCTTGTAAACATACAAAATGCCAACAACAGACATGTCAAGGAAGTGGTGGAGCTAAAACACCGATCTCACATTAACAAGATGCAAATGGGAAGGGCACTACATGATGCTTTACAATGCTTTATAATGGATTCTTGATATATGCTTGCTTGATAGTGATAGCTTGATAATGATAACTTGATAATGCTTGATAGTAAAAATGTAGATATTTGATCATGAAAGTGCTAGCAAGACTTTTTATAATGAAAGTTCCAGGGATAATGCATGAGTGAAGGGCTTATGTGTATGTCTCATTGAACATTTGATAAATGATGGATATTAACTTGAAAGATTAAAGGATGAGAAAATTTCAGAGAGGTTAGAACCTATAATTTGAATTTGATGGAGGGAAAGAAAATAGTTAAATAAATCAATTTATGTAATTCAAAATGATAGATGGAATTTTTTTTTTTTTATTAATTTTAGAAGAAAGGGATTTAATTTATGAGAATTAATTGTAGCTAAAAAGTTACGATCAATACAATAATGAACTATATTGAGTTCGTGAAAATGAACTAAGTGCATTTATTTTTGTTATTCTCTAACTCTAAAATTATATTACACAAAAGGTGCAATCAAATATAAAATGTATCCAAAATTTGAGATGAATGAAATGGAGTGAATATAGTCAAATGCATGAAGATGATTGTAAACACAAATAGGTAGATGGATAGAAAATTAGCCTAGACTAGCTTCACACAAGATTGTACCATTTTTTAATATGTGATTGTACCAAGTCCTACTATTAAGGTGGGCCCATAGCTAAATGAGAAGTGGCATAGACATTGAAATCTCAATATTACAAATATATATTACTAATATTTTATTTGTAGATTTGATTACTTGACAATTTATCAAGAAGACTTTAACTTCAACTTCAACATTTAAATTAGATTTAAAAAAAAACTTCTATAAAACTATGCAAACAATTATAACTTAAACTATCAGTTTTTATGACCAGTCATTGACCAATTATGATTAGTCATGAAAATTTTGGAATAAAAAATTTCTCATATTAATACATAACTATAGAAACTAATTTTTAAACACAAACTAACCACTAAGCAACACTTGTTTTAACTAATTTTTGATAGATTGAACGGGTGTCTTCCAGAATGATCGAATTGGATATTTAAGATGTCTGACCTAGTAGTCCATCCATTTAAAGCAGAGAGATTGGACGAGACACTTATTGAATTTCTAGAGCAGTAAGTCCTTGGGCACAAAATTTTTGTACGCCACGAGAGTGACCTTCTACAGGTGAGCTTACCAAGTCACACAGATGTGGCCCCTCTTCAACTTGTTTGGACCGTTCAACACGTCAAAAAGGGAATTCTTTACATGTATTATTTCAATTACTAAGTTAATTTACAAATAACGTAAATAATTGTGAACCAGGCTATTCACTCAACAAAGGAGTTCATCTAGTGGAATTCAATAATTTATTCATTGTATCTTGATATGGAGATCATGGTGTAGATCATTTTTGTTGGCTCTAACATCCCAAAACATATTAGAAATCTTCTACTTTGATGTTTTCGGAAGAGAATTTTGCAAGATGGTTTGATTGAGTAAAGTTGGTTATGATAAAAATTTGACTAAGTGTCAATTGTGATAGTTTTGTGTAACAAAGCATCCATTTTTTGGGTCTACACTAGTCCAGGTGAATTAACATTTCACTTTGTGGTTCTAGTATTTTTTTGTTGGTTGACAAAAGCATATACTTCTAGAATTCCATCTTGTTTTGGATTTTGGTTTGAAAGATATGAATTTAAAAAAATTGTCCCAACAATTATAGTAATTTCTTGTTTAGTGCATATAAGTAGGAGAGTCAACACTTCTCCACATATAGGATTTTGGTTTCCCAAATTTAAGGAGATGTTGATAGATTTAAATAGAGTGTGAATTCTAGATAGCATAAAATTTTGAGATCCATGTGTCTAAATATGAGTATACAGTTGGAGAATTTTTGTGTTGGGTCTTCTATGGGGTTGACCTAATAGGTGTGAAGGTATGTGTAGGTTAAAAAAATGTTGTAGAGTTACGTGGGAGCTATTATAGGCCCATTCTGATGTATTTAAAATTGTTTTAAGGATTTCATATTTGCGTGAGGCGTGTGTGGAAGGATTTCAGCCGACAAATCATACATTATCTATTTTGTATGTTACATCTAGTTAGGCTAACCTAATTGATGTTATGCTTGAAGCAGATATATAAGATAGTTTCTTTTCAATGTTTTGATGAATGAGAGACATGTATGTGATGTGAATTTAGTTAACATTATCAAAGCATTATGAATTTAAGTTGTGAATGTTGAGTGGAATATGAAAGTGATGCAAATGCAAAGGAAAGTAGAGTGCTAGACCAAAATCATATGAAATGTGTAAAGTTAGTTTATTGAGATTCATTGGAACTATATCTCATGCATATGATAGATGCAATTGTAATATTTCAATCTAGGTCATGAGCCACAAACTCTCTTCTATCTCTCTTTTTATTAGTGGGCAGTGAGTCAACTTGAATAGTGATTCCACCTGTAGTGAGAATCTCTATAAATGTACTATAATAGATTATAATATATCGTGACCTAATCCTCATCGTGGTTTTTCCCATTTTGGGTTTTCCATGTAAAAATCTTGGTGTTCAATTGTTATGTGATGTTTTTGAATGTTTCATTCTTTATTTTATTCAACTCAATTGAATCTGTTAAGCTGGTTAGAATTTTAAATGCATGAATGGTTTACAAGAATACCAATTCACCCCCCCTTCTTATTATTTTGGGTGTTCAACAATCCTTATATTGAGATCTTGTAATTATAATACACAATATAAGACCTTAGATAAAAAAATATTTGAGTTCAACAATTTTGATACTTGTTTCTCAAAACCAAAAAAGATCAAATCTAAGTTAGATCTCCCAATGATGATAATGATATTGATTGATGAAATGATAAATCCATACTTGAACTAGACTCACGAGTCCAAGAAACATGATGAATATCAAGATTGATAGTGTACTTGAACTATAATTTTGAGTAAAAGAAAACTTGATAAATAATGGAGGTTTCAACTCAAGAGTAGCTTTGAAGCTCTCATAGTCGTATATCCATAAATGATATAAGGTAACGATAAAAAATAGGAGATCCAATTTAAACCTTGATCAACTTTCATAATGATAAGACAATATACAAAAAAAATTTCCATTCCTCAAATATTATCAAGAAAAATGAAATAATTCTAATGAAATATATGTTTTATCTATGTTTATTTGATAGTTTGATATTTTACCTTTGATTTTCAATTTGTTTTGGGATGTTTTTATTTTAACGATTTTTTGTTTTTGCAATTTGTTCAAAGAATAGAAACACACATAGATATAATGAAAAATAAAATTTCCTAGGCTCAATTTTGAATGGGTATCCCTTTGGTTTCAACTGGATATGGTGGTCTAAATAATAAAACATGCAAGACAAATTAAATATCCTACTCAAGTCAGTATGGTCAATAATTTTTTACTAGGATTTACAAGCTCAACTAGGGGTATCCTCTAGATATACCATAAGGTTAGGAACGAGGCCTAATCTATAGATGAAAGGCAACAATTTTAAAAATTTGGGATGAAAGGATAACCCACTCTCAACATTCAGTTCTCTAGAGTATAAATTTCTTAGAAGCTTAGCATAGATTGAAAAAATTTCACTTCCCCAAGGCATGTCTTTTGATTGATCCCCAACTCTTTATACTCCATCGAATATGGGATTTGATATTATTACCTAGAGTGATCACTTCTCTAGGTAGGCCCCCAAAAAAGAAAAATAAAAACATGATCACTTATTTTTTATCCTCCAAATAACTTTTGGGCACAAGAGGATAGCATAAATAGATATTTTGGATTTAAAAGACACTTTTTTATTTAGAGACCAAATCCAAATCTGAGAGATTAATTTTAGCCTAATTTCTAATATGAGGAATACACACCAAGCAAGATTAATTGAAGCAATGATATCAAAAATGATAAAGAAAAAAATACTTTAAAATTTTAAGATAGAAATGGTTATTAAAACAAAGGTACCTAGAGTCCAAAACTAAATTTGAGAACATAATTTGATTAAATGTGAAGAGCTCCAAACTAGCTTTTGTAACCCTTTGAATTTTCAATCTCTACACACAAAGACCAATAAACAATCCTAGAAAAGAAAAAAAAAAATCACTTATTGTAGATCATCAAGAAAAATCTAAGGTGGAAGAGGAGAGCATACATAAGTAGATCTTGGGGATTAAAATAAAATAGTTTTAGATCCCAAATAAAAATGTCAATAGTAAATTTTAAGCCCCAATTTCAAATGTGTGAAAACATGCAAAATAAGATAGACTAAGGCAAACAATGATATAATCAATAGATTCATCATGATTTTATAAATGATAATATAACTCTTGTAAAGATCAACAAATAATGTTATAATGCAACAAATAGATGTTTACAAAAAAATATGATCATCAAAAGGTTGCAATTTCATTTTAGTTTTTATTTTCACCTAGTCAAACTTGATTTGATTGTTTTACAATATTTTCAATCCCAAAATTAAATATATAAAGAATAAACCCTTGCTAAAATTCTCAAAGCTTTCCAAAAATATAAAAATATCTAAAAAATTCCTTAATTTGTCCTCCCAAAATAAAATTTATGGTGAAACCTTAATTACCAAAGATCCAATTTTTTCATCATTATTTTGACCACAAAATTTAAAATACAAAGAAAAACTCCCTAATTAATTTATGATATCTTTCCAAATATTTTTCCCAAAAAAAATCATTGATTTTTAACCTTAAAACTAGATTTATGATAAAATACAAAATGGAAATATAACTAACCAAATATATCAGTCGTTTGAGTCTGATTGTTTGATTGTATCCTTATGAGATGATATATGAACTTTAGTTAAAGAATGTAGAAAATTTTGAGGCCATTTGAAAGATATAGTGAAACCTTTAAAAGTTAGGGTTTTTCCTTATTTGATAATTTCATCATCATTTTGATCTCAAAAATAAAAATAAAAAGAATAGTCCCCTTTTTAATTTTGGATATATTTTCAAAAATATATATTTATGAAAAATTCATTGATTTGTTACCTTAAAATGAGATTTATGGAAAACCCTAAAATGCCAATAACTCACCAAATATTGATGGTCTAAACTTGTTTTTTTATTAGAGAATCTTGAGATCATCCACAACCTTTAATAAAAATATTTTAGGAAAATTTATAGCCATTTGAAATATATGATGAAATATTTGAAACATTGGGGTTTCATCTTTAGCCTACAAAATTTAGCTTGAAAAAAAAATGCATAAAAGATCTAAAAATGAAACAGGGGGTTAGAAAAAATTCAAAAGTAAATATCTAAAAGGTATGTGGGTCCCACCGGGCATGCAAAATTATGGATGGTAAAAATGTGAATCACAAATAGTAACAATGCAATGAAAGTAAAAAATTCACACTTCAACAATCACTCAATAAAACCTAAGATTTATATCAAATTATAAACAATAATAACATAGAAAATATCTTAGATTGGTCTATTGTTTCTTTCATAAATACTTGAATGGTTGTGTAGATTTTTTTTTTAATTTTTTTTAGCATAACCTTGATATCAATATGATAAGATGGAGGCTTGATGTGTAATGCCTCGAGCTGACATGCTCATAACAAAACTTGAAAAAACAATTATTTTTTAAAACAATAATAGCATAACTGATAATACAATAATGACATGGCACACGTACACAAAAACATTCACACAAGTGTCATAATGAAACAATGAAAAGGACAAAAATCCAACTTTAGCATTACATGAGCAAGGTGGCTATAGTGGAAGACTAATCACTTGTGAGATAAATCCACCACAACGAAAAATGAAGAGAGAGAGGATAACACCTACATGATGATAGGCTACTAACCAAAATCATGTTCTCTGACAACAACATACCAGGATAGGATGGGAGAATCATCAACCTCCAATCCATATCTAGACACACTTAACAACTCAAAACACTAAGGCCAACCTTCACAAGAGGCTGCCTAACTATGAGAAACAAAATATCCACTAAATTAAACTATGGTAGGTCACAACACCACCCAATACTACTCCAAGGCACTTATATTCTTCTTAAACCCAATTAAAATATTCCTACATTCATTTTAAGCCAAAATAAAATGTTCCTGAATTTATTTCACCATTACATTGTATAAGAATAAGCATATATAATATGATCGTGCTTGACTCCAACACCAAGTCATGTAACTACAAATGATTACACAATCCATCATCCATGGATTCTAATCCCAATTAAGAAGAGAGGTCAAAGTGAACATAATATCACAATTATATAAAATAGGACTCAAATATCATTTACATATACAATTTGCATTAATAAAACAAATAAATTGAAACATGAAATACTTGATACCACATAGAGTCATATTCAACTTGGCCATGATCCTCCAATCCCCAAGAGAGGTTCCCATGCCACCCAACCTCATAGAATAAAAAAGATCCACTCTCATTATGCTAGGAGATAGTCACTTGGGCCACAATCACAACACTCATACCAAACACACGAGGATATGGCTTACACATATACCATACAAAAAATATACACTCAATACACATGTTATATAAAAATAGTTAACCAAAACTCAAGTTGGATCCAATATACATGAATATTTGGTAAAATCACAAATAATAGAACATAAACCATATTGGGAAACCTCACCAATATCATATCACAATCTTCATTAGGCTAATTCACCAATTCCATGCAAAGATCATCCTTGGGTAAACTCACCAAGGGTAAAATAATACATGCACATAGATGGGAACACACCATCCTTTAGGTACTACGCAACTACACTGGGGTTAGATATTAGAGAGAAAGAGAGGGAATGTGATCCTGAACACTCATTTGGGGCTCAACATGCACAAGTATCCTCTCATACAAATGAGGGTATGTGATCTTACAATTCTTATGCTCCCTGAGTGACTTGTCTTCCTCAATCATCCTTAGCCTATATGAGGACTTAATAAATGAGAGGGATATCCATTATCTTGGTTAATTAATTACCCATATTTTATTATTTATCAATTTATTATATCACTCCTCGCTCGTGATCATCCTACTTACCACTTTGGATTGGGGAATTGTTGGGATCCATTCCCATAACTCTCTCTAATACCTACACCCTAATCTCATCACATCCTCCAATGAATGTGGTATGGGAAATAATGCATAAAATCAAATTTTTTTAGAGTAAAAAAAACATGCTCTCATAATGTTCTAAATCAATAATTATTAAGGAGAATTTTTATTTCAAATTAAAATTCTTCTAGAATCACTCAAAACTTTAAATTTTCTAAAAAAAAGTACAAAGGAAAACCATTCATTTTCCAATTTCCCTATTAAAAGATGCTGGAAAATTTAAAATTCAAATTTCAATTTCCCAAATCAACCTTGGGATCTAAATAAAAAATGAATAGGGAAAATTCCTTTCCCACATTACAATTTATCACCTAGTCACTCCCAAAATTCAGGTTTTCTAAAATAATTTACAAGGGAAAAAAACATAAATTTCCCAATTCCACCATTGAAGAAAATTTTGAAAAAATAAAATTTAAATTTAAATATTCTAAAAATACCCTTTTTCTATAAATGTACCCAACAACACAGTTTGAAGGTCAATTTTACATTTCCATGATTTAAAAAAAAAAAAGATTGCCATAACCATGCCTCTATTTGAGCATTTTTTAAACTTTCTAAAATTAACTAAATCCTACCATAATTACAAAATTTGAATGCTATTGAGGAATTTGTATGCTCTCCTAATCGTGAGCATTCCATCCAAATTCAAAAACATATACAAAGGGAGGAGAAATGAGAATATTGCCTACATTTTGAAGACACAACAAACATGGAAGAGCTTGCAATTTTTTAAAAGAAAGGGGGAGAGATCACACTCAAGAATTCACACTCCATTTTCTATCCCATTGCTTCAAATCCCATCCAATTCCATTCCCATTTGCTCTCACAATTCAAATTTTAAATTTTTTCTTGGAAGAGGGTTTGAGAGCCCAATTTTACCAAAAAAAGAAAGAATCAATCAAAATACTAATTCCTTTTTCCTATTAACCCATTTCTTTTTCCACTATTTTGTATTTTCCTATATTTTAAATTCTGAAAATTCCATTTAATAATTCAAACAATTTGCCTTCATTCATTTACAATTATTTAACAATATGACTAGATCAAATATAAATACAATTTCCCACCCAATTTTTTTTCAAAAATTAATTAACCTAGCCATATTTTCATTTTCATGTAGTTTCCCATCAGAATAAACCCACATTTAAGTGGTTTACAATTCGAGTGAGGAAGGAAAAGTTTCAAAAACCGACCCCATGCAAAAAGATTAGGTTTTTGGGGGTTCGAACGAACTCTTGGTTCAAGTGAACCCATTAAATGTTGGAACCCACATTTTCCTATTATGGAAAGGGGGTTCACTCAAACTAGGGTGCATCAGATATGGAAGTACTTGATCCAACAAAATAATATTGAATTTTGATACATATAAAAAAATTATGTGTTATACAGTCTGCTTGTGTTTGAATTGTAATTGGTTTGACTTCAAAACTTGATTAAGGAAAAAATATTCAATAGAACAATGTGAGACCAATTGGTAGTGCTAGATATCATAGTTACAAATCTAAATTCAAAAAAATATAGAAATTTATCAATCCTGGAAAAAAGTTATGCATTATACAGTGAGTGTCACTCCTAAAAAATGGTGTTTACTTAAATAAACTAGTTTTTGAAGGAGATGGAAAAATAAGTGCAATCTGATTCCAAAAGTTTTGAAAAACAATATATTGAGAATCTACAAACAAAATGTCACAAATCACTTGTTTGGATCATCTTCAAATTCCTCACAGTTTAGCCGCTATAGGTGTCCGAAAGTGAAGATTTAGTTACAAAAAACCAGTTCAGTGTCCAATTTGGCCAAAAATTGTAAGCCAGTATTGTGGGATCACCCGAAATACATAAAATATTTTGATATCAATACAGAAATCATTTAAATTTCTAATATTTTATTTATGATTGAAAAGGTAATTTAACTATCATTAAAATATTCACCTTAATCTGATTCCATGATTAAAATATAATAAAATCATGCAATATGAAACTTATTAAATGTTTTGTGAAAAAACCATGAAATTGTGAAATTATTTAAATCATGCATGCACTGAAATTGAACAACACATAGCGATTTTGAAATAACTCCTAACTCAGATTCAGGTTCACATAGGGTCAAACATGACACATACCATGCTCAATTCAAGTACGATAAGGGAATAGATAGGAAGGGAACCAATATGAAATATTTGAATTAACCACCATTGAGGAATAACCCAAACCTATGTATCTAGCTAGATAAATAACCATGTAACTATATAACCATTCAATGCATGTCAAGGGTACTTGCTCAATGTATCTATAGCTGAATCATAGCATAATCATCCTGTTGATAATCAAATCTTGTGCCTCTCCGAAAATATTATGGGAAATTCAACGAGTGGGGGAAAATATGCACCTCACTGAATACCTTTCAGATTTATATAGAGAACCTACTCTTCTTTGAGTTTGGGAAAAGAGTAGAAAGAAATGCAAACAGAAAAACATTAAAAATGGCAATGCACCAATGTTTTTACAATATTTCAAAACCACAAGTTTCCTTCTACGAGTGATATCATAGACACAAAACACCACATCCCTTCATTATTGGGAAGAGAACAAATAGTAGAGGCTTGATAAAAGCATAGATGTAGACATTCAATCAACCCATAGGAGGTTGTGTATTAAGATCCAACTCAAACGTAAAAGTTCAAGAATTAATAGAACATTCAAAAAGCAACATTAACTCTTCCTCTTAAATTAGCATATCATGAAGAAACAATAACCCTACAAAGAAAATGGAGAAGTCCAATGAAATAGTCCAGCTTCTATAGATTATAACTTAATCATATATAGAGACATAATGGAATTCCGATAGTCAAAATATTCAAATTAACCAAGACACAATGATCTATTCTGGATGAAGATATAAAGAAAGAAATATTGACAAAGACCATATCATGCATAGTTTCAAGTATTTCTTCAAAATAGCTCGTACTCCAAATATAAATGAGCTTTAAAATGGAAATTGGATTCCAATCCAATAATAGTTAGATCATATAAAAGAAATAACATGCCAGAGTGGAGCAGTGTTCTCCAAAATTTTAAAAGAAAATATTTCTACTAACTATGAAAGCTAAGGAAACTTTTTCCAATAGGAAAACTTCAGGAACCCTTTCATCATGTTATCATTTTCAATTTGTAGCCGCAAAGGAGAGAGAAACGTTGATTTAGTCTAGAATTAATGAGTGCCAGACGTTCACACCTGATAGCTTGGAAATCCAACCTTAAATCTTTTTATTAGGTCACTCGAATCCTCCTCATCAAATTTCAACTACCACATTTATATCATTTAGATATTTCAACAGGATTAGCCTTCGTAATCACTCTGATCCTAGAAAGACAGTCTCACAAAGGTCTTGTTGATCAATCAAGTGGCTTTGGTGACATCGATTTACGTTCCTTTTTTGGAACAAGGAAAAATGCATTCTAATAGTCTCTAAATGAAGAATCCCAAGATACAACTCCTCTAGCGCAAAGAGACGTGTCATGGGGGCGGATAATTTCAAATTCATGAAAAGTGGATTCAATAAATCATCTACCAAGTCGACACATGGTTCAACTCCCAACTAAGAAGAAAGCGATTAAAAAAATGTGCACAACAACCACATGGCGTATTATGCACCTGTTATAAATGCAATCTTATTGCGTGCGAATGATCCTAAAGACAAAAATAAAGCCGAAAACCAAAAAACTACTAAGGCAAAATTTTGCTTCACAGTTCTGGCAACTCACAGGGGGCTTCACTTGTGAACACAAGAACCTATACCTCTGGTCATTCTTGGAGTTTGAGAAAGGTGGAATGCAACATACCCATGTCTGCATCAGTCGGTCGGGAAAGGCTACAAAAGGCTTTATACACATGATCTAGCTCGAAGACTTCTTTGAAAGAAACAAGTCCCCATCTTGCTAAAATGACTCCTAGATGACAGTAAAGATGAGAAATTTGAAGAACTTCATTCGCAATGTCATCTGCTACCGGTGTTGAACTCGACCCTGGAAGGTTTGCAAAATTCTGAACCTTGTTTCTAACCTCTTCTGTAATCTGCTCGACTGACAACACATCTCTATTTGATGAAAGGAAGGGAGGTAGCCCAAAACTATAAAAGACTTGAAAATCCTTCTTGATTTTGTCGAGCCTCTTGTTTAAAATTGCCTAGTTGTTCTTGGTCCAGTCCGCTACCTTATGACAATAAGTGAATTCACTTTCGTTACTAGAGGAAACTCTCTAATCTTTAATATCTACACCTCTCAGGGCTTCATCTGTCACCACATAGAGCTTGGAGATCAAATTTTGTGACTTGTTCACTCGAGGAGCACACTCCTGAAGATTTTTGTCAGCCAATGGGCCAACCTTTTCATTTATTTCTCAGGAATCCCTCAAGAATTGTAAGGTCGGTTTTAGAATGGTGAGCGCAATAATGATTCTCTCCTAATAGGCGAATACTAGCCATATTTTTATAGGAAGGGTCACAGAATTTTGTGCAACTGCTAACAATCCTTGTAGTTGAGCCTCTTTTGCCTTCAATCTCTAGTCCATTTATATCTTCTCTCGAGGGATTTTTCCAGTTTTAAAACTAAATTTTTGGCCTCTTGATTATGAGCATGCAAGGCAACTTCATCTCATTGTTTATCAGTTTTTAGCTTCTCAGTCTCCTCTCAGGCCTTTTGTAGATCATTGAAAGCCTAATCTTGCATATTGTCCAGCTCCTTCCTTATGCTCTCCCAAACATGTTGGTGTTTTGCACTAGATTGGTTCTCAATTTCAAGTTCACCTTTCAACCTATCTATTTCAATGTACAACTAGATCCGCTCGTCTTGAAGTGTTGCAAGAGATCCTATTGTTTTTGCTTGCCGATCTTGCACCTGCAGTATGCGGGTAATTTCATCTTTTCGGGCTCTAAGTTCCAACTACAACTGATTCATTGTTTCCATGAAATTTTCTATCTCACCCTCACACTTTCTCAACTTCCAATCTATCCACTCATAATCTATGTATACCACCTTCTGAGTGGTCTTGGCTAGATCTACCTTGTCGTATGGACGGATCTCATTCAAATCCAAACCCACTACTCTGATATCATAGTCCTCCATTTGCATCTATCCTTTGGGTTGGGCTGCAAGTGACTCCATGGTGGTGATCCATAGAGAATTTCATTCTTTATTAAAGAAAAATTGAATCTTCTTAGCAGCTGGAAGCTTGACATTCTTCTCTCTCCTTTTGTCCTATCTATTTTGTCGGGCTAGTATAGTCGCATCAAAATTCTTCAAGAGAGTCTATGGGGAATAAATGCTCTATGCTACCATACAAGAACTAGGGGGTCGACTAAAATGAGTAATAGAAGGGGAAACTTTAGATGTATAGGAATGTGGGGAGGCAAATGGGAGAGTAATCATTAAGAATGGCAAGATGCCAAATGGAGATTGGGTACCAGAAGTACCAGTTGGGGTAGAAAGAGATATGGTTGGAACATGTTATTTATGTCTGAATGTCGATGGGCCTAGGGTAACATGTAACATGGGTTACTCATCCCTTTCAATGGGAGCCCTAGATAGGGCGATTAAGGAGCCAATAGTGGTCATAGCGGATGTTGCTTGCTCAGCATGCGGGGGTACATCACTAGGTAAATAAAAAATGGTAGGGGGATCATTCAAAACTAATAACTTAGGGCTAGTAGGTGGACGATTCTTTTCAACAGGTCAGTGCAAAGAATTGACCAAAGATGCAGAAAAAGGAAGAAGAGGTGGAGAAAGACTTACCTAAACCATGATCGTTCGAACATTTTGGAGAGCAGACTCTACTTCCTCTTCATTTTCGATAGCTAAATCAGGTGTGTCCAGGTCTTGGACTCTTTGTAACTTCATTCAACCCAAACTAGAGCATCCTGACCCCTTAGCGGATGATCCTGTTGAAGCTTGACCTTCTTGTTATGCATTTCATTCTCTTGGGGACTGTTGGGTTTGCTTCCCTTTGCTTCAGAAACTGGTGAAAGATGTAGCCTCTGAGTACTTTTGCTTGGATATTTTCCCTTTGTCAGACTCTTTTGGTTGAGAAGTGTGGTGTAGAAGTCACTCCTCTGTCACATCATGGCTAGACTCTAGGTTGCTATTTTTAGAATCAACTTCTTGGTCATAAATTTCCTTCAACTGTTCATCATATGGTTGAAATTATCCAAGCAACTTATGAGTACCTCCCATTTCTTGTTAGCACCTCCAAAATTCTATCATCTTGTGTTTTGACCATCCTTGCCATTTCATCTAATTTTTGAGGGTTTTTTTTGTCAGATGCTCCCTTGATATCTTGCTTGTGGTGTATAGAAATTCAGCCACTTTGTCCTTTTCATTGGTATGAGGGAAAACTCAACATACAATTATGCCTTCTCCTAAGTTGGGTTCCTCTTAGATTCCACATATTCCCATGCCTCGTGCTTCAAAAAAAGCTACTTTGATGGATTGTAGTCCCATTTTTCGCATATCAAGACTAATCCTAGAGTCGCCAACAAATTGATCAGTTCATTTTGTTCCTTATTCTTCTTGAGCACTACCCTATTGTGTGCAATGCAAAGAGGAAGTAGATACAATTTTTTTTTGTTCCTTCCTCTACCATAGGCGTTGTCAGCAAGAGTTTCCTATTGGCATGCCTCCAATGCGAAGACCCAATCCATCACAAATTTGGGGAGTTGGATAGGTTCTCCAAAAAACCATGATATACGATGAATGAAAAATATTCCCCAAAGAAATAATCTATGAGGGTCGATGAATTTTTAATTAATTTTTCAACCTTAGGGGACAAACGGTTTATTGATCGTGGCAATAACTCTTGCAACAATGGTCTTAAAAAGTGGTGCACAAACTAGTAATAACTACTTGTTCTTGACAAGACATAGGTCCATACAAAAATGAACTGAATTAAGCCCTCTTCATCTATCCTAGAGATAGGCAAGTTTCTCTCCAGAAACCTAAAGTTATAATGCAAGATCAAATGGACCAAGAAAGAAGAATACCTGAATTTAGATTCAACTTGGTAATTCTTCAGCTATAGCAACATGTTTGTAGCTACCAAATCAAACAAATAAAAGAATATTTTCTCCCGCTCCCACTTGAGTATCAAAACCAAATCCATCTTTAAAGAATGGACCTCTTCATCATCATCTAGGCAGAAAACCCAGGCCACCATAGAGAAAAAATATCGTGTGTTTTTTGTGAACCTTTTGATCTCCTAGGAAAAAAAAACAACCTCTAGTCAACTTGTCCTCTGTCTCATGATGATAGAAACCCTCTCTTTCATTTGATTCCTCCCAGAAGGTCTCCATATCTTCTTCAGTAAATGGATCAACACAACAAATAGGAGGGATGCACAACATATCTCGTATAGGTGGAGCAGAAATTGTGACCCTGATCTTGTTGCATGTTATGGTTTTGGTTTCTTCATTGAATCATTTGGCACATGGATCCACTAGCTCTAGGCATGGATGTACGAAAGGTAAGATGAATTGTGGCAAAAAAAAATTCAAGATTCGGGAAGCAAAACCCTCAAAGGTACCAAGATCTCTTATTAGCTTGAATGCTCCTTCTCTGAGATTTTTAGGGTTTTTTCCCAACCTTGGGTCAAAAACATTGTTGGTGACATCTTGCATCGCTTCTCTTTTAACACTTTTATCCACTTGCAGCTTCTTACAAAATTTGAATTGTTGATCCTTAGGCACTATTGCATTGCAAAATGAACTTCACCCAAAGACATTGGCGAAAAAAGGCCACTTTGGTGCAAATTCTGATCTTCTTCCAGTTGTTGATGGTTCTTCCATGGCTCCTTCAAAATTTTTAGAGAGTTCTTACTGAAATGACCACATTATTTTTTCCTTCTTTGAAAAAAATCTACCTTTTGTTCTAATTAATTTCCCCAAAAAGTGTGTGCAATTAAGGATTTGTCGTTACTTCTGGTCCATTAAATGTTGCCAACAACGAGATACGTGTGGGCGGGAGATCCGTACCCCTCGGGAATGCCAAAAATCTACAAGAATGGATTTAGTACATTCCATTTGCTGCCTCTTTTCACAAATAAGCTTGTTGTCTTAGGGAGAGTGTCCTTAATTATGTCAACCTTTTCTTAGTGATATGAAGTTCCTTTGAAAATATGCGTTCTAGTGGAGCTTTCAAATTATTCCCCTTATGAGTTTATTTTATTTTATCCTTGGCTCTAATTGGTTAGGTTTTACAAACGAGTCTACGTCGTAAGTTCTCTTTCTGAAAGTTGACTTATTATTAACAGTGGTTGGTTGTTTACGTGTGGTCTTAATCCCTTCCAGTCATGAATTTACCAGCCCCTTTTTACCTATCCTCTCGATGTTTTTCCTCCTCACCGTATTGTATTTTTACATAGTGTCGAGTTGGTTAAATATTTTAGATTAACCTCTTAAAAAATATTTTTGACCTCGAGGTTTGTTTCCCCCATCCACCTAGTCAGTCCCCCTTTTATAAATAACTTATTTTCATGTGCAGATTGTGTAGCCGATGGATGAAGTGATCCTGATGTGGACTGTTCCTCACAAACCTCGCAAGGTTTTCTACTGATGTTACCAAAATGTTGTGAGTCATGTGAGATGCTGCCATCTGTCGCCTATGATTGTGGGGACTAGTTTTTGTTTGTTGACCGATGATGGATGCTGGTGCTAATAATTATTTCTTTACCAACGCATCATTATTGTTGTTGGAATGATGGATGCACATGTGTGTTTGATGAATCTGCAATACAATCTTCAATGGAGGACCTTTGCCAGGAAGAAATATTCAACCACAAAAAACTATGATATTGGCATTCAAAATATAGATTCTATAATGATCTATCAAATGATTTATAAAGAGTACATATGCCTGATTATATGGGCAAGTGCTAAACCTAAAATGCAAAGGATGTTGCCAAGTGTTCAAATCACACTTCATGTGACAACAAGAAACCCTAACCAACTACCTAGGGAATGATAACAAGATGGAGATAATTTCTAGAAAAGACAACTCATCTTCTAGAAGGGAATCTTATCTCAACAACTTTATTAAATGATTAAATGCAAGTTAGGACTAATATGATTAATTAAAACCTAAGTTAACTTATGCTAGTGTAATAATTAATTAATTACACTAACCCACCCCCCCATAAGTGCAACTTATGGAGGAAATGAATAAATGCAATGATTATGCATGATGATGATGGGTCTCAGTTAATGGCCATTTTAGGTACCCAAGTACAAATGCAATGCAAACTAAACTAACCGGGGTAAAGGAGAAAACCCAGTGCGAACAAAACTCCTCCCCAAAATAGAATGCAAAGAGTAACTAAGTGATTAAGGATGGAGGACTCCATAAGACCCCCCAAGGACACCATCCATCACAAAGATACATGAAAGAACCTCCCCAAAAAAGAGGAAGAAAGAAACCACAAATCCCCCCAGAATGAAGTAGCCCCAAAAGAACTGGAGAAACTGCATCTCCTGAAAGAAGTGAGAGGGAAGAGGCCAAATGAAAGAAATCTCTGAAGGTGAAGTAGGTGTAGCCCATGATGTCTCCACAGAAGTAGGTGTGACCTAAACAAATGAAGAAGTCAAAGTGGGTGAAGACTGAATAGGAACCTCCAAAGATGGATGATCAACTAGATCCCGCTACACTGAAATAGAAGAAACTACACCTATAGTCATAGAAGTATCAACAACTACAACAGTAGGTGAAGGAGATGGAATGGATGGCTCAAGAGAAGGATCTAAAGTGATAACTCAAATATTCAAGTATCCAAATGTCTCCTTTGAATGATGATTCACACTAGAAGTGTGATGAATAGTTGTAGGAACAGAAGCACCATTAGTAGCAAAATCTACAAAGGAGTACAACCGAGATGAGTGATCCACCACCCGAGTAGCAATAACTACTCTACTCTCCAAGTCTCTGATGATAACTGAATTAGGTGTGAACTCTACATATCTCTCATTTCCTCCATGTGTGATCTAATATATAGCAATAAGGTTGTTTGTCAGATGAGGAACACACAAGACATCTTGGAAAGTGTTGTCCCCATTACTAATAGACCCCTTCCCTGTAACACTCATGTAGGTATTGTTTCTCATCAAAATAGGAGACATAGTGTGAGACTCAAAGGAAGTGAACAAAGACTGTGTGGAAGCCATATGATGAGATGCTCCTGAATATAGAAGCCATCTCCCTGATCCAAGACTCGAAGAAGAACAAAGAGCATGTCCCTTCATATCTAATAAAGTATGTAAACTAGTTGTGCCCCTATCATGTTGTACTGAAGAAGAAGAAGAAGAAGAAGAAGAAGAAGAAGGAGGAGGAGGAGGAGGAGGAGGGGAAGGAGATGATGCAGACATCCTATAAGGCAAATCAATCTGATGTTTTTGAAGAAGATTCTTGAGCTCATCAATATCCTTCCTGTAGATATTATGTTCTGCATGTCCTTCTCTCTTGCTATATGCACATGGTCCCTTCTCCTTCCTAAATGATTTCCCCTTAGAAGAGGATGATGAATCTTAGGACTCCTTCTATTGGTCATAAGATTTGGAATCCTTTTGTTTTTGTTTCATTCATTTTCTTGTAGAAGCCTTCTGATCTCTCAGCTCCTATGATGCAATAAGTGTCTGTAATGAAGAGGGCCTCAACTCGGCCTTCTCTCGAGTGAGAGAAGATGAAAAATCATCAAAAGAAGGCATAGTAAATCTAGTACCAAGTGCATCTATAGTAGCATAAAAGGTAGAAACAAAAATTGAATAATCTAGTCTAAGCTTAGAAAGAATGGACAATACCAACTGAGAGTCTTCCTTCTGAACACCACACTATGACAACTGAAATCTAAGAGACTTGAGTTTGGTGAAAAAATCTTGGATGGTGTCAAAATCCCTAGGATTGAAGCCAATAAGCTCATTCTCTAATTGAAACCCTCTCATAGTATCCTACTTCCCAAACAAATACTACAAAGTAGTCCAAATCACATGGGGTGTAGTGCAAGACTCAATGTGAAAAAGAAGGTCAGAAGAAAGAGATAGACATAATGTACCATAAGCTTTATCACACCTATTAAACCACTTTCTCTTTTCAGCAACACCTATAGGTTTAATTTTTGTGCCCATGATTACCCTGTACAACCCTTTATGTTTCAAGTGAATCTCCATTTTTTTTTTCCAACCAAAATAGTTGAATGGAGTAAGGGGTGCAATATTATGTGTATCCATGACATAAAACAACAATATATACTCTCAAATAAAATAAAATAAAAAACTGAATTTAGCCTACAGGAAACGGGTTTTCTAGCAAAAATGTTTATTTCTAATTTGATTTCTAGAAAATCTACTCACTATTTGTAGAGAAAAATAAAAACCCAAAAATATTTTGATGCTCGAAATAAAACCTAGAAATCGTTTCTTAATCCAACAAATAGAAGACGAAAAACTGATTTTTCTTTTAACCTTTAGCCAAGAGAAAAATGATGCCCGATGCTTTTTAGACTACGATTTTCTCCAAATTTGTGTAATATATGCAAAATTTAAAAGATACCCGGTTTAGATTTCGATTCTGCCTACAAAACCCAAAAATCATTTTTCTTGCAAATGAGTGAAAACTAGATTTTTGAAACAAATATGTTGATGACTCCAATAAAAAATGGCTTGCATCAAACCCTTGCTTGCCAAAGAATCTCACTAGCCAAAATTTCTTGATCCTAGGATGAACCTTCACTGGAATTGCTCTGATACCATGTTGGAATGATGGATGCATATGTGATCTTGATGAAACCGCAATACAATCTTCAATGGAGGACCTTTGCCAGGAAGAAATATTCAACCACAAAGAAAGTATGATAATGGCATTCAAAATAGAGATCCTATTATGATCTATCAGATGATTTACAAAGAGTACATATGCCTAATTATATAGGCAAGTGTTAAACCTAATATGCAAAGGATGTTGCCAAGTGTTCAAATCACACTTCATGTGACAACAAGAAACCCTAACCAACTACCTAGGGAATGATAACAAGATGGAGATAAGTTCTAGAAAAGACAACTCATCTTCTAGAAGGGCATCTTATCTCAACAACTTTATTAAATGATTAAATGCAACTTAGGACTAATATGATTAATTAAAACCTAAGTTAACTTATGCTAGTGTAATAATTAATTAATTACACTAACAGTTGTTCCTCCCCGACCTCACACAATTAAAGCTTTAGTTTTAATAATGCTGCAAGGTGTGTGAATTGTTGACATGTGGACACCGATGTTGTACGAAGGATGACCAAGGTGGGGCCCATTCCATGCTGATGTGGTGCCCGATAGGTTTTTTCCTGTTCGCCTAAAGATTGGTAAACGAACGGGGCATTTTCAAACTGTTTTGACTCAATCTAAACCATTCTCCTGGTCAACATTGTTTTTGATCAACAAATCACATTTGAAATAGGCTGGTGTTGTACTATAGCCATTTTATCTCATGCGAGTGAATAGTAATGGTCGATTTTGACTCTGCTCTCAAAATTAAATGCTAAAAGATTAGCGAATTGTTATTTTTGTGTGTATCTGCACATTGAAGAAGAATTACCTAGTGCCGAGCGAAACAAGTCATCTTTGTGATTTTCTAGCCTCACTATCATTAACATTCTGCAAGTGAAACCATAAGTAACACATATACAATGTATTGTGTTTTTCAAAAGGTTTTATGGTTTCTTGAAGAACCATTATCGATTTCTTCTTGTTTTGTTCCTGAAGGATTATTCGAGTATATTTGTTTTAAAGTATCTTAAAGCTTGTCTTGATAATTGCTAAGGCTTCTAGAATTGTGAAGAATTTTTTGTTTAAAGTTATAGGGTGAGTTATAATTTTTAGACATATAAAAAACCTACCTCGATTTTTTCTTTTTCTTGTATAAATAGCACCCAGCCCGAAGCTCTATCTCTGAGGCTGCTACCAGACCCTTTTCTTAGGATATTATAGATTTATTAAAGCCCTCTACTAACAAAAGGCCTGAGGGAAAGAAAAAATTCTATAGGCCCTTCCTTGTGGAAGGATTAACTCACAAGAAATGTGTGGCTCGGGACTCTGAACTACCATATACTAGATGGCAGTTCTTCTCAAACTAGTTTGAGAATAGAAATTTATGTGTTCCTTTGTGTAACCCGTGGAGGTTGGATTTGGGCAAGCTGGTGGTTCCCAATGTTTACTTGGATGTAGATTTATTGAAATATGTTGTTGTGAGTTATGACCCTGTAACCAAAGTTATTAAAACTCATTCTAGCAAAGAAATGATAAAGATAACTAGGGAGGAAATTGCATAAATATTTGGTCTACATTAATGGAGTTAGGATATGGTTGTCATAAATCTCAAGGCCTTCAGAGAATAATACATAAATACCAAGGGTTTGTTCATAAAATCTCTTTTGGTACCTCATTTGGCAACCTAAAGAAAAGGAAAAAATAAGAAGTAGGTGGTAATTGCTTAGAATGAGCCAAATCCTTTTCCTATATACTATTATTCTAACTATTTAAAGAAGACAGTTTGTTCCTTGTGCCAAGTTCTGGGGATTAATTTGAAGAATACTCTACCTACTGATGTCATCTACATGGTTGTAAAAATTCAACATTTGGGTTTTAATGTGGTATATGATTTTTCCACTTAGTTGGCAAAGAAGATGCATGGGTGTCTAGTGGCTCTAAAGGAAGGAAATAACTAGGTTGGTTTCAGATGGTATTCGCTATTGATTCACATGTTTCTATATAGGAGCCAGGCATTATTTGAAAAGGATATGAAATTGAGGAAGAAGGAGGGTAGTTTTGAAATTCCTATCCAATATTGGACTAGGATCCTTGATATGCATGCTCAGAAGTTTGATAATGTAATGTTCCAAAATATCTTTGGATCCAAATGGAACAAGGCTCTAGTTCTTGATCCTCCCAGGATTCCTAAAGAGATTCATCATTTATTGAACCAATGGAGAGAACGATTGAATTAAAATTGACACATAATTGTGGAGATATTATCCCTTACCATAATACAACAATTTTTTAGAGTGTATGGCAAAAATGTCAACCCTTATGTTTTGCCAAGGGATGTGCCTCTGAGAATTGGATTTCTAGAAATCATGAGACAGTTGGGGTGTGCTAAAGAATTACATTTTCCAGCAAAACAAAATAAATGGCCTTTCTTCCCTGAGTATACAATGTTTGTAAATTTTTTTATGGAAAAGGGAGGATGGAAGGATTTGTACACACTACTTAGACCTTATGGATTAAAATTTGCACGCCCTAGAAATCATGATCTTGAGGGTTTTATCTCTCGAATCAAGGCTAAGAACCAGACTGGAATTTTTTTCCATAATTTCTACTTTCCTGAAGATATTATCAAGAAATTTTTTTATTTAGATTAACAAGATGAGGAAAAATGAAATATACCTAACCTTTACCAAGATGGTGAAAAGCAAGAAAGAAAAGATACCTAATTTCAATAATACACCCGGTATTGATGGATTGACAATTTTCAGAGTTTGGTGGTTTTTTTGAGGGATGAACTGGTTGTGGAACAGACAGGAAAGTCACACAATATCGAGGAGTACCTTGAAGTAAGGTACAAAGAGAGGCCTAATAATCAGCCTCCAAATAAGATAAAAGTTTTCTCTAGGAAAACGGGAAGCAAGGCTAGTGAAATTGCTAAAAGTGTTGCACCATCTTCTTCGGGGCAGTCATCGCCAAATATTATTGATCTAGATTCTCCTACGAGGATTGTTGACCAGGAATGTTTGTCATCACCATAGAGACAAAATATTGAAAGAACAAAGTTGGTTGATTGTGATGATGATGAGGATGAAGAGATCATTTTTACTCCTCACAAAATGCATCAAGGAACAACATCTTTCCCCCTAGACACTCCATCAACTTCTTGGGTAGTTTCTCTAAGGTTGGGAAAAGTTGAAATAAGAAAGATAACAAATAATGATGATCTCAGAATCTAGGCCTAGAGAGAGTTCATGATGGATAATTCTTTTATCTAGACCACTGCTTTTAAAGATTTTATGTGGAGACCACATGTCTCATTATATGCTGAGAAAGTGGCACAAAAAATAATTTTGCACCTTGAACTTTGAGAGAAGCTAATTCAATCTAAGGTCAGAGAATAGATGAAGGAAAAATTCAAAGAAATAACACCAAAGCATGGTCGAGCACTAGTACAAAAGAGTGGAGTATTTTTTCTTCCTAAATGGGATATTGTTGATCTTGTGGTGTTCGATACAATAACAAGGGTCAATAGTCCACTTCTTGCAAGTGATGAAGAAGCTATACTAGCACTCAAAGGGTCAACTTTTAGTGAAGAGTGGAATCATTTTGCAATCTGGTCTCTGTCCATTGAATCCAATAAAACAATTGTTGCAAAACCATCAAATTTTGATTTTCACTTAGTTATAAGAAGAGTTGTTGATACCCAAGCATTGGAGGCTATTGATATGGTAGTAAATGTTACCAAATTCACTGGAGAAAATGTTGAGGATCTGACCAAGGATTGGGATACTCTTAGAGGCCAATAAAATGGAATTATTATTGAATATAATATGATTCAAAAAAATGTGGGAGAGGTAGAAACTAAATTGGCCTTATTAAAACAAAAAATGGAAACATTGAGGTCTCAAGGGAAGGCTAGTTCTAGCCACACTATGTCTGACCCACCTGTGGAGCAATCTCAACCTTCTTCTCAAGGAACATCCTTATCTATTATTCTATATAACACAGGACAAGTGCCTATTGTAGTTGAAAGAGCTAATATCCTAGGAGGAATCTCTAAGGAGAAATTAATTCAGCAACTTGAGGAATATAAGGAGATGGTGCAACAAATCTGGGAGTCTATAGGAAGGAGCAATCCGGTGATTTTGGACACTATGTTGAAACATTTAAGTAGGAAGGTCCAAGGAAAACTGAATATTTTTCATACAAATTATGCTCTAATGTTTCAAGCACTTAGGATGTTCCCAAGAGATAAAGAATTTGCCACCCCATTGCTGGACAGATGGAGCCCTAGAATTGAGAAATTGAAATTCATGGCAGTGGGAGCAAAACAACATGGGGATAAGTATCCTATGGTTATTTCAACTTACCAAATTGTCAAGGGAGTTGTGAACTAGAAGTGTTAGGGGTATGTTGCCCCTATGGATTTAAAGATCAAAGGGTTAAAGGCTATATATGATGGAAAGGACTTAAATCCTTTGCCACATATTCTGCACAGTCAAGATGAGATAAAACCTTTGCATATTTGGAAGGAGCAGATGACTAATATCATGATTTCTCAGACCCATGAGATATGCATAAATTATGACATTGGTATGTTGGAGAATACATTGGAGAAACTGTGATTTTTCATTTGTTTCTTAGAGAAATTTGATAGGAAGGCCACGTCATTAATGGTGAAGTATGTGCCCTATTGAGATAATATTGATCACATTATGGATTTTAATTGGCCATCTGAGGATGATTTTAAATTATGGAAAATGGTTTTTACAGATGAATTTGAAATATGAATACTATGTGTGGGAAATTAAGCTTGCTCATGTATAATACAGGTTTAGCCTCCAAGGTTATATTTTAAAATATGCATTCTCCTTTCAAATTCAAGTACAAGGTGATGAGGTGGAATAAAGTGTTGCAACGGTTAAAGATTCCTTTTTTTCACGTGAACAAGTGGCCCTTTGGAGGGCGGTTTCCTTTCTTCCATAACAACTAATGATGATTCTTGTCTTATGCTTTTCAATCTCATAATAAAATTGTATCTATATTAGGAATTAGCAGTCCAATAACAAATGGACATGTGTACTCTGTGGCCTGAGGCTTTTTGGCTCCCTTTTTTTAGAAAAGGGAATTCTGGGTCATGAGATAAGTCTGCTAAAATATTCAAGATATGAGAAATAGGAGTCTAGTGATACAAAGAGTGTGAATGTAAGTCTAGGTTGTAGAATATTTTGAGTCAGATATGAGAACTTAGTCAACATGGGGTTCTTAAGAATGTTTTTCTTTAACATGCAAATGTTTTGAGTTTGTTTTCTCTCCTGTTGTGATACTATGCATGGATCATTAATGAAATATTGATCCAAGATGATTTTCATTGATCTTCATTTTTTCTTTATTATGAATTACATTTAACGATACCTTTGGTTCAATGGATTGGTTAAGTTTTTTAGTTAATCAATAAGTTCATGCAAGCTCATGATAGGATTCATAAATAAGTAATAGACTCAGGTATAGATATGTGGATTGTAATGGAATTGATATATATTGTAGATGCTTAAGATGAAATTTTCCCTGTAGATCAGTTTTCTCTTTTGACTCCGCGCTTTAGGATATGGCAGTCGAATTTTGATCACGTTTTTATTGTCTCATGTTTTGTGTTATGACTTCAGGATATTTTTATTCAAACATTTCCTACCAATATATTTTAGTCGTGTTTGCGATAATCTATTAACTAGGCCAAATCCTTTTCAAGGAATAGACAATTTCTTGAAGGATTTCATCCTTTTAGCATAATTGGGGAATTTATCTGTTGCTTATCCATGTGCAAATGAATCATTTAATGTTGTATGTTAAGAGAAAATTTTAGTGAATACCCTCTTAGATCTTAGAGAGTCTAAAGTGTAGGATAGTTATCCTTATCGTTGGTCTCGTCAAGTTGGCCATACGTTTCCTAGGCTATTATTATATAACGTGGCAAGTTCATATAAGATTTTTGGATATACGTTTGTGTTGCAGTACAAAACACCAATAGAATGATGACTTTGTTGTGGAACTATCAAATGAAAATTCTCTAGTGCAAACCTGGTTTAGTTAGAGTCATTTTTTATGATATAATTAATTTAAATTGTGTGCCAAATCTGTCATATTCAGCACATGTGTCTAGTTTTCCTATGTTCTTTGTCAGTGTGTCGGGTAATGTTCAAAATCTTCTCCAAAGTCACGAGTGCAAAAGAGAAGTGCAATCACTTCATAATTCCCAACATTTTGGGTGGCGACTCTAATATCTCGAACATAATATTCGTACAAAGAACAAAAAGCAACGTGAAAAGGAAATTCCTCATACACCAAAGGCCATGAAGAAGACTAGAAGCTATGCAAAAAATAATTTGGAGCTATTGTTAGAGCTCGAACTAGGACATGACAAGAAATGGGTAAAAGTAAATGATACCCCAAGTAAGTCTATTTCATCTCCTATTATTTCTTCTCCTACTTTAAATTTCAAGATGAATAGTTATTTTATCAGTAGAGATTCCTCAAAAATTATTGTGTCTAGAATCGATCATGGTAATTTTCCTTTTCAAATGACTCGAGAAGTTGAATCTGATATGTCTAAAGAGGAAGAGTGATAGGGTTTCTGGGAATAGGATAAATAGTTCCTAGAAGCCATGACACCTAGTACTACGTCCATTTTTACTGGACAAAAATTTATACCATGAGGGACCCCATAGAATGAGGAAGTGCCTTTTATTCAGGATGAAGATCAGGCAGAAAATACTTATTATACTTCTACTCCAAGTGAGGCAGGAGATATCCTCAAGAATGAAATGAATATAGATAGGGCTATGCAAACCTTAAATGAAGAATAAAATAGGTTGCAAGAGGCAGAATACAATAGGGACAAAATAAGATAAGAGAATATGGAAAGATTCTAGGCTAAGCAGTTCGAAAGAAATGCCCAAAAGAAGAAAGTTGAAAAGATGAGGGAAGAAGAAGCTAAGAGAAAAACCTTTGAGGAAAGGGTGGCTAAGGCAATTGCTAATAGGGATCATGAAGTTCCTAAAGAAAAAATCTCTATGGGAACCTCTACCACTCCCACATATACCCCTTTTATATTAGCTACCAAAACTTCAGATCCATTTGTTAGATCCAGGAAGACAACCTTTGTAGACCATGGGAAAGCTCTTGTTGATCAACCTCAGAAACATTCCCACATTTTTTCAAATTATTAAAGCCATATTAATACTAGTGATGAAACAAATAATGAAGCTAATCCCATGCCATTAGATTTTCCCCAAAACCTCGAGCTCCTAATATTGAAACTAATAAATGATCAATTGCAGGCTGATCTGAGAAAAGAAGAAACAAAAGTTGCTAATGTCGAAATGGAAAGAAAGATATATATACCTACTCCCCAATCTAGTGTAGGGAAGAGCGAGAATGAGTCGCTGAGCAAGAATTCTGAAATGCAAATCTCTAAAGGTGGGGGTGGGGGTAACCAAGGTGATAGAGGTGGATATGATCATAAATAATTTAGCTCTTACTCAGAGAATGAAGAGGGAAGCAATGGCAAGGCTAAACAACAAGGTAGTGGTGAAAAGGATAAAGGGGGGGATGATAAGAAATACATTGAGCAACAAAGCACTCTAAGAAATGGACATGGTGGAGGAGCACCCCAAACTGATAGATACAGACAATTGTGTTTTGGTAATATTCAGGGGTATCCTAATCCAGTCATAGATAATGCACGAAATCATCTCCCAAAATTCACTAGTAATAATGCTTTTAGTGGGGAAGACAATTTGAAAGCTTTTCAAGGATTTGTTGAAGAATTTGAGCTATGGGATGATGATGTAGCAATAAAATAATTTGTACAATCATTATTTGAAGATGCTAGGGATTGGTATAGAGGGCTACCTGATACTAGTATTGATTCCAGAGATGCTTTTTGCAGAGTTTTAAGGGAAAAATACGGGGATCAGACTGACCCTAGATTTAAATTAAATGAATTCAATAACATTACCAAGGGGCATAATGAATTGGTTACTAAGTTTAATGCTCATTTCTAGAAGTATATGACTAGAGTTCTTGCATAATTAAGGCCTAATGAAAGTGCATGTTGAGTCATGTATTGTAATGCCTATGATGCTAAAATGTTCTATTTACTAAGAGATAAGGACCCTCTGAATTTGAGGCAGGCATATAAGATGGCAGTGAACATTGAAAATAATATAAGAGCTTCTGATAAAGTGGGGAGAACAGAAGATCCCAAAACTTTTAAAGGCACCAATAATCAAATCAATAAGGTTTGTAAACCTACTAATTTTGATGAGAAGATAGATCAAGTCCTTACCCTACTGTAGAAATAAGAAAAAAATGACAAGCCTCATTTTCAAAGGAATGAAAGGCCCTCGAGGTTGCAGGACTATCCCTATAATACTAATTGGAATAATGGAAAACCCTTGCAAGGAAACTAGAGAAAAAATGAAGTTCCACCTGATCCTTTATAGAAGCATTCTCTGAATGCCACATAAAATTTACTATGGTGTGAGGTGTGTGGAATGCCACATTCTCCACAATAGTGTGCAGTATCACAAAACATGGTAGAATCTCAGGATGACTAGGGAGATGCTCAGTCTCCTCAGTATTAGGATACAATGACAAATATATTATTAGGACCAGCTGATTTGGCCTATGATGATTATGTTGAATGTCTATTATGCTAACTTTTCCTTGATGAAAATTTGTATTACAATCTGGCATCTTTGTGATAGTTGAATCAGTTGATGTGCTTTTTTTATTGGCATATTTACTTCAATTTTGATACTATATCTGGTGGCACTAATATCTTGACTCCATGTGAAAATCTTGGTTGAGGTATTTTGGTTATAGGTTCTTTGTTTTATTGATCAGGTGACATGTTTCTGATTTATCAATTAGTATTTTTGTGATGCACTTAATTATATGACCTTAGCATAAGTCAATGTTCTACATGTTGATATGTTGTGATTTGATCAGTTTCTAGCTTCATTTAATTTTTAATGGTTTTTTATCATATTCAGAGTCATCTTGCTCTATTCTCTTTCAGGTAATGATCTTTGGTTCTTGATTCTTGGGTTTATGAGATACAGTTTAATTTTAAATTTTAAGAAAACCCTATTGGGTTTCCTTAACCAACTGATAATGGTTTGGGCATATGTCATAAGCATTTGGTTTATGGTAATGGGTATGTGCAGGATCATGATGGGCCAAAAAGCGGTGATATGTAAGCCATATGATGGTCCATGTGGCTGCTGACTTCTTTTTTTACCCAAAATTTATGAGACGAAAAGGGTTTTTAGAGGAGATTCTCAAATTTCCACCAATATAAATTATGCTTTACTTTGAAGTTAATAAATAATTGTTATTCATTTTCTATTATAATTACGAATAAATTCTTGATTGATAGGCTGACTTAAAAACATGTATAACTTTAAAATTGTATCATATTTTTTGAATCCAAAACATGCGTCACATTATATGCTTTGCATACTATAGGATTAAAAAATTAAAAAATGAATTTTATGAATTTTTGACCAAGTTAAGGTGGTTAGAAAGACGAGCTTTTATATTTTTTAAAATTTGTAATAAAAAATCATAATTAATTATTTACTTGGAAAAAAATTATAAAAAATATGCATCAGATCGAGACATGAGTCCTCTACTTATATATAAAATCTTATAAAAAAACTATTATCATTTTATTGTGGTTAGGGTGGTCATACATACACCTACTTCTTATTTTTACCTTAAAATTTAAATACTACTACATTGAAATTTCAAATTTTCACCAAATAGATTTTCTTTTTTTAAATAAAGGTCTAGTGGTTTAGAAACTACATTCAATTTGCTACAAATTATATTTTTACATTTTTTTGAAATAATATAGATAACTTATTCAAATTTTTACGTCAAGTTGTCTAACTCTGATTTTTTGTCTTTTTATTGCCACTTAAGGGACTGTTTTTTCCATGATGATCCTACACATACCATAATTGGTATGGGAAAACGGAATTATGAACTTAGCATGTTTTTAGCCTTCATTTCATTTCACAAGGCTTTGGAAATTATTTGAAATTGGACATCATATGGCATTGGATATTAATGAGGTTGCAAATCGACTTTCATAAAGGTATTCAAATTGTTCTCTAATTTGCATTTAAATTGGGTCTAAATTATTAATTTCTTTGTCACATTGGAAGTGACTTGGTTTGATTTCTTGAAAACACATATGTCAATGGAAATCGACATTTGGTAGAAATAATACAAGCCATGATATAATCAGATTTTTTTTAGCAATGTGGTCATGTCAAAATATCTATGAAGGCATCATTTGGTCAGCATTTTATTTGGCAATTAGTAAAAAAAAAATCAGTATTTTGGTCAAAAGGATTCTCTTTGATCTATCAGCAGATTTCAAAGGGTATTATGAGTTTTTGACTTATCAATGACTATCCTCTTAGCTCCAAATTATTATCAACCTTTGCAAAGGATTTCATATGTTTTCTTTGGAATTTTAGGGCAAACGGTTTATCGTTCTCACTGCTCATGTTTTTGGAACTCTACACTAGCCACCAACATGGAATCTTGCTCTCAATAGTTTCACTGTGAAATCTTCTAGTATTATACAATTCTTGGAAAACTTATGGGGAAGCTTGAAATACCATCACCATGGTCGATTCTCTTGTCAGGTTCTTGGCATCACGTGAAAGATCGAAATAGAAAAGAGGCACAGGTTGCTCAGCTTAGCTATAGATATGGTAAACTCTTTTGTGAAAACAGCTCCATCACTACTCACAGGTATTATTTTAGTCTTCTTTATAGATTTGTTACTTCTCAAGAAATGTTATTACGAGTTAATTTTTTCTTTGCAAGTACTCTCATGAATATATCTGAAATGATTACTCCAAAATGTGACTACAATTTATTAAAGGTTATCTCGACGTTTAATGAATAGTGACTTTGTGGTTGTGGGTAATCATGAGGACTACGAATCTATTCATTTTCTTTTCATGCGTTCATTTTCTTCTATTATTGAAAGCATGATTAAATTTTTTTATTCTTAGAGAATTATTCTTTCAGTTACTTAAAATGTTGTAGTTGTTTTAATGAGTATTATTCATGGAATATTTACTCATCTTTACACCTGAGGTCATGGGTAACTGCTCTTGGGTATACTCTTTATGAGGTTTCAATTTCTCAAAATAAAGATTCAGTTACATCCTTTTCCAATTTTTCTCAGTGGTTATTATTTATGCACACATGCATGCCTTGATGTTGTTTAGTTAAGGTCTACCTTTGCAGGCTGCTCGACTGGATAGGGTTTTGTCACTTCTTTTTTTAACATATTATTTTTCTATTCATGCTTGGAGAAAATATTCTACTCTAAAGAACTTTGTATTACCTAAAAATTGACTTGAATGAAAAGTGGTTAAAATAAAAAAGGTCACCTCTATTTTGATTTTTTAAAAACAAGTTTCAAGTGTAACTGAAAGTTGTAAGTTTCTTTGAATGGAATGATGTAATCTGTAAAAGTATGAAAATAGAGATATTAGGGCTTTGTCATGACTGAAAAACCTGAAAATAAAATGAAACAGAAGTGCAAAACACAATAGTTTTTGTATGAGATATAGGGGATTATTCTTGAAGCTAAAATTTTTGGAAAACACAGTGTGTTAAGTGTTTTGAACAGTATCATCAAAAAAGTATGAAATAGAGTGTGAGAAAAATAAAGTTAGAACGCACCACTGATAATACAATTTGATAAGAAGTTGTATTGAGACTGTAACAAGATTTTCTTCAAGTTTTCATAAGGCTTGATAATGGGTGGAACTCTGAAGTGTCATTATTAATATTTGAGAATTCTACACATTGTCTATCAAGAGGCACTTGACAAAAATCAGGGAACTAGAGAGATCCTTTATATCATTGTATGTTCTATTGAAAAAGAGAAAAGGGGTTGGTGCTCCTTGAGATTGGTATCTGTAAAAACAAGGGTTGGTGTTCAAAAATCAGCCTATGAGGCAATGTAAAAAATGATTATTGAAATGAAAGCCTGAAAAAGGAAACATGTTCAAGAGTGGTTTTTCTACCAGAAAAGGGTGTTCCACTCGACATATCTTGTGTCTATTTGAGTATCTATGGTTCATTTGATTTAGTGCTTTAATTATTTAAATTTCTATGGTTTACTATTCTCATTTTAGTTAATGTGATTGCATTCAATACATGAATGAGTTTATCATTGATAAATTAGAGGATAAATCTGGTTTATTTTAGTTTCAGTTAAATTTAGTAAATAAGTTAATAACATTGATTCACCCCCCCCGCCCTCTCAGTGTATTTTAACTCCAACAATTTGTATCAAAGCCTAGGGTCCTCTGATAGGTCTTTCCAACCTAGGATTGATTCTAGCCTTGGATTCGATACAAAGTTTCTCAAGCTCATGAAGGTACTTCCATGACTAGAGCTTCGTTATTTGATGGAACTAACTATGTATTCTGGAAAATTGGAATGGAGACGTATTTAACTTCTATTAACCTCGATGTTTGGAGAATAGTATTGTCTAGGTACACTATAACATCTACTCTACCTACTACTTCTGATGAAAATAAAAGATAACAAACCAATGCAAGAGAAAAACATGCTCTTTTATGTGCACTAACTAAAGATTTCTTTATAAAATTCATTGACTGCAGCTCTGCTAGGGAAATCTGGGTTAAACTTGAAACTATCTATCAAGGAAATGAAAAGGTAAAACAGTCTAAAGTCATCACTTTAAAACACCAGTTTGAAGATTTTAAAATGAGGGATTATGAGAAAGTAGTTGACTAAGTTTTGAGAGTTGATGAAATATTCAATTCCATGAAGGGTCTAGGAGAAGAATTTAATGAATTTGATGTTGTAACTAAGGTCATCAGAACCTTGCAAACAAATTTTGAAGCATAGGTTTCTACTCTAGAAGAGAAGAAATTTTTTTCCCAACTTACCCTTGATAGCCTACAAGGCACCTTGACTGCCTATGAAATAAGGATCAGTAAAAATAATACCTCTACAAAAGAAACTGGTTTTAATACTAAAAGCAAAGATAAGGATGAGCCCACTAAATTAGAACTTTCTGATTCCAAAGAATCCCGCTTTGTGAGGAAACTCAAAAAGGGTTTTGTAAAGTATAAGGGAAAAATTCCCTTCAAATGCTTTAACTGTGGAAAAATAGGCCACTTTTCTGCAAAGTGCCCCTATGACCTGACACAAGCAGTGATAACAAAAAATCTAAAAGATTGGCCAAGAAAAAGGCTTATAGACCCAAACATAGATTCAATTTCAAAAAGAACAAAATTTTGTTCAAAAAAAATGAAACAGACTCTGAATCTGAAGATTCATTAGATGAAGAGGATGAAAATCTATTCATGGGTGAAATCATTCAGCAAGATGAAACTAACAGAAATGATGCTAAATATGGTGAAGTGGAGTATGAATAGGAACAAGAATGTGCTCTAAAAGAGCTAACGAAACTTAAAAAACAAATGTGTTCTCAAGAACAAAATATTGCTCAAGATATTTCATAGGAGAAAATCATAAATCTTGAGATAGTCTCATTAAAAACTCAGCTTGAAGAATGCAAGAGAGTTGAAGACTATCTTTGTATTGGCATAAGCTTTAAATATCAAGAAATTCAAAAACTTGAACATGATATTGTAGATCTCATAAAGACCATTGAGAAATATGAGAACACTCTTAAATTGAATGACATGCTCAGTAAACAGAAACTGAACAATGACAAAACTAGTATTGGTTTTTTCAAAGGTGAATGTTCAAATAATAGTGCTAAGAATAATGATGTTGCTGGAAATAAAATTCTTGAAATCAAAGATCCTAACTTTGATAAAGATCATGTTCATCCTTTTAGGATCAAATAAATGGCTAATAACTCCTACCCTTTCTTTTATGGATATTGTTACTTCTACAACAAATTTTGTCACAAGGTGAACTCTTGCATATTTATAAGTGCTAGAACTCCTAAATTTGGTGTTAGCCAAATCATAGCCTTGAAAGAAGGATTAAATGTTTCACATGCAAGTCTTTGGGTCATTCTACTAAGAAATGTAATGTTGATCAGCATAATAAAGAGCATAAATCGATAAGGGTGTGGAAACCAAAAGTTATCAACAACATAAAGTAGACCATGTTGGTTGAAACTACCTTCCACTCCAAGAAAGAGGACTTATGGGTTCTGGATAGTGGCTATTCAAACCACATGACTGGTGACAAAGAAAAATTTACTAATCTAGAAGACTATGTAGGTAGATATGTAAAGTTTGGAGACAACTCTGGAATTCAAATCAGAGGTAGATGTTCTTTTTTTCTAAATGAAGACACTCCTATTTACAATTTTTATTATGTAGAAGGATTAAAACATAACCTTATGAGTTTCAGCCAAATCTATGACAATGGATATCAAGTCCTGTTCACTTCACAAGGTAGTGAAATAAAAAATAAAATTGGAAAAGCTATTGCTGCATGAAGAAGGACTAAGGGAAATGCCTACAATTTACTTGACACTTTTGGAAATGAAAAAATTCAAGTTATGTGCTTAATGAGTCATGTTGAAGAAATCTAGTTGTGGCACAAGAGACCAAGTCATATTAATTTTGACAATATGGTTAGAAATAGTAAAAATCAGAATGTAAGAGGTTTTCCTATTCTGAAAAATCCTGATAATGTAGTATGTAAAGAATGTCTCAAAGGAAAGAAAAATAAGGTAAGCTTGAAATCCAAGGAAAATTCATCTACTAAACCTCTGCAAATTGTTTACACTGACTTATGCGGTCCTACAAGGAGTAGATCTATCAATGGTGAGAAATATTTCATGCTATTTGTTCATGAATACTCTCATATGGTACAGGTTACCTTTCTCAAGAATAAATTAGAAAGTTTTGAACATTTTAAAGTCTTTAGAAAAATGGTAGAAAGAGAGTCGGATTTAAAATTTAAATGTCTAAGATCTGACAAAGGTGGTGTATTCACCTCGCAAGAATTCATTGATTACTATGAAGGACATGGCATAAAAAGATAGTATGTTGCTGGCAGAACACCTCAACAGAACGGGGTAGTTGAGAGAAAGAACAAGACTATAAAATAAATCGCAAGGACTATGTTGAATGAAGAAAATATCAAAAACATGTACTGGAAAGAAGTTGTTCATACATCTGTCTACATTTTGAATAGAGTTCAAATCAGAGTGAAATAAAATATCACTCCATATGAATTGTGGTATGGTAAATCTGCCTCAATTAAATATTTCAGAATATTTGGCTGCAAATGTTTTATCAAGAGAGACAGTGATAACTTAGGAAGTTTTCAATCTAAGATAGATGAAGGTTTCTTTTTACGATATTCTACTCACAACAAAGCCTTTAAATGCTTTAACAATAGGTTGAATAAAATTGTTGAATCTATCAATGTCAAATTTGATGAAAATTTGCTTTTAGAAGTTGAAGCTATGCAGGATGATGAGGAGGAGGAAGAATTTGAACTTGATATAAATTTTGAAGGCTTTGATACTTCAAAGCTTGAAACAAAATCAGAAAGTTTGAAACTTGCTGAAGAAAAATTTGTAGATGTTGAAACCAGCTCTAAAAATGTGTCACTAAAACTCCTTCAAAATCTGTTGCTAGAAACCATCCTAAAGATCTAATTATAGGAGATAAGTCATAAGGATTTCAAACAAGGAAAATAATAGTTAACTATGATAAAAAAATCTCACGTAGCTGAGCTTACTGCCTTTTGTTTAATCACTTAGTTTGAGCCCAAAAAAAATTGGTGAAGCTCTAACTGATGAATGTTGGCTTAATGCAATGTAGGATGAAATTTACCAAGTTAAGAAAAATTAGACTTAGGAGCTAGTCCCAAGACTAGAAGATAAAAAATTCATAGGAGGTAAGTGGATTTTTAGAAAAAAACATGATGAAAATGGCCATGTTGCTCGCAACAAGGCTAGATATGTCTAAAAGGATATGCTCAACAAGAAGGTATTGAGTTCGGTAAAAAAATTGCACCAGTAGCTAGACTTGAATCAATTAGAATTTTCTTGGCATATTTTGTTTTACAAAACTTTATTGTATATCAAATGGATGTTAAAACTCCCTTTTTAAATGGGTATTTGGATGAAGAAGTTTACATAGAACAACCTAAAGGTTTTACTTATAAAAAAAAATCCAATCATGTCTACAGGCTGAAAAAGGCTCTATATGGCCTAAAACAAGCTCCTAGAGCTCAGTACTCCAGATTGAAAAGTCACTTACTATCAAACATTTTCATTAGAGGAGGATTTTTTTATAATATTTATGTTAAAATTGAAGGTTCTTGTATTCTAGTTGTTGAAATTTATATTGATGATACTATCTTTGGTTGCAACAACATTGCTTTGAGTACAAAATTATCACAAATTATGGAATCTAAGTTCGAAATGTCTATGTTGGGAGAATGGTCCTTCTTCTTAGGTCTTCAAATCTCTCAACTTGAATTAAGTATCTTTCTCTCTCAAACAAGATATGGAAGAGAAATGTAAAAGAAATTTCAAATGGATGAATGTCATCCAGTTAGCACTCCAATGGCTACCAGCTATAAACTTAGCAAGGTTGATGATTCTCCTGATGTAAACCCAACTGAGTATAGATCAATGATAGGCAGCCTGTTATATCTAATAGCCCCAAGACCTAACATTATGCAAGTTGTTTGAATGGTTGCTCAGTTTAAGTCATCTCCTAAGGAATCTTAGATTAATGTTGCTAGAAGGATTCTTAAATATGTACAAGGGACAATTGAATATGGACTCTCATATCCTAGAAACAATAATTTTGCATTAGTGGCATATACTGATTCTAACTGGGCTGGTTGTCTGGATGATAGGAAAAGCACCAGTGGTGCTTCTTTCTTTATTGGCGATCGTTTAGTGGCTTGGCACAACAAAAAAAAGAATTTGTTTCACTCTCTATTGCTGAAGTAGAATATATTTCTACCACTTCTTGTTGTACTCAGGTAATCTAGATGTCACATACATTATCTGACATGGGTATTGAAATCCCTAAACTTGTTACTATTATGTGTGATAACACTAGTGCAATCAATATCTAGAAAAATCTTGTCATGCACTCTCGCACTAAAAACATCACTATTAAGTTTCATTTTCATCATGAAAAGGTGTTGCCTAATGAGGTTTATGTGCCATATGTTCCTACACAAGCACAGGTTGTTGACATTTTTACAAAACCATTGGCTAAAGTTGTTTTTGAACGACTTAGGTCTAGATTGGAAGTTGTCTCTCAATCTTTGTTATCTTAATCAGTTTATCCTAGTTATAGGTGGAGTTAGTTAGCTCTTCCTGTAGCTCATACTTTTTGCTCAAATGTTACATATGCAACTTCCTGGAATTCCATTGTTGATTTTGGTTTATCTTTGTTCACTTCCCTTTATCCTTGTGACAAAAAGGGGCAGAATTATGAGCATTCAGATCCAGTACTATATTTTGGCTCGGTGGCTCATTTTTTCCCATCAAGGACAAAGGGGGAGTTTGTTGAATGTCTATTGTGATAATTTGTCCTTGATGACAATTTGTATTACAATTTGAAATCTTGGTGATATTTTACTCAATTGATCTTCTTTTCTAATTAGCATATTTACTTCACTTTTGATACTATATGTGGTGGCACCGATATCTTAACTCCATGTGCAGATCTTGGTTGAGGTATTCTGGTTGCAAGTTTTTTGTTGCATTTATTAGGTGACATTTTTCCAATTTATCAATTAGTATTTCAATGATGCACTTAATTATATGACCTTGACATGAATCGGTGTTCTACATGTTGATACATTGTGACCTGATTAGTTTCTAGCTTCATGAAATTGTTAATGGTTGTTGATCATATTCAAAGTCATCTTGCTCCATCCTCTTTCACGTAATGATCTTTGGTTCTTAATGCTTGGGTTTATGAGATAAAGTTTACTTCTCAATTTTAAGAAAACCCTATCAGGTTTCCTTAACCAACTGATATAATGGTTTGGGAATATGTCATAAAATATTGTGTCATGGGCATTTGGTTTATGGTAATTGGCATGGGAAAATGGCATTGTGAACTTAATATGTTTTTAGACTTCATTTCACTTCACAAGGCTTTGGAAATTATTCGACATTGGACATCATATGGCATTGGATATTAATGAGGTGGAAAATTGGCTTTGGTAGAGTTATTCAAATTGTTCTCTAATTTTCATTTAAATTGGATCTAAATGATTAATTTCTTTGTCACATTGGAAGTGACTTGGTTTGATTTCTTGAAAACACATATGTCAATGGCAATCAACATTTGGTAGAAATAATGCAAGGCATGATATAATCGGCTTTATTTTAGTAATGTGTTCATGTCAAAATATCTTTGAAGGAATAATTTGGTTGGCATTTTACATGGCAATTAGTAAATTTTTTTATGAGGCTTTTTGTCGGCATGATTTTCTTTTATCTATCATGGATTTCAAAGGGTATTATGAGTTTTTGACTTATCAATGACTAGCCACTTGAACTCCAAATGATTATCAACCTTTGCAAAGGGTTTCGTATGTTTGCTTTGGAATTTTATGGCAAACAGTTTATCATTCTCACTGCTCATGTTTTTGGAACCCTACACTAGCCACCACCATGGAATCTTCCTCTTAGTCATTTATTGTGAAATCTTCTAGTATTCTACAATTCTTGGATAATGTATGGGGAAGCTTGAAAGACCATCACCATGATCAATTCTCTTGTCAGGTTCTTGGCATCGGGTGAAAGCTCAAAATAGAAAAGACACACGGGTTGCTCAGCTTAGCTGCAAATCTGGAAAACTCTTTTGTGACAACAACTCCATCACTACTCTCATGTATTATTTTAGTCTTCTTTATAGATTTTTTAGTTCTTAGGAAAGGTTATTACGAGTTAATTTTTTCTTTGCAAAAGGAAAGGTGAAATTAGTCTATTAATCTCATGATTATATCTGAAATGATTACTCCAAAATGTGACTACAATTTATTAAAGGTTATCATGATGTTTAATGAATAGTGACTTTGTGGTTGTGGGTAATCATGAGGACTATGAATCTATTCAGTTTCTTTCAATGCATTCATTTTCTTCTATTCTTGAAAGCATGATTAAAAAAATTCATTCTTAGAGAATTATTCTTTCAATTACTTAAAATGTTGCAGTTGTTTTAATGAGTATTATTAATGGAATATTTACTCATCTTTACACCTGAGGTCGTGGGCAACTGCTCTTGGGTACACTCTTTATGAGGTTTCAATTTCTCAAAATAAAGATTCAGTTACTTCCTTTTCCAATTTTTCTCAGTAGTTATTATTTATGCACACATGCATGCCTTGATGTTGTTTGGTTAAGTTCTACCTTTGTAGGCTGCTCGGCTGGATAGGGTTCTGTCACTTCTTTTTTAACATATTATTTTTCTATTCATGCTTGGAGAAAATATTCTACTCTAAATAACTTTGTATTACCTAAAAAGTGACTCGAATGGAAAGTGGTTAAAATAAAAAAGTTCACCTCTGTTTTGATTTTTTTAAAACAAGTTTCAAGTGTAACTGAAAGTTGTAATTTTCTTTGAATGGAATGATGTAATCTGTAAAAGTATGAAAATAGAGATATTAGGGCTTTATCATGACTTAAAAACTTGAAAATAAAATGAAACAGAAGTGCAAAACATAATATTTTTTGAATGAGATATAGGGGATTATTCTTTAAGCTAAAATTCTTGGAAAACATAGTGTGTTAAGTGTTTTGAACAGTATAATGAAAAAAGAATGAAACAAAGTGTGAGAAAAATAAAGTTAGAACACACCACTGATAATACAGTTTGATAAGAAGTTGTATTGAGACTGTAACAAGATTTTCCTCAAGTTTTCATAAGGCTTGATAATGGGTGGAACTCTGAAGTGTCATTATTAACATTTGAGAATTCTACACATTGTCTGTCAAGAGGCACTTGACAAAAATTAGGGAACCAGAGAGATCCTTTGTATCATTGTATGTTCTATTGAAAAAGAAAAAAGGGGTTGGTGCTCCTTGAGATTGGTATCTATAAAAACAAGGGTTGGTGCTAAAAAATCAGCCTATGAGGCATTACCAAAAATGATTATTGAAATGAAAGCCTGAAAAAGGAAACAAGCTCAAGAGTGGTTTTTCTACCACAAAAGGGTTTTCCACTCGACATATCTTGTGTCTATTTGAGTATCTATGGTTCATTTGATTCAGTTCTTTATTTAAATTTCTATGGTTTACTACTCTCATTTTAGTTTATCTGATTGCATTTAATACATGAATGAGTTTATCATTGATAAATGAGAGGATACATCTGGTTTATTTTAGTTTTAGTTAAATTTAGTAAATAAGTCAATAACATTGATTCACCCCCCCTCTCAGTTTCTTTTGACTCCAACAATTCGTATCAAAGCCTAGGGTCCTCTGATAGGTCTTTTCAACCTAGGATTGATTCTAGCCTTGGATTCGATACAAAATTTCTCAAGCTCATGAAGGTACTTCCATGAATAGAGCTTCGTTATTTGATGGAACTGACTATGTATTTTGTAAAATTGAAATGGAGACGTATTTAACTTCTATTGACCTTAATGTTTGGATCATAGTATTGTCTGTTAGGGATATGGATTCGGACTGTCATCAAGATAGGCATCTAAGACAGTAGTGCCTTAGTGATTTCAATTCAAAATCACAACAAAGACACAACCAACTATGCTATAAAGCGGAAACAAGCACAGTTCATCCCCCATTGATCCTCTAAGAGAAATGAATGCAACAAGAAACAGATTCAACATAACCAGATATCATGAAAGAAAAAAAGAAGACACAAAGATATACGTGGGGAAAACCCTTTCAGGTAAAAACCCCACACTCCAAAATTTTGAGCCATTGTATTATTCAGCAACAAAACCAATTACAATACAATATCAGGCTCAAAGCCAATACAGGAATTACATCTTGTTCTATTGGAGAAGTAATAGGTACCCACAAGATTCCTCTTAGCTCCTCAGATGACTATCACAGCCAGCCTCATGGCCAGCCCAGTCATTCGGCCTCCAATGATTCCCATGCCCAGATCCAAGAGATAGAGTGTACACAGTTACATTGCCTAAGCAAACTGCGCGAACACCCTCTCCATCTCTCTACAAATCTCTTCACACCTTCGGCTCTCCAACCTGCAAGTCCAACTGCTGCAATCTCGCATCATGCATCATGCATTATGCTTGCAGCCCCATGCTCACGCATTTACATGCCCACACATCCTACTCGCAGTCTCATGGTTGCACATTCAACTCGCACATCACGCACTTGCTCTGCAACCCACGACTCTAGCAGACTCATCGAACTTCCTTGCATGCCTTCTCTAATAAAATAATACATCTCTCATCCAATATGTAACCGACTCAACAAGAGCAAAGAAGACCATCCGCAAATCATGCATCTGGCTGGATTTGATAGATCTCCCTAAAACAAGCCGCCCAGGCATTCAATGCCATTCCAAAAATAGGTTCAGCTCTACCAACCTTCGTTGACTAAACATGCAGCACAACAAGTTAGGTAACCACCCAATCACAAATCAACTAGGTGCCACGCATCCAAGACCCATTAGCAATCATAGCTGACAGAGCAACCAAAATGGTCAAATAGACATTGGGCACGTCCAAAGCTTCAAGCCAAACCTAACACTGCCCAAGTCGGAGTCAGAACAGGAGTCGAAACAGGACTCCACCGAAAAAGCACACTGTCGAAGTCGGAGTCAGAGATGGAGACAAAACTAGAGTCGAAACATGACTCCACCGAAATTACAGGTTCAAGAACCAATTCGGTTCCGTGTCTGCCTAAGGCAAAGAGGAACACATCAGAAATAGGACTGACCGGGTAAAGTCAACCCAGGGTCAAACCAAGATGAGAGCACAAAAGATCAGAGTCAAAGTCAGTGATGAAATAGGAATAGAAAATAGGACTTTACCAAAAGTTCAAGATCATGAACCAAACCGGTTCCGGTTCCGCCTCTGCCAACTACAAGAAACAACAATATAGAACATGGACAAAGCGGAGAAAAACTCCTTGAGGAGAATCCAAACATCCAGAGGAACTAGATCACAAAAGAAAGACTCGAACCCGAAGTCAGAACAGGAACAGGAACAGGAACATGGCAAACAGACATTGCCAACTTCCAAAACTGATTCCACCTCCGCCAGAACCAAGTGAAGAGCAACAGACTGTCGGAGCCGGAGCCGAATCCAGAGCCAAACCCGAAACATGACAAAAGGAACGATTCCAAGTTCCAATCCAGTTTCACCTCCGCTAGAGCAAAACTCGAAGATCCAAGCAAGCAGGGAGCGGAGCTGGAGATGGAATGAGAACAAGACCCGGAACAAGGCAAATGGAACAATGCCAAGTTCCATCCCGGTTTCGCCTCCGCCAGAACAAAAGACTTTGCCAAGGAAACAAGAGAATTTGCCTAAGTCTTCAATGGGGGTCACCAGAAAGTTGAGGCATAATTCCCAACAATCTCCCACTTGCCGAAGACTTTCAGGCATCCTCTAAACCAGCCCGAACAAGGACCAACACATGCTCTCACACTCCAATCAAAACCACTGCAACAACATCAGAAAGATGTCCACCACCTTAGGCAACAGCTCCAAACATAGGAACACACCAAGGTGAAACAACAACAGTCTTAGGAATGAATGCAAATGATCCTCCAGCCAGCAAAGGCAAAAAACAACAAAGCACCACTCCACCCAAACTCCAGAACAAGAAAAAAATAACCAGCTAGAAAGGCAACCAAAAACAGACTGCCCTCATCCAACTGATCAAACCCACATGACTGAAAAAAAGCACCCACAGCTCATGCTGAAACATCCAACCACCGATACCTTAAAGGTATGACCTAAAAGTGAACTCATGCCATCAAAAGAAACCCACCCATCTCAGCAACAAACAAGCACCCTATGTCAACCAGTCATAGACCAAACACATCCAAGTACTCCCACTACAAGGGCACTATCCAGATGAGTGCATATAGAGCACCATCACAAATGATCTAGGCATACCAAGTCCAGCAAACCCAACATAAAGAAATGTAACCATGTAGTTCTAAGGAACATCCATACTGATCTGCAACATCTGCAACCACCTACTGCAAGAAAAATTTCTCTCAATTGTCTTCCATAGTTCTTCCAAACACCTCCAAAGCTGACTGAAGAAAGAAGCACAGGCACCTTTGTGTTATCACCCAGGTGACAACACATGACCACAAACAGTGACCAACTCGATACCACAAAGGCAACTCACATCTAAAGTCACAAGAGCAATCAAGAAGAACAAGACCAGATAAGAGAGAAACAACAAATCAACAAGAAACATATCCTTCTACAAACACTTCTAAATGCCAACTGTGACAAGAATGATCTTCTTTACATACCAAAGGGAAAAGCCTTGACAACATCCAACAAAACATGGATGTAAGCTCTTCAAAGAAGATCAGACCTACCCATATAACCATCTCCTTTTAGTCCTCTAAAGCACAAGGAGATAAACTATGTTTTCCAACCTTTCATTATGAATCCTCCAGAATCTAAACCAACTCAAGATTCATAACATGAAAGATAAAACATAAAGCACTTGAAAAGTATAATGGGTAAATACCTTTCACAATGACACCACTGTCGAGCAGATCAAGAAGAAAAAAGAAACATGCGCATCCAAGATATACAAGCCACCATGGCTAACCTAAGAGCATTCTCCTTCAAGATCTCTATTGAATTTACATTCAACCAAAGTGTAGGCTTCTCGGACTTCCAGTTATAACAACATTCACTTAAGAATTCAAGCCTCACCTTTATTCTCCATGCATCCATGAGTATCAACACATGTCATCTCATGCTAACTCCAAACTACAGCACTGCAATAACCAGAAGTCCTCCAACATGTGACCAATGTACTCAAAGTAAAGAGAACCCCCAGACCATTGTCAAAGTTCCATAACCTAGAACGGGAACTTATCATGACACCATGATCTACACATCTCCAAGGGAGATACCATGCTTCAAGTGAACTGTCCATGGTCTTCAAAAGCAAAACAACATGCCAAAACTCTAATGCACAAGCAAGAGTATACCATGACATAAAGCAAACAACTCTAAACCAACATCACCTGTCAAGCAACACCAACAACTCAGCCAAAGACTACCAAGGTCCTTCATGGCTCTAAAGTGCTGCACATCTTCAAATAGTGAACATGTAGATGCGAATTTTGCAACACCAAAGAAGACACCAATCATTGCTAAAGCTGCCACTGAAACATGACACTGAGCTTTCCAAGCACCATGACTGACCACACCATCACTGTCAAAATCTTACACTATGCCAGTGTACCCAGCTTTCCATGACATCATGATCCACATGCTTCAGGTCCCCATCACTGACTATTCAGGTACTCAAATGCCATTCCTCCTCTCATCTCAAAACAGCCACACCAATGCACAAGTGACCACAAACAAGGTCAGCTAATAGATCTGCACAACATGGTTACACCCTCGTGGATATTGATAGTCCACTTTCGAGTTGTCTCACAACATGCATGTAGGTAAGGATAGCCTACAATATTGCACAACCCGTGGATGCAACCAAAAGTAAACCTGCAAATCTATCATTGCACTGAAAATTGCAAAACTGAGATAATCAAAGAGAATAGCTAAAGCAGACAGTCATGACTCAAACACCAGATCAGCAACAGATCTGATTTGCCAGTCACGTCCACAACCCAAGCACCAAAGTCTAGAAAACCATCAAATCATACCACAAGAATGCTGAAGGAAAAACATACCAACACTCCCATGTAGAGAAGACACCACTCCTCAAAACCAGTCGAACTACAGCTATCTCATCCAGTCACACCCTAGAAACTAGGATCTAGAAAAATAACAAACAACAGTTCCACAAAACACAAGTTTTCCTTTACCATGCTAAACTTGCAAAAAACCACAGTGTTTCCAAAACACCAATGCACCTCCATATTCACTGCTCATCTGGACAACTCAGGAGTCTTCACACAACCATCAGAGTACACCAGAACAATGAAAGAACAAGAGAATGCATCGTAGAATTTTTAGGAAAATCTACACAAAACCTTCAGAGCCAAAGACATGAATCTGAACCATGCAAGTGCAAGAAAGAGGCACATAGGAACAACAAGTCCGTTTTAGACTAGTTCCAATGCCATAGTCATGCACAAGCACAAGGAAGAGCCAGGTTATCCAGAAGTTGCAGACCACCAAGGTCACCTCATAGCCTCCATGCAATCAGAGCACCAGAGAAAATGCCTTCAGTGCTAAGTCAGAAACACTCAGCACAAGCACAACAATCCATAGCTGAACAATGACATAAGCTAGTCCATACCACCAAGGAGCCTCTCACACAGACACCCAGTATGGACACCACACTTCGCTACAACACAACCATGAACACATCTCATGTCCTTTGCATCAGGAACAATGTTACCAGTCGAGAGCTTCAGATCATAATTCCACAACATGACCCACTCCATACTTTCCCAACACCTTTCAAATTGTATGTTGAATCAATGAAGCACACACTTCCACTCACCGAAGGACCAATCACCAACCAATTTCTCCAGACTTCCTCAAGCTTGCCAGGCTAAGAAATCACCATAGGAGAAAACCTAGAATTTCAACAACCGAGAGAAGGCTCTGATACCACTTGTTGGTATCATCAAGCCATGACCTCCCTTAAACATGCTCTGATACCACTTGTCGATATCACAAGCAACAAGCTACCAGCTCTGACACCACTTGTTGGGGATATGGATTCGGTCTGTCATCAAGATAGGCATCTAAAACAGTAGTGCCTTAGTGATTTCAATTCAAAATCACAACAAAGACACAACCAACTATGCTATAAAACGGAAACAAGCACAGTTGATCCTCAATTGATCCTCTGAGAGAAATGAATGCAACAAGAAACAGATTCAACATAACCAGATATCATGAAAGACAAAAAGAAGACAAAAAGATATACATGGGAAAAACCCTTTCAGGTAAAAACCCCACACTCCAAAATTTTGAGCCATTGTATTATTTAGCAACAAAACCAGTTACAATACAATATCAGGCTCAAAGCCAATACAGGAGTTACATCTTGTTCTACTGGAGAAGTAATAGGTACCCGCACGATTCGTCTAAGCTCCTCAGATAACTGTCACAGCTAGCCTCATGGCCAGCCCAGTCATTCGGCCTCCAATGATTCCCATTACTAGATCTAAGAGATAGAGTGTTCACAGTTACATTGCCTAAGCAAATTGCTCGAACACCCTCTCCATCTCTCTACAAATCTCTTCACACCTTCGGCTCTCCAACCTGCAAGTCCAACTACTGCAATCTCACATCGTGCATCATGCATTATACTTGCAGCCCCATGCTCACGCATTTACATGCCTGCGCATCCTGCTCGCAGTCTCATGGTCATGCATTCAGCTCGCACATCACGCACTTGCTCTGCAACCCACGACTCTAGCAGACTTGTCGAACTTCCTTGCATAACTTCTCTGATAAAATAATACATCTCTCATCCAATATGTAACCGAATCAACAAGAGCAAAGAAGACCATCCGCAAATCACGCATCTGGTCGGATCTGACAGATCTCCCTACAATGAGCCACCCAGGCATTCAATGCCATTCCAAAAACAGGTTCAGCTCTACCAACCTTCGTTGACTAAGCATGCAGCACAACAAGTTAGGTAACCACCCAATCACAAATCAACCAGGTGCCACGCGTCCAAGACCCATCAGCAATCGCAGCTGATAGAGCAACCAAAACGGTCAAACAAGCATTAGGCGCATCCAAGGCTTCAAGCCAAACCTAACATTGCCAGAGCCAGAGTCAGAACAGGAGTCAAAACAAGACTCCACCAAAAAAGCACACTGCCGGATTCGGAGTCGGAGATGGAGATGGAACTGGAGTCGAAACATGACTCCACTGAAATTACAAGTTAAGGAACCAATTTGGTTCTGCGTTCATTTGCGGGAAAGAGGAACACATCAAAAACAGGACTGACTAGGTAAAGTCAACCCGGGGTCAAACCAAGATGAGAGCACAAAAGATCAGAGTCGAAGTCGGGGATGAAACAGGAACAGAAAACAGGACTTTATCAAAAGTCCAAGATCAGGAACCAAACCGGTTCCGGTTCCGCCTCTGCCAACTGCAAGAAACAACAATCCAGAACATGTACAAAGTAGAGGAAAACTCCCCAAGGAGAATCCAAACATCCAGAGGAACTAGATCACAAAATCAAGACTCAAACCCAAAGTCAGAATAGGAACAGGAACAGGAACATGGCAAACAGACATTGCCAACTTCCAAAACTGGTTCCGCCTCCGCTAGAACCAAGCGAAGAGCAACAGACTTCCACAGCCGGAGCGGGATCCAGAGCCAAACTCGGAACATGACAAAAGGAACAATTCCAAGTTCCAATCCGGTTCCGCCTCCGCCAGAGCAAAACTCGAAGATCCAAGAAAGTGCGGAGCAGAGCTGGAGACAGAACGGGAACAAGACCCGGAACAAGGCAAATAGAACAATGCCAAGTTCCATCCTGGTTCCACCTCCGCCAGAACAAAAGACTTTGCCAAGGAAACAAGAGAGTTCGCCTAAGTCTTGGGGGTCACCAGAAAGTTGACGCATAATTCCCAACATTGTCTAGGTACACTATAACATCTACTCTACCTACTTTTTCTGATGAAAATAAAAGATAACAAACCAATGCAAGAGAAAAGCATGCTCTTTTGTGTGCACTGACTAAATATTTCCTTATAAAATTCATTGATTGCAGCTCTGCTAGGGAAATCTGGGTTAAACTTGAAACTATCTATCAAGGAAATGAAAAGGTAAAATAGTCTAAGGTCATCACTTTAAAACACCAGTTTGAAGATTTTAAAATGAGGGATTATGAGAAAGTAGTTGACTAAGTTTTGAGAGTTGATGAAATATTCAATTCGATGAAGGGTCTGGGAGAAGAATTTAATGAATTTGATGTTGTAACTAAGGTCATCAAAACCTTGCAAACAAATTTTGAAGCTAAGGTTGCTACTCTAGAAGATGAAAACTGAGAGATTGGGGATTTATGGTGACTAAAAAACCTGAAAATAATATGAAATAGAAGTACAAAACATAATATTTTTTGTGTGAGATATAGGGGATTATTCTTTAACCTGGAAAATTTGGAAAACGCAATGTGTTAACTATTTTGAACAGTATCATGAAAAATATATGAAACAAAGTGAGAGAAAAAGAAAGTTAGAACACACCACTGATAATATAGTTCATGAGAAGTTGTATTGAGACTGTAACAATATTTTCCTCAACTTTTCTTAAGGCTTGATAATGGGTGGAACTTTGAAGTGTCTTTATTGACATTTGAGAATTCTACACATTGTCTGTCAAGAGGCACTTGATAGAAATCGGTGAAATAGAGAGATATTTTGGATCATTGTATGTTCTATTGCTAAATGGAAAAGGGGTTGGTGCTCCTTGAGATTGGTGTCTCTAAAAAGAGGGGTTGGTGCTCCTTGAGTTGGTGCTCAGAAATCAACCTATGAGGCATTGTCAAAAATTATTATTGAAATGAAAGCCTAAAAAAGGCAACAGGTTTAGGAGTAGTTTTTCTACCCTAGGAGGGTTTTCCACTTGGCATATCTTGTGTCTCTTTGATTATTTTTGGCTCATTTTATTTAGTTCTTTAATGATTTAAATTTCTATGGTTTACTATTCTCATTTCGATTTATGTGATTGTATTCAATACATGAATGAGTTTATCATTGACAAATGAGAGAATACATCTAGTTTATTTCAGTTTCATTTAAATTTGGTAAAGAAGTTAATAACACTGATTCACCCCTCCCCCCCACTCTTAGTGTATTTTCAATCCAATAGATTATACTTGAGATAATGAGCCTTGTGGTAGGGATGTTGATATTTAGAGACAACATAATGATGTACACCACTAGCAAGTGTTTCTGAATGAAGGAGACAATGATTAGTGTTTTGTGAATAAATTGAAAAATACACTATTTATTTAGTTAATAGGGAAAGGAATAACATACAATTGAGAAACAAAATTGTTCTAGGTGATTCGGGTAAGCCTTGCATCCTGTTCATAAAATAAAAATATGTAACTGGAACAAATACCAGTTTGGAGGCTAAGAATGTCGATTCAAAGCCTAAGGAAATAAGGGAGCCTAGGATATAGGCAAATAAATTTGATAAGACCAAGACAAAGAATGAATTTTCACTCTTAAAAACCAAAGACAACAATCAACACTCTTCTAATGATGAAACTCCCAAGGGAAAAGAAAAGGTAATTTTTGAAAACACAAATTTTCCCGAATTACCAAAAAACACTACAATAGATACATTCCAAGTACTTTCTCAAGTTAGGGTTACTATTCCTTTCTTATAAATGATGCGAATAGACGAACATAAGGAAAAAATTATTACACCTATGAACAATATCCCTACAATTAGAAAGATTAAAGTGGTTTCTAATTAGATAAATTCAAAAGAGGATCAAGAAAAGAAAAAAATTGTGGAAGAAAATATCACAGAAAGCCCTAAAATATACATAGGAACTACTATTACTCCTAATCCCAACCATGTCAATCCTTTTTTCTTAAGCCTGATTATTGATGGGAAAAATGTTGAGAAATTGTATGATTGACTCAGAGCTTCTAACAATGTGATTCCAGTGAAAATAATGCATGCAATGGGTTTAAATGTAGACAGTACATATGGTAAATTTCATGCAATGGATTCTCAGGAAATGCATGTCATAGGTATTATAAATAATATTCCATATAGACCGGCAGCATTTCCTGAGAAAGATCTACACATGAGTGTTACAATGGTGGATATCTCGCCTACTTATGGCATGTTACTATCTCGCCCTTGGATTGCTTCAATGGGTGGGAGCATATAGTGTGATCTATCTTTCGCTACATTTTTTATTGAACAGAAAGATATTAAAGTAGATAGGGAAAAGAGAGCCCCTCACATGATTGAAGATGTGGAAGAACCACTAGAACCTATTAGAATTAACTTTGTGGAAATTGATCTAGAAAAATTTTGTGTTGAGGAAGATAAAATAGAAGAATAGATCCAGTCAACACCTATTGATAAAAAAGTACTGAAGATATCATCAAAGCAAGACTTACGGATAATGCATTTTGATGGATCTTGTTCCAGAGATGGCTCAGGAGCAGGAATTTTCTTCACTTCCCCTCAATGTAACACATTCAAATATTCCTTCTTGTTGTAGTTTGCTTGTACTAACAATGTTGTTGAGTATGAGGATCTCATACTCAGTCTGAAGATAGCTTCAATGCATGGTATTAAAGTGTTAAAAGTTTTGGTAGATTCTGAGTTAGTTGTTTCCCATATTAGATCCCTCTTTGCAGCTAAAGATAAAAGACTTAGGCAATACATAAATGTATTATGGGATACTATTGAAGTATTTAATTCTTTTGGTATTGAATGGGTCGAAAGAGGACATAATGGTAAGGTTGAATTGTTAGCAAACATAGATGTCAAAATTGATGATGTCAACTTTGGTGGCATCTCACAAATAGAAGTAAAAATTAGGCCTACAGTACCTGATAACATCTGCAATTGGCATTTGATGATGACACAGACATTTTGAAATTCTTGGATTGTGTGGATCAGTATGAGAGCCAGAAAATTGATTTTGGATCGTTTGTAACTGAAATTGATGGGAGAGAAACCCTGTTTGGGAATGAGGTGATTCAGCTCAAAATAAATACCATCCCTCGGGGCTTAGTTGCACTAGAAAGGTTTTTTGATAGTCTGGATATGTCAAATACTAAGAAAGAACCCACTCATAAGGAGGACCTAGAATAAATAAAGTTAGGAATAGAAGGTCCTCCTTAGAAGGTTTATGTTGGAAGGAAAATGAAGCCACGTATTAGAAGGATTTTGATTACTCTACTTAAAAATTATAGAATTTTTTTTGCTTGGTCATATGAAGACCTTAAATCATATAGGGAGGATCTGTTCCAACATGAAACCCCATTGAAACCTGACATGAAGCCTTTCAGGCAGAAACATAGACCGATTACCTTGCAACCCAAAATGGAGGAAGAACTTGCTAAACTAAGGGAGGTAGGAATCATCAAACCAATTAGCCACTCATCTTGGGTCTCTAACTTGGTGCCTGTTAGAAATAAAAATGGGGACATCGGGTTCTGTGTGGATTTAAGAAACTTGAATGTTGCTTCTTTAAAGGATAATTACCCACTGCCTAATATGGAGGCTATATTGCAAAAGGTCATAGGATGTGAACTCCTATCCATGATGGATGGATTTTCTAGTTATAACCAAGTAATGGTCAAAGAGTCTAAGAAATTCAAGACTTCTTTCATGACACCATGGGGGACATATGTCTATGTAAGAATGCCATTTGGACTAATAAATGTTGGAGCAACTTTTCAAAGGGCTATGGATCTAGCCTTTGCTTATTTTGTTGATATGTTCCTTGCAATTTACCAAGATGATCTTACTGCCCATAGCAAGCATGAGGAGGACCATTTTTCTCATTTAGAGAAAAAATTTATTAGGGCTTTGGAATATGGAATATTTCTAAATCCTATGAAGTGTGCCTTCAAGGTAAAAGAGGGACAACTATTGGGGTATCTTATTTCAAAGGGTGGGGTTTAGATTGATCCTGAAAGAGTGGCTGCTATCATAATTACACAGCCAAGAAATGTAAAGGGCATCCGATATTTTTTTGGATAGATAAATTTTCTAAGAAGGTTTGTCACAAATTTTGTAGAGAGTATCTGCCCAATATCTAAGATGCTGAAAAAAGGAGAAAAGATAGTATGGAAAGGAGAGCCATCCAAAGCTTTCCAATCTATCAAAGATGCAATCAATTAGGCCCATATTCTCAAGTCACCTGATTACTCAAAACCATTTCAGTTGTTTACTTTTGGCTCTTTTCATACTATAGCCAGAGTGTTATTGTAGAAAAATAATGATGGTTTTGAACAGCCAATTGCATTCTTTAGAAAATTATTGTGAGCTGCATAATTAAATATGATATATCAAAGAAGCATCCATATGCCCTGGTAAGACAGTTAATAATCTCAAGCCCTACCTGATGGGAGAAATTGTTGTTGCATATGTGCCAATGGATACAATTAAATATATTTTCACCTAGCAAGAGACTACAGGAAGGAGATGTAGATGGATAAATAGAATCCAAGAGTTTAATATTGACATAGAAATCACTAAGCTTGTAAGGGTTCAAGGTTTAACCAACTTAATGGCTGAAGAAAATATGGAGGCAAATCAAATAAACCAAATAGAGAAAAATAACATTGTACCTATCTATGATATGCAAACTTGTGGCTGGTATAAGAGTATTGTTGAGTATTTACAAATGATGCAATGTTCTGAAGGTATTCCCCTTATTAAGAAAAGAACCCTTAAATTGCAAGCAATTAGATATGTCATTATTGATGGTGAGCTCTAGTGGAGGAACCCTGAAGGTATTATACTCAGATGTGTAGATGGAGACCAACCTAAGGATCTACTGATAGAAATGCATAAAGGATCTTGTGGAGGCCATTACATGGGTAAGAAAATGGCTCATAAAATTTTAAGAGAAGGATACTAGTGGCCTACTATATTATAGGATGCTCATAGGTATGTCAAAATATGTGACACGTGTAAGAAGTTTGTCAGTAAGTTTAAATTTTCTGGTAATCTTTCATTGAGACCTGTGTTTGTTTCAGCTCCTTTCCAACAATGGGGTATTGACTTCACAGGGGAGATATCTGAAAATCTAGTGGAGGACATGCATGGATATCAGTGGCAACTGATTACTTTACTAAATGGGTTAAAGCAATCCCAACCAGAAGGGACACAAGTAAAGTTGTTATTGATTTTTTAACTGATAATATCTTAAGCTGATTCAGGGCACCTGAAAGAATTGTTTCAGACAATGCAATGTGTTTCAGGTCAAAGTAATTTGTAAATTTCTATAATCAACATAGTATAACTATTTCATATTCTTCCCCTTATCATCCCCAAGGAAATGGATAGGCAAAGTCTAGTAATAAAATCCTGATAAAGATCATCAAACGTATGATTGAGAAGAACAAAAAGCTTGGGATTCAAAATTAAAACTGGCACTGTGGGATGACAGGACAATTGCCAACAAGGCAATTGATCATTTGCCTTTTAACCTAGTCTATGGGATTGATGCACATATCCCACAAAACAACCTATTGAAGATGTACAAGTTTCTCCAGGAATATGATAATGATGTATGTGATGAGATGCAACACAAAATCGATGAATTGAATCAACTGGACGAAACTAGAAAAGAGGTTCATAAGAGAAATGAAAGTTTGCAGCTTCACGTAAAGCACCTCTATGACAAAAGTGCAGTTGAAAGAAAATTTGATATTGGAGCAACGGTGTTGCTTTGGAATCCAAGATCAAAAGATAAGGGCAATCATGGAAAGTTTAATCCCCTTTGGCTAGGCCCATATATAATCATGGATACACATGGAGAAGATTCATATTTCTTACAATCACTTGAAAGTGAAGTTCTTGAACTACTAGTACATGGACAGTTCTTGAAATACTATTTCTCTTGAAGTAGCTCTTTTTCATGTATGTTGTATAGTCTTGTAAATAGTGTATATAAGTGTGTTTTCTTTTGTTATTTTATTTTGGTTGCTTGTCTTGTCCGGACAAGTCCCTTGTTTTGGTTCTCTCTGTATCTGGTCTATATAACCATAGATTCTAGAATCATACTATGCCCAAAGGGGGCATACATCCCCAATCAGAGCCACTGGTGGAGCTTTTAAATTATTCCCATTGTGATTTTATTTTATTTTATCCTTGGCTCTAATTTGTTGGGTTTTACAAATGATTATGGGTTGTAAGTGTTCTTTTCAAACATTGACTTATTATTAATGGTGGTGGTCATTTAAGTGTGGTCTTAATCCCTCTCGGTCATGACTTTACCGACCCCTCTTTACCTATCCTCTCGGTCTTTACATCCTGATCGTATTGTATATTTCCATAATGTCAGGTTTTTTAAATGTTTTAGATCAACCTCTAAAAAAATATTTTCGACCTCGAGGGTCATCTCCCCCATCCACCTACTCAGTCCCCCTTTTATAAATAATTTTTTCACATGTGCAGATTGCGTAGCCATCGGATAAAGTGATCCTCATCTAGACTGTTCCTCGTAGACCTTGTAAGGTTTCCTACTAACATTACCAAAATGGTGGGAGATGTACGAGATGCTGCCACCTGTCGCATATGACTATGGGGACTAGTTTTTGTTTGTTGACCGATGATGGATGTTGGTGCTAACAACTATTTCTTTACCGACACATCATGGTCATTCCTCGTTCACCTCGCACAATTCAAAATTTAGTTTTAATAATGCTGCAAGGTGTGCCAAAATTGTTGACATGTGGACACTGATGTTGTACAAAGGACAACCAAGGTTGGGGTTCATTCCATGTTGATGTGGTGCCCTATAGGTTATTTCTTGTTCGCTTGAAGATTGGTGAATGAACGTGGAATTTTCAAACTGTTTTGACTCAATCTGATTCGTTCTCCTAGCCTACATTTTTTTTTATCAACGACTCGCATTTGAAATAGGCTAGTGTTGTACTATATCCATTTTGTCTCACGTGATTGAATAGTAATGGTCGATTTTGACTCTACTCTCATTATTAAATGCTAAAATATCAACAAATTTCTATTTTCGTGTGTATCTCCATGCTGAAGAAGAATTTCCTGGTGCCAAGCGAAGCAAGCCATCTTTGTGATTTTCTAGCCCCACTATCATTAATGTTCTCTGACTGAAACTATAAGTAACACGTATACCATTTCTTGTGTTTTCAAAAGGTTTATTGGTTTCTTGAAGAACCATTATCAATTGCTTCTTGTTTCGTTCCTGAAGAATTGTTCGAGTAGATTTGTTTTAAAGTATATTAAAGCTTGTCTTGATAATTTATAAGGCTTCTAGAATTGTGAAGAATTTTCTATTGAAAGCTATAGGGTGTGAATTTTTATTGTTAGACATATAAAAAACCTAACTCAAGTTATTCTTTGTCTTGTATAAATGGCACCCAAGGCCCAAAGCTCTGGCTCTGAGGCCACTACTAGGCCCTTTTCTCAAGTTATTATAGATTTATTAAAGCCCTCTACTAAAAAAATTCTTGAGGGAAAAGCTTTGTTCTATGGTCCCTAGCTCGTAGAAGGATTATCTGACAAGCAATGTGTGGCTCGCAACTCTGAACTACCATATACTTGATGGCAGTTGTTCTCAAACTGGTTTGGGAATAGAAATTTATGTGTTCATTTGTGTAACTCGTGGAGGTTGGATTTGGGCAAGCTCATGGTTCCTAATGTTTACTTGGCTGTATATTTATTGAAATACTTTGTTGCGAGGTATGACCCTATAACCAGATTTGTTAGAACTCATTCTAGCATAGAAATGGTAGACAATTAGATTTATGGAAATCATGAGATAGTTGGGGTGTGTTCAATAAGTACATCTACCAGAAGAACAAAAGAAATCAGAAAAAATAGGCCCTTAAGTGGCAATAAAATTCAAAAAAATCAAAGTTAAGAAAATTGACTTAAAAATTTGAATAAGTTAACTATATTATTTTAAAAATATGTAAGAATAGAATCTATTTAAAATTGAATGTATTTTCTAAACTACTAGGTTTATTTTTAATTTAAAAAAATCTATTTGGTGAAAAATTAAAATTTCAAAGCAGTAGTACTTAAATTTCATGGAAAAATAAGAAATAGGGGTCTGTCTGACCACCCTAACCACAATAAAATGATAATAATTTTTTACAAGATTTTATATATAAGTAGTAGACTCATGTCTACATGTGATGCATATGTTTTTATAAAATTTTTCCACGTAAATAATTAATTATTATTTTTTTATTACAAATTTTAAAAAAATATCAAAAACTCGTACATCTGACCACCTTAACTTGGTCAAAACTTAGTGAAATTAATTAATTTTTTTTAATCCTATAGTATGTGAAGCATATAATGTGACTCATGTTTTAGATTCAAAAAATGTGATACCCTTTGAAAGCTATAGATGTTTCTAAATCAACCTATCAATCAGGACTTTTGTCATAATCCAAATAGAAAATGAATAATAATTATTTATTAAGTTCAAAGTAAAGAATAATTTATATTGGTGGAAAGCTAAGAATCTCCTTTAAAAAACCTTTTCGTTTCATCAATTGTTTGTAAAAAATAATTCGTTAGCCACATGGGCCATCATATCACTTACATATCATGATCCTACACATACCCAACAAAATAGAAGAAAGGGTCTTTCTTCCTTGAGTATATAGCACTTGCATATTTTGTTAGGGAAAAGGGAGGATGGAAGGATTTTTACACACTTCTTAGACCTTATGGATCAAAAAATGTATGCCCTACAAATCATGATCCTGAGTGTTTTATCTGTCAAATTAAGGCTAAGCATTGGACTTGAACTTTTGTCCATAATTTCTACTTTCCTGAAGATATTATCAGGAACATTTTTTATTTAGATGAACAAGATGAGAAAAATACAAAATACCTCACCTTTACCAAGATGGTGAAAAGCAAGCAAGAAAAGATGCCTACTTTCAATAATATACCTGATATTAATGATGAATTCAATAGGGCAATATATGCCATTGACAATTTTGAGAGTTTGGTGGGAAATTTGAAGGATAAATGGGTTGTGTAAGAGAGGGGAAAGTCACAAAATATCAAGGAGTACCCTGAAGTAAGGTTGGAAGAGAGGCCTACTTATCAGCCTCCAAAGAAGATAAAGGTTTTCTCTAGGAAAATGGGAAGCAAGGCTGGTGAAATTACTAAAAGTGTTGCACAATCTTCTTTGAGGCAGTCATCGCCAAATATTGTTGATCTGGATTCCCCTCTGAGGATTGTTGAACAGGCATGTCCGTCATCTCAAAAGACATAGAAAATTGAAAGAAAAAAATTGGTTGATTGTTATGATGATGAGGATGAAGAGATCATTGTTACTCCTCACAAAATGCATCAAGGAACACTATCTTTCCCACTAGACACTCCATCAAGTTATGGGGTATTTTCTCTAAGGTTGGGAAAAGTTGAAATAAGGGGGATACAAATAATGATGGTCTAAGAATCAAGGTCTGCAAAGAGTTCATGATGGATGACTCTTTAATCTAGACCATTGATTTTAAAGATTTTGTGTGGAGAGCACATGTCTCATTATATGCTGAGAAAGTGGCAAAAGAAAGAAGTTTTCACCCTGAACTTCCAGAGAAGCTAATTCAATCTAAGGTCAGAGAACATATGAAGGAAAAATTCAAAGAAATAACACCAGAGAAGGGTCGAGTATTAGTATAGAAGAGTGGAGTATTGTTGCTTCCTAAATGGGATATTGTCGATGTTAAGGTGTACGATACAATAAGAAGGGCCAGTAGGCCACTTCTTGCAACTGATGAAGAATCTATGGTAGGGCACAAAGGGTCAAATTTTAGAGAGGAGTGGGATTCTTTTGCAATCTAGTCTTTGTCTAGTGAATCCAAGAAACCAATTGTTGTGGAACCATATGATTTCAGTGGTTGTGCTTAGTTATAAGAAGATTTGATGATACCCCAACATTGGAGGTTGTTGATATGGTAGTAAATGTTGCCAAATTCACTAGGGAAACTGTTGAGGATCTGACCAAGGATTGGGATACTCTTAGAGGCCAATACAATGACATAATTATTGAATATAATAAAATTCAACAAAAGGTGGCAGAGCTAGAAACTGAATTGGCCTTATTAAAACAACAAATGGAAACATTGAGGTCTCAAGGGTAGGCTAATTCTAGCCGCAATATATCTGACCCACCTATGGAGCAATCTCAACCTTTTTCACAAGGACACTCCTTAGCTATTGTTCCATATAACATGGGAAAAGTTCCTATTGCAGTTGAAAGGGAAAATATCCTAGGAGGATGAATCTCTAAGGAGAAATTCATTCAATAAGTTAAGGAATATAAGGAGATGATGTAGCGAATCCGGGAGTCTATAGGACACTGTGTTGAAACATTTAAGTAGGAAGGTCCAAGTAAAACTTAATAGTGTTCATACAAATTATGCTCTAATGTTTGAAGCACTTAGGATGTTCCCAAGAGATAGAGAATTTTCCACCCCATTGCTAGACAGATGGAGCCCCAGAATTAAAACTTGAAATTCATGGCAGTGGGAGCAAAACAACATGGGTATAATATCCTATGGTTATTTCAACTTACCAAATTTTCAAGGGATTTGTGAAGCAGAAGTGTTAGGGGTATGTTCGCCCTATGGATTTAAAGATCAAAGGGTTAAAGGCTATATATGATGGAAAGGACTTAAATCCTTTGCCACATATTTTGCATAGTCAAGATGAGATAAAACATTTACAGATTTGAAAGGATTAGATGACTAATATCATGATTGCTTAGAGCCATGAGATATGCAAAATGCTGACATTGGTATGCAGGAGAAAACATTAGGGAAATTGCCATTTATCATCAGTTTCTTAGAGAACGTTGATAAGAAGGCCACTTCAATAATGGTGAAGTATGCGCCCTATCGAGATAAGATAGATCAGGTTATGGATTTTAATTGGCCATTCGAGGATGATTTTGAATAATGGAAAAAGGTATTTCAGATGAATTTTAAATACAAATACTATGTGTAGGAAATGCAACTTGGTCATTTATAATACAGGTCTGGCCTCAAAGGTTATATTTGAAAATATGTATTCTCCATTCAAATTCAAGTACAAGGTGTTGAGGTGGAATAAAGTGTTGCAACGGTTAAAGATGCCTTTTTCGACGTGAATAAGTGGCCCTTTGGAGGGCAATTTCCTTTCTTCCATAACAACTAATGACGATTCTTGTCTTATGCTTTTCAATTGCATGATGAAATTGTAAGTGAATTAAGAATTAGCAGTCCAATTACAAATGGACATGTGTACTCTATGGCCTGAGGCTTGTTGGCTCCCTTGTTTTATAAAAGGGAATTATGGGCGATGAGATAGGTTTGCTAAAATATACGAGATATGAGAAATAGAAGTGTAGTGATATAGAGAGTATGAATGTAAGTCTAGGTTTTAGAAGATTTTGAGTCAAATATGAGAACTTAGTCAATCATGGGGTTCTTAAGAATGTTTGTGTTTAAAATGTGAATGTTTTGAGTTTTTTTCTCTCCTATTGTGATACTATGCATGGATTATTAATGAAATATTGATCCGAGATTATTTTCATTGATCTTCATTTGTTCTATACTATGAATTACATTTAGCAATAGCTCTGGTTCAACGGATCGGTTAAATTCTTTAGTTAATCAATAAGTTCATGCAATCGAACGATAGGATTCATAAAGAATTAATAGACTCAGGTATAGATATGTGGATTGTAATGCGATTCATATAGATCATAGATGCTTCAGATGAAATTTTATCTGTAGTTCAGTTTTCTCTTTTGACTCTGCTCTTTAGGATATGGCACTGGAATTTTGATCACATTTTTATTGTCTCATGTTTTGTGTTATGACTTCAGGATATTTTTATTCAAATATTTCTTATCAATATACTTTAGTCGTGTTTGTGATTCTTTGTTAACTGGACCTGAGCCTTTTCAAGGAATAGCCAATTTCTTGAAGGATTTCATCCTTTTAGCATAATTGGGGAATCTATTTGTTGCTTATCGATGTGGAAATGAATTGTTTAATGTTGTATGTTAAAAGATAATTTTAGGGAATACCCTCCTAGATCTTATAGAGTCTGAAGTGTAGTATAATTAACCTTATTGTTGTTCTCATCAAGTTCGCCATATGTTTCCTAGACTTTTATTATTGAACGTGGCAAGTTTATAGAAGAATTTGGGAAATACACTTGGGTTACAGTAAAAAATGCCAATAGAATGGCGAATCTGTTGGGGAACTATCAAATGTAAAATTATCTAGTGCAGATCTTGTGGGGCTCTCTTGATGGTAATTAGTTGGTGCGATAGCGAGGAACGATCTCCTTTCTTTGAAAAGTGTTTGAAAATATTTTCTCCAAGATCATCCCACAAGCTGATGGAATTGGAAGTTGGAGATTTATACCAATATTGAGCCTTCCCTTTGAAAGAAGCAGCCAAAAATCTCATAGAAATATTTTCCTCCATGATATTATGCACCCTACATACTTCTACTACATCTTGGAGGTGCTCAGAAGGGGTTTTAAAGTCCTTCCCAGAGAACTTTGGAATAGCCTTGAGGGCATTAGCGGGTATGGTGGGCCAGACATCAAGTGGATTCGATGGCAGTAGTGGACTACCACTATCCTAAGTTACAAATTTTATGGGATCAGGAGGGGGTACATGAGCCATGGAGAAAATTTTCCTATATATCAGGTAAACTGGTATTCTTATCTCAAAACTTTGGCCTCCAGCCGAAGTAGATAAGGCTCTAAACTCTGGACTCTTACAACTACTCTAGTACTTCCTACAAGTGATACGAAACATATTATTCTTCTTCTCCTAGATACTGAGGCTGGTAGCTAGGAGTATTGGAAGTTACCCTTCGAAGATGCTCTTGTTTGAACACTGGGCATGAAACCTCCACTTTCCTTCCTTTGGTCTAATGTAGAAATATTTTTGAGTACTAATCAGGCCTTTAGAATTAATCCTACTAGGCGTGCCCGAAAAAGAACTATTTATCATCAAATTTTGTGCCTCTCTAATAGTCTTATGGGAAATTCAGTGAGTGGGGGACAATATGCGCCTCACTGAACACCTCCAGGATTTTTTTAGAAAGTTGGCTCTTCTCCGAGTTTGGGAAAAGAGTAGAAAGAAATGGAAATAGAAAAACATTAAAAATAGCGATGTACCAAGACTTTTACAATATTTCAAAACCAAAAGTTTCATTCTATGAGTGATATGATAGACACAAAACATAACATCCCTTCATTGTTGGGAAGAGAACGAACAAAAGAGGATCGATACAAGCACAACTATAGTCATTCAATCAACCCACAAGAGGTGTGTATTAAGATCTGACTCAAACATAGAAGTTCAAGAATTAATAGAAAACATTCAAAAAGCAACATAAACCCTTCCTCTTAATATAGCATATCATGAATAAACAATAACCCTACAAAAAAATTTGAGATGTCTAATGACATAGTCCAGCTTCTATAGATTATAACTTAATCATATACAAAAATGACATGGAAATCTAATAATCAAATTATTTAGATTAAGCAAGACACGACATTCTATTCTGGATGAAGATATAAAGAAAAAAATATTGACAAAGACCATATCATGCATAGTTTCACGTATTTCTTCAAAATAGCTCATACTTAAAATATAAATGAACTTTAAAATAGAGATCAGACTTCAATCTGATAATAGTTTGATTATATAAAATATATAACATGCTAGAGTGAAGCAGTTTTTTGTAAACTTTTAAAAGAAAACATTTCTACTAACTATGAAAGCTAAGGAAACTTTTTCCATAGGAAAAATTCAATAACCCTTTCATCATGTTGTCGTTTTCAATTTATAGCCACCAAGGAGAGAGAAATGTTGACCTCTTCCAGAATTAATGATTGTCAGACGTCCACACTTGATATCTTGGAAATCCGACCTTAGATATTTTTATTACATCGCTTGAATCTTGCTCATCAACTTTCAACTACAACATTTATATAATTTAGATATCTCAACAAGATTAGCCCTCATAATTGCTCCGATCCTAGAAAGATAATTTGGCAAAGGTCTTGTCAATCAATCAAGTGACTTTGGCGACACTAACTTACGTTCCTTTGTTGGAACAAGGAAAAATGCATTTTGATAGTCTCTGAATGAAGACTCCCAAGATACAACTCTTCTAGCTCAAAGAGATGGTGTGCCACACAGGCGAATAAGTTTAGATTCACGAAAAGAGGATTCATGAAATCATCTACCAATCTAACACGTGGTTTGACTCTCAGCTGAGAAGAAAGAAATTAACAAAGTGTGTGCAGCCACCACGTGGCATATTGCACACCTCTCGGAAATACAATCTTTTCGCGCATAGATGATCCTGAAAACAAAAATAAAGTCGAAAACCACAAATAGACTAAGGCAAAATTATTCTTTACACATCCCAACGGGGTCAAATAGCATAAGCATGAATGTACATCCATTATAAAATTAAGTAAATCATTCTTTTTGAACATAAATAATCAGGATTACATTTAACTACAACATAATGCATATCACTGAACTAAAGCATAATGATAAACCAAGCATGTAAACATACAAAATGCCAACAACCGACATGCTGAGGAAATAGTAGAGCTAAATCACTGATCTAACATTAACAAGATACAAATGGGAAGGGCACTACATGATGTTTGGAAATTCTTTATAATGGATGCTTGATATATGATTGCTTGATAGTGATAGGTTGATAGTGATAGCTTGATAATGATAAATTGATAATGATACTAGATAATGCTTGGTAGTAAAAATGTAAATATTTGATCATGAGAGTGCTAGCGAGACTTTTATTATAAAAGTTCTAGGGGATAGATAATGCATGAGCGAAGGGCTTATTTATTTGCCTCACCGAACATTTGATCAATGATGGATATTCACTTGAAAGATTAATGGATGAGAAAATTTGAGAGAGATTAGAACCTATAATTTGAATTTGACGGAGGGAAAGATAAAATAATTAAATAAATAATTTTATTTGATTCAAAATGGTAGTTGGAAAAAAAAAATTAATTTATTAATTTTAGAAGAAAGGGATTTCTTTATGAGTATGAGTTGTAGTTATTTATACATAATGATCAATAAAATAATCAACTATATTTGGCTCATCAAAATCAGGTAAGTACATTTATTTTTGTTATTTTCTAACTCTAAAATTCTATTACACAAAGGTGCAATAAAATATAAAATGTATCCAAAATGTATAGGAATGAAATGGAATGAATATGGTCAAATACATGAGGATTTTTGTAAACAAGAATAGGTGGAGGATTAGGAAATTAGTGTAGTCCAACTTCACGCAAGATTGTACCATTTTTCAATATGTAGTTGTACTAAGCCCTAGTGCTAAAGTTGGCCCACAACTAAATGGGAAGTGGCATGGATATGCAAATTTCAACATTGTAAATATATATTACTAATATTTTACTTGTAAATTTGATTACTTGACCATTTGACAAGAAGACTTTATCGTCAACATATAAATTAAATTTAAAAGCCAAAATTCTAGAAAACTACATAAGCAATCATAACTTAAACTATCAATCTTTATAGCCACACATTGACCAGTTATAATTAATCATGAAAATTTTGAAATACAAAATTTACTATGTAAACAATCACAACTTTAACGATCTTATGACCACACATTGATCAATTATAATTAATCATGGAAAATTTAGAATACAAAATTTCTCATATTAATACATAATTATATAAACTAATGTTTAAACACAAACTAACGACTAAGCAACGCTTGTTTTAACTAAATTTTTATGCATTGAACGGGTGTCCTCCGGAATGATCGATTTGGCTATTTAAGATGTCTGACCTAGTAGTTTATGCATTTAAAGCAGGGACATCGGAGGTGACGCTTATTGAATGTCTGGAGCAGTAAGTCACTGGGCAGAAAGTTTTCGTACGCCACGGGAGCGGCCTTCTAGGGGTGAGCTTACTAGGTCACACAGAAGTGGCCCCTCTTCGACTCGTCTGGACTGTTCAACGCGTCACGAAGGGAAGTCTTTACATGTATTCGTTCATTTACCAAGTCGATTTACAGACAACATAAATAATTGTGAACCAAGCGATTCACTCAACAAAGGAATTCATCTAGTGAAATTCAATAAATTATTCATGGCAGCAAAGAGAAACAAGATTGGTACTCGTCCCTGCCAACAACAGCAGAAGACAGTAGTCATTCGATACATCGATTCTGTCTCTGTAGAGACCGACACAGCCCACTTTAAAAGCGTTGTACAAAGCTTTACTGGGAAGAACTGTTGCCCTCATCATGACCAAACCCAACTCTCTAACTGTATTCCTCAAGTAGATTCTTTGCAGCCCAAAGATAACAATGTTCTTGCAGAGCCGCCTCTAAAAGAGGCCGAAGATGAGCAGATGGAATTGGGTTTGTATGAGTTCGAGGCACCGAGTTTGGCAGCAGCGGAAATGGAATTGAGTATCACTGATTTCCCGATTCACTTTACGGGACTCGAAACAGAGATCATTTCTGATCATGACTTGTTCTTCTTTCAAAGCAACAACATCAAAAGTAGTAAGGCATTGGAGCTTCCTCCTTTCAACTTCTCGGACCAAGATATGTTTTTTGATTTCTCGGTATGGCCAGAGGACCACCAGATTTGTGATGCGTGATTCTGTTTTATTGTGGTAATCAAACCCCATCTTTTGAATCATTTGTGAATGTATAGAAGAGAAAAGTAATTCACTTTTTTATTCTTGTGGGGAGGTATAAAAGACGAATTCTCTCTTGTGATCCTCATTACACGTTTATTTTCAGTTGTACCTGCCTGTATTAATGCTTCCTTTTTCAAGTTCGGTTAAACCTAAAATGCGGCATCACAGCTACATGTAGGGGAAAAACGTGGACCTTATGTGCGATGATGAACGTCGTCACCCAAAACCACATCACCCCAGTCGCTAGGGATTTCTCATCTACAAGAGATTCTTCCCGGGTACAGTAAAATTGTCTTTGAATAATGACAAGGCCTCATATTCCCTGTTTTTAGGTACATAATATCGCTAGTTATATAAATTTCAAGGATGATTTCCTCTTTATTACTTGATTTCAGTCAGTATAGTCGAAACATTTGTTTCGGAAAAGTGGGTGTGATTTCAGACATGCCACTTAAATAAGTTAAAATTTAGATTGTGATGTTTAAATCAAAATCTTTAAGAGAAATCATCATTCTCGTATCGTCAACAATGATTATTTAAGCGGAAATTTTCACAGAACTCATGGCATCAGCAATGGTTATTTAGCAATCTTGAGTAGAGGACTCGAGATCCTCCAATCAAACACAAACTGCCTTAACCAATTCGATTCCATTCTCAAATACCATGCGTAACAGCTTGTTCTGGCCCCTCAAATCAACAAAAACCCAGAGGTAAATCTTCTTGTTTGCTGTGTCTTTGCCACTGTGTATGTTGTTATTTGTTCCTGTTTATGGGAGATGGAGCCTTGCTCGTTTTGTACACGATGAATAGAGCTCAATATCGCTTATTGTTACTTCTGTAGCAAGTTAAAGGCATATGTAGCTCTAGGCAAGTAATTATTATGTTATCATATAATGGGTGTTATTTTTTGCAGTCAGCTGAATGGGTGTGTTCTATGGTGAAACTTTCTATGGGGTTCTTCAGATCAAAGGTAGATGAGTGGATCTCAGAATACAATGCACACAATGCTTGTTGTATCTTCATGAAAGCTCATGGTTTCAAGATATTATAATATGGCTTCTTTCGCTTCACACAATCACCAAACAATTGATAGCATAATTTTGTCTATCATTTCAAGTTGGAGTGCCGCTATATTTCTGAGTTACCCTAGGTACGATTGTAAATTTCAGTTTTGTTCACAGAAGTTAAAAGCAGTTATATTAAAGTTAACAACGAGTTTTGAGGTTATTATTTGTTTATCTAATTTTGTGATTAAATTATTATTTTTTATGGTCATGCAAAAGAATTTATATTGATCTTCTCTTAAAATAAAAGTTCCAAGTAAACTGTAATATTTTGATAAGTATAGTGTTGAGTTATTATATTAAACAATCCTTTTTCAACAAGGTTATGGTCTATCTTAATTTGCATATTATTATTGCTATCAATTTCTAGTTAAGATGATTCTAATTTGCATTTTATTATTGCTAACAATTTCTAGTCAAGATTGTTTGAGCTTTGACAATCCTCAAATCTTAGAGTAGAACATTTGCAAGAGCATCAATTGACGTAAAAAATATTGATAATCAAGTGTTCATGATCATTACTATCTTATATGTGTAATGTCTTATTGATCTATAGATCTCTTCAATCTTAACTTACTAGAGGTAAGTGCACATGCAAGATAGTGCAGATGTGACCCTTAGAAAACAAGAGGATCCCCTATGCACAATATCAATCTCAAATTTTTTGATCTTACATCAATCAAATTAAATGGGATTTAGCTATTAATGTATCTCCCCAAGCTTCAACTACCATAGATATGCTTGTATATGTCTCTCAAGAGGGAGGAGGGAACATAGAAACACACAAACATGAACATTAAGCAAAGTGAACTTTGAATGTGAGAGCCCCTCTAGAATTTGACTAATAAACTCTCTAGATTCATAAATGCAACCCCGCAAACTTAAAATTGATATTTTAGACTTTAAACATTAGATCAACGTAGTTCTATATGGTGACTCAAGTTGGCAAAAAACAAGAAGTTAATGTTGAATGAAAAATCCTCATAGATTTCATTTATTGGCATCCATTTTGAGGCTAGAAGGTTTGTAAGTTTGATGAAGAAGACTTTACAATAATGAATTTTATCAAATTTTTGCATACAATGATGTTTTGCATGTTCTCTAATAGACCCAAACTCTTGTAGAAATTGTTGACTCACTAATTGGGTCACTAGCAACTTAAGGATTTGGTGGCAAGTTTGTTTCACATCTAGAAGTTCACATAGGCCTAGAGTTTTGTTTCAAAGGATTTTGGTAAGAAGACTCACATCTAGTGGGAGGCTCAAATATTAAAGTATGGAGGATTTGATCCTAGTTAGGTGACACTTTAGATTGACTTTCATCGATCCTTCAAACTAAATTATGGGATTGTAATGATAGCAGTGTACTTCAACTGAGCCTAATTATGTGCCTTTTCCATGTTGTAAAATGGAAAAAAAATAAAAGTTTAATATTCCTTAAAAAAATTATAATTTATTATAACACTACATAAATGAAAGTACTTATCAATATGTTCATTTTGGATCAGGTGCAATTGTTAATTTTATGAAATTTAAAGTTGTCCAACCCAATATTTTGTGAATTTAAAATAAGATAATAGGTGACTCTTATTAAATTTTGAAAATAAAAAATAAGTAGAAATATTTTGTGCATATACAGAATAGCCTTTTATTAGTGACCTTACTAGTTAGATCAAATAAATATGGACTCTCTTCAATTATTACATGTTTTTTTTCAAATTCCATATTTTCTTGTAACAATACACTAAATGAAAGTATCTATTGACCATTACACATCAAGTGTAATTACTGATTTTATAACATTCTAAATATTTGTGAACCAATATTCTATGCATTTAAAATAGAGACATCATAGGTGAATCTTGTTTAATATTAAAAATAAAAGACCCTACACAGATTTTTTTCAAATACATGTGGAGTGGCATTTAATACTAGATATTTTTGTAAGGATTCACAATTTATTATAGCACTACAATGAAATACATATTAATGTGTCCCCTGCACATCAAGTGCAATTATTAATTTCATAAAATTTTAAAGATGTTTGAACAAATAGTCTATTTATTTAAAATAGCGACATCATAAGTGGCTCTTATTAAATGTTAAAAAATAAATCTAGTTCTACCCATTAAGCTTTTCTTAGCTAATAGGCTATATATCGTGGGCACAACCCACTAGAATTATCTCACACTCCCACTAGAATTATCTGACATGGGAATTCTCACATCAAAAAATCTTGTCGACGTTAGAAAATCTCACCAATCTCCAAATCAAATCGAATTTTAGTTGCCCTCATACTCCAATATTTTCAGATCTACTTTCGTTTACTATGAATGGATTGAAGCAACACCTGAAGGGAGATAGGTTTCTTGTTGGCCCCGTTGCACCAAAAGGTCGACTTGTTAATGGCCAATACAATCGCTAGAGTTAATAGATTAGGAGGCAATTAAGCCATGTCACGAATCTCAAGGGGAGCACTGACCATCTGCCAACAATCTCCCCCTTAGCATTACCCGAGGGGATTCAAACTTGCAACCTTTGGCTCTGATACCAATAGTTGGTCCCATAGTTGTCGTTGCGTCAAAAGGTCGACATGTTAATGCCTAATACAACCGCGAGAGTCAACGGATCTACAGGAGGCGATTAAACCATGTCGTGAATCCCGAGGGGAGTGCTGACCATCTTGACATCTGCCAACATTTTTGTTCGTCTGATTTAAAAAACATTCTGCTGTAATAGAGTTTCATAAAAAAAATCTGCAAACTCTACCCATTTTTTCTCATCGACATCATTGACAACACGACACAATTTATACAAAATCTTGAAATAAATCACTTACCATAATTTCAGTGAATTTTACCTTTTTGAAACCTATACGCAACCGTAAAACAATTCTGACAGTGATCTCTGTAACATTCTTTTGTTTAAAGAAACAAACAGAACCCTTCAGTGATTATATTATTAAGATTTAATGTGCATAGACCCACAAAGAGAACTCGTATAAATTCACTGTTTCACAGTCTGTATTGCCTGTCGTATAATTGGAACCTATACGCAACCGTAAGACAATTCTGGCAGTGATCTCTGTAACATTCTTCTGTTTAAAGAAACAAGCAGAACCCTTCAGTGATTATATTATTAAGATTTTAATGTACATAGACCCACAAAGAGAACTCGTATAAATTCACTATTTCACAGTCTGTATTGCCTGTAAACAGACATCGCGAATTGAGCCCCACTGAAGACCTGTGAAGAACAAATGCCTTTCAATCTGATCAGCTCCCTAGGAGAATCTGAGCCTCTTTTGAGGATTTTTCTCTAACAGTTTTAGAATTAGGTCATGGAGGGGAGTGGAGGGGCCCATGAGCTAAGGACTCATTAGGAGTATTGTAGTGAAGCTTTATTTCTTGTTCGACCCCTTGAATGGAGTGGTTCCATACATCAATTCGCAGAGCAAAATGCCAAAAGACCACCAGTCCACAGAGAATTCATGCCCCTCCCCATTTATAATCTCAGGTGCCACGTATTCATCTGTACCCACAAACGAATTTGATCTCAAAAAGCTTTTTTGGCGGCTTTGGTTAAGAGCTGCAAAAACTTGGGTTCATGGGCATGGCTTGTTTGCCTTGGAGCTCAGCATTTTACGTAGAACAGGCCACCATCCTTTCTGTTCAAGGAAATGCTTCTTTTGCTGTTGTTGGTTATGAGAGATGTGAGATTCATTTGAGTGAGGTACAAGTCTTTTTGAGAGATCAAAATCAGTGAGCATTATATGTCCACTGCTTTGCACAAGGATGTTCTCTGGTTTGAGATATCTGTAAACAATGCCCTGGCTGTGCAGGTGCTCTAGAGCTAAAACAATCTCTGCTGCGTAAATCCTGATAAATTACCAGCCAGAGTGAGACCCAGATAACCAGTTTTCTAATCCCTTCAACTCCAACCAAAAAAATAGGAAAAATTAAATCCATTTCCACATCAAATATAAGTCATCTACATGCTTCAATACACTGAATACGTTATAAGGAAGATGAAAAAGAGATGGAACACTTATGGCTGCTTCTCAAACTGGACACCTAGAGAGTGTCCATCTTCTGACCCATCTTGATGTACAAGCCTGTAATAAAAGTACAAACTACACGGGACAAAATTGCACGGATTTGTGATTCGAAGCTAAGATATCGAATGCACGGAATTGCACTAAATTAATGGCTCCAAAGTTGGAATTTAGACGTTAAACTATCACTAAAAATCTAGGAGGTAACAGCAATAAATATGGGAATATGGGGTTTTGAAGCTCGACCTCATATAATTTTGTTGCAGAAATATAACTTTTACTCTCCATCATATTAGTCTCCAGTATTTATGGATTTATGGATTTGATTCCGTGAGTTTTTTTCTTGGTATTTTGAATCAAAACTCTATAATCTTATCATCGGATGTTTTTTTCTTGATATTTTGGATCAAACTCTATGATTTTATCATAATTTTTTTTTCTTGATATTTTGAATCAAACTCTATAATCTCATCGTTAGAAAACAAAAAAGAAGAGAAGGAAAAATTAAACAATGCATGCTTCTATAATTTATTCACTTTTCATAGTTTTAGTGAATTTTATTTTTTTGGAATCTATATGCGACCATAAAACAATTTTGTTAGTTATTCGTTAAATGAAAGGAAAGTTGTCTCACGTCGAGAAGAACAACTTTCAGGTAGTCGAAACTCCTCTCCCCATGCCTGCAAACAAACTTTCGCTCACAACTGATATTAAATTTTTTTAAAGGCTGCAACAATCTTGTTTCGAGCTCAAGAATCAAGTAGCCCCAAAACCTTGATATTTTCAGATGCTTACTTAAGCGTGCATACAAAACTTGGGTGCATCAACATGTACTATCCTTGATTTTTTAGGGTTTGAATTTGTTAGGGTTTAAAATTATAGTGTTTGAAATCCAATGGTTTGAAATTTTATGTTTTGAAATTCTATGATTTGAATTTTTTTGGATTTTGATTATGGGGTATAATTTATTTCAGATTCTCTTATGCAACACTTTGTGTTGCTTGACTTCATTTGGTGAATACTGTTGTAGAGGCCCTTACATTTTGGATTCAATTTTCCCTTGCTTTGTAACACGTAAGATAGTAAACGAATAAAAAAAGGATTTGGAAATTTACATTATTTTGAAGATTTGCTAATTTTGTGTTATCTTTGGGTCGTGTAATGTGAATCGAGAAATACCTTTTCCTATCAATTGAATGATTTTTGTAGAAAATATTTGCTATGATTATATTTGGCTTCAAGGAGGTCTGAATGATGTTGTAGTCCATGGGATGCAATCTTCCAAAGCTTTTTAATGTGTGATTGCCAATAGGAGAGGATTATTTCAAAGTTCACATATCTCACCTTTCTATGAAGTTAGCTTTTATGTGCTTCACTCACTTCAAATGTTCACAACATTTGGTTATGTTAGTTATCCTCATTAAAATTTCAAAAATAGATTTGGCTACTTTATGGATGTTTATCATAAATTGTTATACCACATAATATAGACTCACAACAAATCAAAGTATTTGATCTACTGGAAAACCATAGTCAACATTAAAGCTAGCCTAGAGATGGAACATAGAAATGCAATAATGACTATAGATTATTCAACCTCAAGATTTTAAAATAAGATATATAGACTAACACACCTACCCCATCAATGCAAGCATAAATTTTCAACCCCCTCATGAAATTCAAGTCATATGAGACAATCACTAAATGCTAACATGATTTCAATATTATGTATTAGGTGGTGCTTTTGTAATGTATCCAATTGTGTAATAATGAATTGGCATTTTTTCATACTTTCAAGTCAATCTTCAGTGACTCATGTTATTATGTTCAAATTGAGATAATTTGTGCTCAACCAGATAATGAAAGCCAACTTTTACAACTAAGTTTATATTCAAAGTGTACATGCATATATATTCATTGCACTAATGTGTAAGAATAGTGCTTGAATTTTAAACAACTTTCAACTCAAGGATATTGAGAAAATAATATTTTCATTTGGACTTATATGTGTTGAGTTCAAAAATTTTTCTTATTAGAAAGCTATTCAAAATCATATAAAATATTTTATAAAATACAATTGGTGTAACTATTGCACCTTCTTTTGGTGCAAGTGCTAGTTGTATAAATTTATTAATATCTAGCATACAAATCATGTCAATTCAAGATAGAGATTGGAGTGTAAGTTAGCTTAGAGGCTTGGGACACAAATCTATATTAAATGACATGCCATATAGTTAAGTTAGGTTAGATTCTTAGAGTGAAAATAAAGTTAAGATTTGGATGTACAAGCCAAGACTATATGTCATGTCATGTAGGGGTGATCCTAACAATAATGCATCCCACTTTTTGGCCTATGTGGGATGGTATTTTTTATCAAATATTTTACTTATTATTAAATTTTAAATTAGTACTAACAAATATTTCATACCTAGATTACTTTTTAATGCATTTATCTTATCTTATTTAAATTAAAATTTTATTTTCTCCATTAAAACAAGCACACCTATGCACATTGTAGAACAATTCTTTTGAGGTCTTTTTTCATATAATTGTTGAAATGCACAAGACAACTGAGAGTGGTGGGGGGTGAATTAGTTGTCACCAATCTCATTCACAAATCTCAAATAATTATTATGTCCACATCTAGTTTAATCTATTATTAAGTATGAGCATGAAGTGGAAATAACAAAAAGTAATATAAACATAAGAAACACTAGATTTATGTGGAAAATCCAATAAGGGAAAAACCATGATGAGGATTAACTCACAATATAATAGTAATTGCAGAACCAAATACAAGAAGCTCACTGGCCAAGATAGGACTCAGTATCTAGATAGGAATCATTTCCTAGAAGGGAGGCTCACTGCATACAAATACATAAACATGTAAAGAAGAATGTTACACATAGAACATTATCTCAATGCAACATAATATCCACCACAACAACTTCCACACATTCACTACATTGATCAGATAATTGAACACCATCAACTCGTTGCTTTCAAGAGTTTAACACATTAAAGTTTTGTTGCCTTAATTCTCTTTCACACATTCTTTTGCTTATATCTCACTTTTCACACTTGTCACATCCAATCCTTAACATCTTGACTTGTATTTATACCATATTCAATCTTAGAAACTTTCTCCAAGGTCGGATACACATTTTTTATTTTACAAGTTCAAATTAGTTCGGTGGCTCAACATTCGCACGGTGGATAAGAATGAGAGTGAACCAAATTAATACTTAATCAGGACCCAAAAAACATCTTGGATCAATCACATGCTTCCTTAATTGATACTTATCCTTCATGTAACATGTAGACACCAGGTCGACCAAACCGAATGAAAACACCAATGAACTTTGAAGTACGCACATTTTCAACAAGGAGATAGCATGTGGATTGCATAACATACTTCACCATATACTAGAACACCTCTTAGATACCTTCAAAATCATCTGCAACAATTGCAAAAATATTCATACAAATAACACTTTCTATCAGTTGACTTGAACTATACAAACACACATACTAACTCTGGAACTAGTCTTTCAGAGCACCAAACCACGAGCACTTTTTCTAGAACACAGATAATAACACTAAAAGTCTTCTTATAGATATACAAGATTTGAGACCAACCACTAGAGGAATGTGGAGAAGAAAAATTTCTTATGGTCCACATACAAACAACTCTACTAGACCAATTCACAAACCAGTGAACACAACTTTCACTCTTCATCAACCCATAAGCTATAACTCAAGATATATCACCATCAATGCTCATAAACAACACTACAGATAACAACTATTTCCCATATCCTTCTAATCTACTATCAATATACATCACTCATTTTCCTCATCATATTCCTAGTTGACCTCTTGAAGATTTGGATAACATCCCATTTTGAAGCTTCATGTGTGCATGTATGAGCATATCTTGACAAACCTTACGCATTTTCATGATATTCATATCACATACTAGGATTTAAATTAAGAAACATCACTTGTATATATAGCGTACATCCTATACATAGTGTTAGTATTGTGTCATTACCTAGATCCATCCTTGTACATATGTGTCCTTAGCTCCCATACATGCATTTTTCATTCTAGTGTTGTCAAGAATCCCCTACAAGCCACTACTTGAAAATAAATGTTCTCTTTAGTTTCAATTATCTTGGTCATCTCTTTTCATGAGAATACAATATCCTATCCACCCATCATTTTCCTTTCTAGGATACATCCTTCCTCAAGTTAGACAACATCTACCCATCCATCATCTTCTAGAAAGAGGTGCTTGAGATACATGTTATTTAATTATTAATTTTTTTTTCTTGTTTACATTTATTTTTGGCTTCCTAATTTACCTAATCAAGTTTTCCATGATCCATCCTATCATGGTGTGCTTTTATTGGTGAAACTAGGGGAAATTTATTTTCTTTTCTATGTTATATTTTCATCATTGTCCTACATTGTACCCATCAAATCCCATTAATATCTAATGTTATATTGGGGAATTAATTTTGTTTGTTGTTTTCTAGCATCATATCCACTAAGGCCCCATCTAACCTTACGATATGTTGGATTAACCCTTTTTTGTCAATTTAATTCATGCATGTGATACAAAGTCACCCTAGTTCCTCACACCTCGGTGCATATTATCTCATGCTATATCAAATTAAGTTTTCATATATTTTATTTTTTTATTTATTGCATTCAAAATACCCCATTCCTTTATACCTATATTATTATCCCACATACATCTATACCATCTATCCTTGTACTCCTTTCTTAATTTATCCCATGTGCACTTGAATCCTCACCCAAATTTCCTTTTCTATCTTCTCATTGTTTACTTGTCCTTCTCTTGCATCTGATGTACCATGATATGGAACATGTATCCAAAAACCACAATATTCATCTCACTCATCCTATCATTTCATTAGATCCATCAGGTTCATTTTACACTAATATAGATGTGTTATTCTAAGAATATTTTCATCCATCTTATCATTTCATCATCCATCAAGCTCATTTTAAGATAATATAGACTTGTTATTCTAAGAATCTTTTCATCCATCCTATCATTTCATTATCCATTAAGTTCATTTTAGACTAGTATATATTTATTATTCTAAGCATGTGTTCATCCATTATATCCCTCCATTCCATTAGTCCATTTCTCTCATACAGTCCCAACACTCCTAGCAATCCCAAATCACAAGAAAATATTAATTCATATAATCAAGTTATGCAATCTAATATAAATCATCCAATCACATATTTGGTCCTATTCCTAGCCTTGATCCAAATCCAATCTATACATTTTTCATCCTAGAGTTGTGGCATAAAATTTCACCCACATGCAATTTCATATAACATCACCCTTTACTTTAGCTTGATAAGTTGATAATTTGCAAAAAACCACCCTCCTAGCCTTGAGTTTTGTCCATTTTCTTCCCTCTTCTTCTCATTCTAACTAATTATTACAACTCCACTACATTCTACTCCTTCAACTCCATTCTCTCATTCTTTTTTATCTAGCTCCCTTCTTGCAACTCTACACCATTTTCTTGTTGGTTCAAGCTCTCTACATCATGCTCTCACATGGTCATCTCATGCCTTTGAAGTGATACTCTTCTTGTTGGATTCAACGAGATAGTTGGAAGAAGGGTAACCTTTTATTTTCATATAAAATTTATCATTCTTATTGTTAACATGTGTGTTATCTCAGATATTTTGCATATGGGTATGTGCAGGATCATGATGGGCCAAAAAGTGGCGATATCTAAGTGATATGATAGCTCATGTGGGTGACAATTTTTTTTTTACCCAAAATTAATGAAACGAAAAGGGTTTTTAAAGGAGATTGTCAGCTTTCCACCAATATAAATTATGCTTTACTTTGAATTTAATAAATAATTATTATTCATTTTCTATTTGAATTATGACTAAAGTCCTAATTGATAGGGTGATTGAAAAAAATCTATAGCTTTCAAACGGTATCACATTGTTTGAATCCAAAATATGTGTCACATTCTATGCTTCACATAATAAAGGATTAAAAAAAAAAAAGAATTTCCTAAAGTTTTGACCAACTTAAGGTGGTCAGACAAACGAGTTCTTGTATTTTTTATAATTTGTAATAAAAAATTCATAATTAATTATGTACTTGGAAAAAAATTACAAAAAAATATGCATCACATCAGGACATGAGTCCCCTACTTACATCTAAAATATTATAAAAATATATTTTCATTTTATTGTGGTTAGGGTGGTCAGACAAACACCTACTTCTTATTTTTTCCCTAAAATTTAAGAACTACTACATTGGAATTTCAAATTTTCACCAAATATATTTTATTTAAAAATAAATAAACCTAGTAGTTTAGAAACTACATTCAATTTTCTACATATTCTATTCTTACATATTTTTGAAATAATATATGTCATTTTTTTACATCAAGTTGCCTAACTTTGATTTTCTGAATTTTATTGCCACTTAAGGGCCCTCTTTTCCATGATGATCCTGCACATACCCATATTGTCTCATCATTTATTTATCTAAATTTCTATATCAATGTCTATTTGGTTGTCTTTAGAGGTGGAAAATCCAAAGTGGGCATTTGACTACAAAAAGCCCTGAAAAGCATCCCAACACTTTTCCCATCTTTGTATGTGTGGGTTTTATCCATAACGAGCTTGCAGGAGGTTATACCTACTGTAAGTTAATCCATTTTCTTCCACTACTCATAATTTTTCTTAATAGCTATTTTATCTATCATTTTAGTATTCTTCCTTTTGTACTTCTTTGCATTTTATGCATTTTCAATTTTTTGTTTGGATTAGTAAAACCATCATATTTTAGTATTTGGGTTGTTAGAAGGTCCTGAATGTTTTTGACAATAGACTTTGTTTCTAGACCGTACAAGAAACCAACATGCCATGGAGACATCAAGGTACCATGATGTCATATATGGTTCATGATCCCATCTTTCAGATGAGAGCCTATCGGTATGTCTCTCAAGACCTCTGAGGTATGTTCACCTGACTTCTAAATCCCTCTATCATAAAAATTCATAGAAAACCAAAAACATAATTTTTAGTCCTCCCCAATATGGCCTGACTTTCAAAGAGTTCCCTACATGAATTTCTATTGGATATAGACCGCTTGTCCATAAAGTTACAATTCATGTTGATACCCCTCCTACCTTTCCCTCGAGCTCCACCTCTTCCTCGGGGGATGAAATTGATTTCAAGGTCCCTAAAGAGAAAATTTACTCCTCGGAATTGAGAATTAGAGATCGAACGAGGCTCTTGGTGAAACATGATGCTTTTTCCCAAGTGGCTCTTTTTGGTGAAAATATAAGGACCTTGTTAACTAAAGATTGAATATTCTTAGAGCTTCTTCATACCATAGAAAACAATGTAGAGACTCATGTCCCATCCTACACCTCTATCTTGGGTGCTACTCAAAAGATGTCTAATTAGAGATTGTCGGCCTACAATTGAATATAGTGATACATGGAGTGTTTTTATGGCTGAAATAGGTCTGTCTACCAACATCGCCACTGTAACTAAGTACAATGGTATGATTATAGTAAGTAAGGTTCCTCTGAGTTTTAATTTCCCCACATTTGGGGCTTAGAATGTCCCTATTTCTAGTTCTAGTGTTGGTGCCTCTATTGGTGTTGGTGTTAGTAGCTCTATCAGTGCAGGTTCTAGTGTTTCCATTGGTGGTTCTATTGGCCATACTTAATTCATTGATATTTTCCTTAATTCTCTATTATAGAACATTGGACGTATGCAAAATCAACTAGAGAATCTAGCCAACTCATCCTCTCAGTTGATGTTCCAACTTGTTTTTCATCACAGTGCCTTGTCTATTTGTATTCTAAACACTTATATCCCTTAAGGTGTGGAGATTCCAAATTTTGAAAAGTATAATTGATGTGGGGACATGTATTATCCTTTAATGCCATGTGTACATATTTATTTCATCATGATGCACTCTTGGAAAAACATTCTCGTGTTCTCTTAAGGATGACACTTTGGAATGGTATTTCTCCCTACCTAATAATTCTATTTTCTCTTTTGATCATCTTGTAAACCAATTCCTTCATCAATTCTAAGCCAATATTGGGTTGAAGATTGCATTTTTTGATCCTGTTTAGTGTAAGAAGGAACCTCATGATAAGGTAACCAATTTTATAGCTCGATATTAAGCTCTATTCTCTCAACTTTCCTATCCTTTACCTAATTCCAATGTACTAAAAGTATTCATTGAAAACTTGTAGTATGCACTACAATATAAGATTATTTTAATTAAATATCCATCCTTTGCACATTTTTGCGCTACTTTATGTGAGTACCAAAAAATGATCACGCGGTACAAGGATTCATCTTTGCGCCCTTGTCAGGATGGTTGATTAGTTGTGTTAGTCTCTGGTGAATCTAAAAGGAACAAGGTTATGTCAAACATGGTATCTCTTCCCACAAATAAAAATTCTACAAGATGAAATATAATATTTACTAAATTATTATAATCTTATAATAGCATCCTACACAAACATTTAAAAGATTAAATAATATCTTTTCTAGATGTTAGACCACTATCTGGTCCATATCTTCATTGTTCCAACCTACAAAATTTCTTCCAATATCATCACGTCTCTAGACATGATACCGAGAGATGTATTTGCTTGCATCATGTGATTCGAGACCACGCCAATAATTGGACAATCCATATTTATGTTAGGAAATAGAACCAATTTTTTTTTTTAAATGAAGTTGAATTTCCATCTACAAATCTACATATAGATCAATTCCCATCCAGTATGCTAATCTGGTCACTCTATCTTCTTTATCTTTTTATTTCACCCCATCCAAGTATGTGAATATAGTCCCATTCACTCATATTCCTCCTTTGAATAATGTGACTACTTTTCCTAACATTAAATTGACTTCACATGCTTTTCCTCTAGATAACGAACTCTCCCCACTATACATTACTGATTGAATCAATGATAACATTGTAACACGTGTCATAGTTGATCCTTCCAGCTCTGTGAACATCATTATGGAGAAGACTCTTTTATAAAAAAAAATAACATAAGAAGAAGTATGATGAGTCATAGGCTACTCTTCGAACACACGATGGATTTTCTATTAAACCTATAGGTTCAATTTCTTTGTCGATCCTAGTAATACCCAAGGCTTTGAAAGTCTCGTTCATCATGATTCCCATGTATGAACAAGACTAGGAATTCTATGGATAGACTCCATGAATGCAATCATTTCAGTAGTCCACAAATGTCTCAAGTTTCCCCACAAGGGTATTGTGCATAGTATTGAGGATAGTGGATATAGACAATTGGTAGCTCGTGGAGGCTTCCCCCTTGACCACTTTTATCCTACCTCAAATAGACCCCTACCTCCCAAAGGATATCTTTTATATAGATCTTATTTTTGATACAAGATTAGGGAATCAACGCCAAAGGGTAGATTTCCTCTATCTCCTTATGTTGTTTTTTTGAAGGTTTGCCTACATGTACAAAAAAATGCTTCGTCTTATGGCCCTCCAAAGGGGAAGGACAAGCTTACTTTTTCCCTAGGACCTTATCCTTCCTCCTCTTCTTCTTTTGTTGCTACTTCTTTTGCACCTTTTTCTTCTTGTGCCCAACCTTTAGTGGTCTCTTTTGTTCCTCCTACTATGCCTAGCATAAGAAAATAAAAAGGAAAAGCACCCATGTTGTGGAAGTAAAAGCCTCAATATTTTTAGCTTCTAGTCTTACCCATGGTTCCCTATCCCACCCTCTATGGTAAGGGGAAGCATTCTCGTGAGGTTTTTCCTACATCTTAACCTCTATGGCCTCAACTTGTTCATCCACCTACCCCTAAGGAAAAGAAAGGAAAGGGGGTCGTCTCTAGATCTATCTTTGTACCTCCTCCTCTTGCTCCTCCTCACAAGTCCACCCTTCCATTGGTGATGGTTTTGGAGGATGCACCTTTGGTAGAGAAAGAGCCCCCAGACTCTTCTCAAGTCACGTCTTCTAGCACACAAAAATTGACGTTACTGACTTGCATGCAAGCATAAGTGTCAATGAAAGGATTTGGAAAAAGAGTACACTACCCTGTAGAAAGCCATTGAGGAGCCTAATTTTTTTATTCTTTTGTTTAAATTTCTCCTACATCTATCTCTTTTTTTGCCTTAGTTCCCATTTCCCCAATCCTTCTTTTGGCTTCATCAACAGACCTCAATGAAACCCCCGCTAAAAGGATATAAGTGTTCATCAATCCCTCTATGGAGCTAAACCTTCTTACCTCTCTTTCTAATATTCCTCATTTTTTGCATCTCGTAGACATGCATTTCAAAGAGATGGTTTCCTTTATGGCTTTGGGTCCTTCTCTCTCTTCTACTTCAGTTGTGAGGATCCCATCTCCTCCATTGAAGCATAATTCATAGAGTGAACTCACTTCAAGCAATGGTCAAAAAGTATCTCCACCTCTTGAGTCATGTTCTACTCTAGCCTGCATCATCCTTATGACGAAGGCAACCCCTACACCCTTGAATTTGGCCACTGCTTCTCTTCTCAAGGATAGCACTAGAACTCTCGGGTATCTTTTCCCCCTCCCATTCATTTTCCAAATGCCACTCCTAAAGAGTGCATGTTCAATTCATTGGAGGACATTCCAACTCTGTGCTCAACATTGCAAGGTTGATGAATTTAGTATCATAAGATCTTGGTGATGAATACCTCAATGAGCCTTCTTCCTTAGCCCTTATTTCAAGTGATTTGGAAGGTACCACCCTAGCCATCCCTCCCATATAGGCTCATCATCCCTCCCCATATAATGATCTAGATTGGGAACAAGATGGAATGTTGGTGGATTCATATTAGAGTGACACCCTCCTCTACATATTTTGATTAGTGTTTGGTGCTTGTTTTTGTTCCCACGTACTTGTCTATATGTATTTATTCTCTTGCCTAGAGGACCCTTGCTACCCTTTTTTGTGGTTGGATACAAGAGAGAAAATATGTCATAAATTTTGTATATTTTTATCATCATTCTTCTATATGTAAAATCTTTATTTTCATGTAATGAATGATGCAAAGTGTTGGGGAATTCAGGCCTCTTCCATGTTGACCTGATTTTTATTTTTTCCTTTGTCTTCATGTGCTCTTCACATTTTGATACATTTGGGGGATGATGAAAGTTGATATATATATATTATGCTATACTTATCTATCTATATTTATGAGGATTTTTTACCTTGAATATTCAAATCCCTCTATGCTCTTTATTGCTTCATCTTTTCTTTTCTACTTCGTGATGGTGTGGTTTCTATGTGTTGTCCATCACATGATAGCATTCCATGAATACATCTCTCCATGTATCTTGTTTCACATCACCATTTTTCTCTTCTCCTTAGAATGACATGTGCTCCTTTACGTTGCACATATCATTCTAAGGGGGGGCTATCATATATGCTTTATTTTCAAAAAACTTAGAAGTTTCAAAAAGATTCTTGGATGCCATGTGTCTACATGTATCTTATGTCTCGTCATCTAGCTTGGGGGCAACCTGACTAGGCCTATCTTATATTTTATGTGAATGTCTTGTAATGTATTTTGTAGTAGCCACATGCCTATATTATTTTCATATGGATTCTAGCCATTCTATCCATACCTATCAGTGTCCTCTTTATCTTATCAAATTATCTTGTCATGTCTATAATTTTTTTATCATATCTAACATGTTTTTCTTTTTTTTCCTAGCATGTTTGTGGTGAGATTACAAATGGCTTTGCAAGATCAAAGACATGTGTCCTCTTCACATTCTAATTAATTTCCTTTCATGACCCATTTTTGATATGTCTGTATAGGATGTTTCTGATTTACAACTTTTGTAGAAGCCTTCTTCATGATTTGTTTCTTCTATGTCTCAATATTTTTCTACATCTTCATCATGTGTACAAATATTAAGAGTAGGATGCTCTTGTTCCTCAATAATGATATCAAGAGTATGAGACTCTTTTTTTGAATGAAGATCATCTATGTGTTCATCAAAAGAAAACATCTCATTGGTAGATGGAGGAGTATGTGCTATATGGATATGATCGAAATTTGTGACATCTTGTATAGATAGAAGAGTGCCCATTAGATCATTGTAGTATCTCAGAGATACAAATTCTTGATCTTGATTAATTTTGGAATTTCTTTCGACATGCTTTAGATCAATTTATTTACATAGGTCAATTTCAAAGGGTGGATTGTCTACAAGGGATTCTTGAACATTGTTATTAGGAACTGGAAGTGGCTCAATATCCTTCTAGTGCTAAAATGTGAACCCCATTTCTTTATACCTACATAAAAACAACAAACAAACACATAATTACATCAATATGCAAGTTAAGACAATGATTCCTTCACTATCTATAATCATGAGGTCAAGGGATGTCAATATGTCTTGATAAGAACCATTGCTAGACCTTGGTGGTAGACGTTGATCATGCTTTGGGATAGATTCTTGAGATATGTCCTCTAACTCATTAGTTGATGTAGAGACATTTTCAACACGATCATTGGTCGAAGGATCTTGATCATTATTTTCAATGATTGTGGTGGGAGTTTTTTGCAAGCTCTACTACACGAGTAAGGCCTACATTTTCTGTTGAGACAACAATTTTTTTTGTTGGTCATGCTGTTGTTGTGCCAATAATGATTTTTGTTGGGCTTTTTGTTGTTGTGCCAACAAAGCTTGTTTTTTATCTTGTTGTTGTGCCTGAAACTCTTGCAGGGCTTTTTGGTATGCTTGTTGATGAATTTCTTGTAGTTGTGCTCGGTATTGTGCTTGTGCCTACCGAGCTTGGTGTTGGGCTTGAGCTTGTTGGGCTACTTGAGCTGCTTGTGCTTGCTGAGTAGCTAGCTGTGCAACTTGTTGGTTTTTGAGTTTCTTTTGGTGGGAAGCTTGTTGAGCGGCTTGCAACATGATGGAGAATGAATTTTTCATGTTGTGTTTTGGTGGTGGTGGTGGTGGATTAGGAATGGTGTTGACCAGTCTGGTGAAAGGAGCGATTGTATTGATATTTGGGGTTGCTTGGATGGTTTCCATTTGTTGTATTGATGGAAAATGAGAGGATTTGATATAATGCTTTGATTTATGAACGGGGTGTTGCTCGGATTTGGTTGGTTGATTATTGGTAAAGGGGGAAGGATAATTCCTTGATTGTTAGGTTGATAGATCTGTAAGTTTTGGCTTTGATTTAAATCTACCAAAGGGAAAGGTGTTCCAAATTTTAGATTGGGAAAACTCACATTTAGTGTACCATTGAGGTTTGTAGGAGATAATGATCCCATGTATGGATTTTACAAATGAAACTTTTGAAAATCAATTGCCATTGTAAGGCTTGGATATTTTGGTTGAATTGGACTAGTCATGATGGATGAATCAGGTTTATATTCCATGTTCCACTTGTTTTTTGACCTTGTTGACCTTTGAGGGGTTTAGGACCAATGATGAGATGAAGGATGAAAGGGGTGAATGATATTGGTGTTTAAACTTTTAGGAAATTTGGATCAATGCTAGACTTTAGGACTTGGTTTGATTTGATTGTTGATAGTTTGACTAAGTGTGTTAAGTCAAACAAGGTGATAATGGATTGGATAATTTGACTAATGTTTTAAGTTAAACAAGATAGTTTTGGATAATGAACTTGTAAAACCCTAGGAAGTTATGTTATCCTAGAGTAAACTCGTACATAAAAGGATAATTTGGCTAGGTGTGTTAAGCCAAATAAGGTGATGTTGAACTTATAAACCTTAGGAATTTGTTTTATCCTAGAGGTGAATTTTGTCAAGAGGATTGATAATTTGACTAAGTGTGTTAAGTCAAACAAGATGATGATGATTTTTCCTAAAATTCTAGCATAAGTGATGTTTCCAAGGTTCCAAAAGTTGTTGGTGAAATGGTATTTTGATAAATTTTTGGATAGGGTGAAGTTCTTGAATTGATCCTAGATGACCCTAAGAGGACCTGCTTACAACACCAAGGTAATGAAGAACGTGTTTTTCCCTAAAAGTGGTTCAAACCAAAAGACCAATATTTGCATGAAAACCAAAATATAGAATATTGCACGCACATGTGTGGGTTTCAATTGATTTAACTTTTCTTAATGAGTTCTTTTTACCCCAAAAATTCTCTTGATTATCTTTTCAAACTAAATTTCCAATGTCCTAATTTTATTTCATCCCACAAAGTGCATTATGTGGAAATCAAATAAATCAAGGCAAAGGTTTCTTAGTGTTGACTTTGGGAGAAACAAATTGATATGTCTGGATGTTTAGAAGCCTTCTAGAGATAAGAACCCCTAGGGACAAGTAGTAACGTGTGGACACCTCCAAGGTATTTTTTCTTCCAAATTATATTAAATTCAGATGATTCATTGAATGTTTTTTTTCCATTGTTTTAGATTCAAGCAAAGTGTTTTGATTCCATTGACATGCACAACGCTAGGATGAAGAGACACTATTTGTTGGTATCCCACTTGGATAAATCCAACTATTCATATTTAGTGTGGATGATTACATGCTTGACCACATAGGCTCCCCTTTACAGTGCACTCCCTTCTTAGGTCAATCAAACATCAATACCCATGAATCTCCCATGGCATACTTTTCATCTGTACAATAGAACTGCATGTATATGTGGGGCGGCTTCAAAGGACATGACCTTTTGCACCAACAAATAGATAGGATTTGGCCTTCTAAACAAGGGTTTTAATTCGGTCTTTTTGTTCATGGAGGCTAACCCATGTGGTGAGAGACCATTGGTTCCCTTCTCGTTGGAGCCAACCGTGTGATACTAGCTTTTGTTCTAGCACCCACTTTTATATCCCGGTTGGAAATACACTTGGCTTTAGTGTGTTACCGGTTGGGTCGTTCCCTTGGGTGAGTAATTTTTCCCACAAGGCAGGCCCGCTAAGATTAAAAAAAGAAAGTAAAATTATTCATAGTTCGATCAACCTTTGTTTAGAAACAATAGGAGAGCACACACAATAAGCCTACTCACACTCACAAGATGTATTGTTCAATTTTAAACCCAAAAAATGAAGTGTGGAGGCAATACTTTTGACAACTTAATATCACAAAAATACTTTTGATCCTCAAGATCGCCATGAGGTGAGAGAGGAGTGCATACACATTTTATATGATATTAATTTGTTAAAAGGATTACAAGAAATCAAAAGCACATGTTCATTTTAATCCTCAAAGAAAGAAACGAGTTCTTTTTAAAGCACCAACTTTGAATTGTGAGAGTTGCCTTGTTCAATTTTAAACCTTTAAAAAAAATCTAGAAGATTATTTCTAGGTTCTTTTTAGCCTTTTTCTAACTTTGGAAAATAAATTTTCTTATTCTTTTTAAATCCCAAAAGAAATCTAGTGTTCCTAAGGCGAAAAAAAATAACAAATTTCTCTTAAACATAATTTAAAATCCTTAAAGAGTGTTGAACAATGCTTTAGTGTTTTAAAAAAATTTGTACATAATGAAAATGATGCCATGATGAACCTCATACTTTTCTCTTTTCCTTACTCCAACTTGCAAAATGACAGAAACCAGAGAGCACAAAAACAACAAAGAGGTCAAAAGTTGAAAATCTAAAAATCAAAAAGCACATGTCAAAATTTAAAACCTGATTGTTTTCTATGGCAGAGTTAGTAGGTGTGACATAGTTTGGAATAGAGGTGGTGCTATATAGTGCCACACATTTGACTGGGTGTGGAGCTCTACAGAAATAGAGACCACAAGTGCAGTGCAATTTAGTAGGCGGTGCAGTTTGTAAGTGACGAAGTTCGAGAAAATTTTAAATCCAGAGATGGGAAACAGGTGTGGTCCAATATAGTGTCACAGTTTAACATGGGTTTGGTGCAATACAACACTGCATATGTGTAAGCGGTGCAATATAGAGACGTATGAACTTTCTGCGGTGCAGTTTCCTATGTGTAGACAAAAAACGTTAAAAACCACAAAAAATTCACAAAAATATGATGAATTTTTTTATCAATCCCTCCTTCTAGCGCCGAAATGTGAACCCCAATCCTTTATCCTTGAATAAACACAAAAATAAAATAGATAATTAGATCAATATGCAAGTTAAGACAAGGATTTCCCATGAAATCCATTTGCAATACTCAAATAGGAAAGAAAATGAAGAAATGAACAAGGAACATAATGAAATACTATTCTAAGATAAAAAATCTTGATCCCATGGGGGAGTTAGTGCCAATTGGTGTGTCTAAATTGGCCTTTCCCAAATCCTCTGTAAGATTGATGATTTTATGAGTGATTGATCCACTTTGTTGATGAAGAACAAGATGAGTTCTTGAGAAAACTTGCAATAACCTAACTAAGATCTTGATGAAATCAAGTATAGTATACTTGCTTGGAATGTGGATGATCAAATGAGAGAAAGAGTCTCTCATTTATAGATTTCAAATTTGGAATACTAAGTGAGATTGAGCAATGTGGGATCATTCAAAACCTGATCTCCGAGTGTCATTTGTCAAGATGTGAATGGTTGCAGGATGAGCACATTTTGATCAATGTGCATAATAAATTCCATGAGATTCAAATTTGAAATTTGAATCTCACATGTTGGAGGGAGAAGGAAATGGAGTTAATGTCACTTGGCTCAAGGATAAGGACATGTAAGAGGCATTAAATTCCTTATTGGAAGGACCAAGCCCATTTTAATTTGAATTCAAATTTGAGGGAATATTCCTCTTTTATGCCATGTGAGGGAAAATAGATGAATTGATAAATCAATTAAATTCATTTATTGGTGCAACTTGCAAAATCTAGAGGATTTTAGTGATTGAGAATAAATTAATCAAGATTTGATCAATTTAATGAGAGATTAGATGATTTGACAATTTTGACTTAGATTTTAGGATTTATTTAAATCAAGATTGAGAGGAAAATGATTGAAAATTTAATTAAATAAATATTCTGATTTATTTAACTAAAGAGAATGGTGTTAGTTTTAAATCAAATAAATATAAATTTATTCTATTTAAGGATATGACTTTAGAGATTAAATAAAGTGAATTATTTAATTAAAAGAGGGGTGATTAGATTAATTAAACAAAATAATTTATTTAATTAATAGAGGAGAATGAATTAATCAAATAAATAATGATTTATTCAGTTAAAGGATGAAAGGTGATGAAAAGCTAAGAATGTGATTCAGGATGAAATGATGTTAGTAATCAGGATCAAATGTGTCAGACCGAATTGCATATTTTCCATGTCTAAACTATTATTAGCATACTTGTTATCTTGCTTATTCTACATCTTATCTCATCATTTCTTTATCTATATTTCTATATCATTGTCTGGGTAAGTGCACCAAGATGGTTCCAAAAAAGAGAACTTAAGTGGATAGTTTTTTTCTTTCTAAAATCAAGAAATATTGACCTTGGATGTGAAATTGAGGATACTTAGACTCAAAATTTCGAGATGGAACACAAAGAAGGATTCGAGTGCTCTAAGTCTACTTTCTAAACTACTAATTTATTTTGAAAATGGTTGATATCAAGGGGTTCAAATGAGGGGTGTACACAAATTGGTGTTATTTTTGTTAGAAAAACATAACATAGTAACTCTTGTACGACCCTCGTACGGGGAACTTTTTTTTAATATTTTTAAAATCATAACGATTAGAAGTTAGCTAACATTATGTAGTTGATGCATTATTTTTTTGATAATTTTTTTAATGAATATTGATTTTTTTCTAATTTGCGAAGTGGACATTTCCTGAAAATAGAATTTTGGGCATGCTACCCCTACAAATTTTGGAAACTAATTGATTTTTTCTATTTTTAATTTTGTAATTTTTTAGAATGGAGTCTAGTTTCTAAAAATGTAATTTATTTTAAAAATTGATGAACAGTCAATTTATAACGAAAAAAATTCCAAACACTTCTTTTTGGTAAAAAAAAGATACAAATAAAATAAATTACGGATGAAAGACTTAACATTTTCAAAAAGTGAAAAAAAAAAAATCGTTGGATAGCTAAGAGATAACTCAACATTACCCATGTGTTCGACATTTTTGATATTGAACCACGTGCAATCCTGACGGTGAGCATAAACTCGATTATGAGAAATATGGTGGATTTTTTAAAAACACATCTCTGGTTGTTGGGAATGCCCTCCAAGCCTTTGGGTTGGTATTCCAAGTAAAATACCAAGCCTAAGACTTGGGAATTACCAAAGCAAGATATAACGCGAGCGCATTATAACGTGCGCGCGTTATGTCTTCCTTTATGTAAAATACCAATATACTGAATGTATGCTAATATATTTTTTATGTTTGTATGTGCATGTATGTCATGTATGTATGTATGCTTGTATTGATGTAAGATTATATATATTATGCTTGTATGTATGCATTTATGTATGTCTTTAGACGAAGGGAGAATTTAGAGAGATGGAGAGCGGGTGGAACTGAGAGTTTTAGAGAGAGGGAGTGGGAGAGAAGGGGTTGGAGTGAGGGGGACTTAGCTAGGTAGGGTGGGAGAGATAGAGGGAGGGAGAGAGAGGGGGGGTGGGAGAGAGAATTGAGGGAGAGGGAGACATAGGGGGTGGGAGAGAGAGAATTGAGGGAGAGAGAGAGAGAGAGAGAGAGAGAGAGCTATGTAGGTAGGATTCCAAAGGGAGAGACTTGAGAGATAGGTAGTGAGAGGGACTGTGAGAGTGATGGAGTGTGAGAGGGAGGGAGTGGGAGAGAGAGGGAGTGTGAGAGAGATGGAGTGTGAGAGAGAGGGAGTGGTAGAGAGAGGGATTGTGAGTGAGAGACTTGAGAGAGGGAGAGGTTGTGGGAGGGAGTGACCTGATAGAGGTAGATAAAGAGGGGGTTGGAGTGAGAGGGACTTATCTAGGTAGGATTGGAGGGATAGATAGATAGAGGGGAGAGAGAAAAAGAGAGAGTTACCTAGGTAGGTTTCTAGAGAGAGAGACCTAAGAGAGAGAGAGAGGGTGGGAAGGAGAGACATGAGAGAGAGGGAGAGAGAGGTAGTGGGAGAGAGTGGGATGGAGTGGGAGGGACATAAATAGAGATGGATAAAGGGAGCAAGAGAGGGTGGTAGGGATTGATTGAACGAGAGGTACGTAGAAAGAGGGAGATGGTAGATAGAGATAATTAGAGAGGGTAGGAGGGAGGGAAGGAGGGAGAGGTGAGATGTATAGATAGAGAGAAAGTGATAGGTGTTGAGGGTATAGGGTTGAGGGATTCGGGTGGAGGACCTATAGGGTTGATGGTTTCTAGGGTATTAGGGTTTAAGGTTTTAGGGTTGAGGGAATAGGGTGGACGGTAGAGGGTATTTGGTTGAGGGTATAGGGTAGAAGGTTTAAGGGTTAAGGGTTGAAGGGTTTGGGGTTAAGGGTTTACTTGGTTGAGGGTAGAGGGTTTAGGGTATAGGTTTGAGGGTACATGGTTCAAGGATTAGGTTTAGGGTCCAATATAAGGGGTAGAGGGTTAAGGGTTTAAGGATTGAGGATTGAGGGATTAAGGGTTGATGGTTGAGAATTGAGGGTTGATCATTTAATGTATAGGGTAAAGGGTATAGGTTTGAAGGGTTGAGGGTTGAAAATTGAGGGTTTAAAGTACAGGGTCGAGGGTCCAATATATAGGGTAGAGGTTATAGGGGTTGAGAGATTGAGGGTTGAGGGTTTAGGGATTAGGGTAGATATTTTTCTTGGATTTCACGGTATAAGGTTTGAGGGATTAGGGTTCAGGGTAGAGAGTATTGGGTTGAGGGTAGAGGGTAGAGGGTTTAAAAGTTTAGAGTT